>OZ023211.1:46379169-46686307 GCA_963995525.1 Escarpia spicata | reverse complement strand
ACGAATCCACGACCTCGTATAATTTCATTGACTTGTTACATTGGCACAGTGCCAAGCGTTGGTTGCGTTCCGCTGAACAACAATTACTAGTCTTGTCGTACCAAGGAGTAAACTGACGCGATATGGGAACCGCTCCTTTTTTGTAGTCGTACCTGTTATCTGAAATGCGCTGCCTGTGTCAGCCGGATCTTCGGGTTCGGTGGTGTCATTCAAGAAGGCCACCAACACATTTCTTTTCGGCACATTTATCATACATACAACTGCCAACTTATATAACGTGTTGCAAGAGTGCAGTTGTAGACAGTTCGTGTTATGTGTGCATGTGCGTGTGTCCACGTGTTTCTATTATGTGTGCGTGTGTCCATTTGTTTATATTATGTGTGCGTGTGTCCACGTGTTTCTATTATATGTGTGCGTGTGTCTACGGGTTCCTGTTATACGTCTGCGTGTGCCATGCCTTACTGAGCGACCGACCGTTGTTTGATCTTTTCAAATCCTTCTTGGAGGGCACATAATATAGCGGACGAGTCGTGCTATGTATTAAATGCAACAATCGGCTAAAATTCAACAGCTGTCTGACTGATCGCAGTCACAGGCTATTGAAGGTGGGTCAAAGTTATTGGATATAACTAAGACTAATCATACAGCAGCACCGTGTGTCTGTTAAGGGCGTATTCATAATATATAATTACAAATGTAGTAAAAAACTAGGTGGCATTAAACGTGTAGGCTTCGACGCTATAACAATTAATTAATTGAGTAATTATTTACCACGGAAATTTGAGTATAATTTATTTAGTAGTCGAAACCTTTCATAAAACAACGGCGCCGAAACGACCAATATTCGCCCGTACTTGTCGCGTCGACAACGATACCACTTCGGTGACGATGCAATTTCTGCGAATTTGTTTTTAAAACGCCGCCAGTGCGGACGAATTGTCCCGCCGAAGCCATCAACTTTTGCCGCCTAGCCGAAGCGGTAAGGCAACCGAAGCTTCCTAAGTACAAAAACGAAAAACGAGTGGCGCTGCAGTCGTATTTCGTTTTCCGTTCTGATGCAGTGAAAACGAAAAACTTTTTTTATCGTTATTTTGTTTTTTTAATGTTTCGAACTTAAAATATGAAAAAAGGAAAACGAACATTGTTTGCTTTTTTCCTTTTTCGTTCGCAAATTTCAAAACGAAAAAGGAAAAGACGGTATATGCACGGATCCACATTGTCTTCTTACTTTCATTCCACATTTTTCACTTGGTTGGGCATCGTTAGGTCCAGTAAATTAAACGTGTAGCAAATTATCGCAGAAAGAAGGCACTGGTGTATGGCGATCTGTATTAGGTATGGTACAAATGTGATTCTGGTGTCTGATGCCCAAAAACCTCTTTTTATGATCAGTTCAGTGCCTTGGATCGAATAGATAGTTATTTACAACAAATTCATAAGTGGTTAATGTGGTGCCCCAACGTACCCCCTGGGGGTGCGCCAGCCCACCTCGTACACGGGGCAGGTTGGCATACCTGAGAAGGGGTCAGGCAATGGACAATATCATAAATTCTACAACAGTTAGAAAATCACTGAATATACATTCTAATATATGTTATAATAGGAGGCTTACTTATACAAAGTGGATCTATTATACGTATATGTGCTACCTTAGCAAAAAGTGGATTTAAGTGAAAATTGTGCCAACCTTCCCCGGTCTCTCCTACTCGTTCATGCAAATCGTTGGCAAGTTGTCAACATTTCTATCATATTATCATGATCGTTACCGTGAAGCTTGCCTTGACCTAATGACCTTCGATAGTGGTCTGTATAGGTTGTTGTGATGACATTGATAAAATTGTGCAAGCGTCTGGTGTACCGTTGTAGATAAGATGCGTTTATCTGATCAGTGCGAGGCAGACTTCCTTCGACATGCACACGAGTCGCTGGGAATATTAGTCGTGGCGCCTTGTGTGTCCTAGCCCGAGGCCAGCAATCAGTCATCTTGGTTAGACTTCGAAAGCAGTATTACTAGTTGATTCACTCACTCACTCACTCTCTCACTCACTCAATCACTTGTGTATAAAAAAATCCTACAACATTAATTATTCCACTTGTTGCCGCAGCAAATACAGTATTTGATTTACGTTGGTTTTCTCCATAATGTATTCTTTTCAAAATATTAATGCCTTTTAAAATTGATGTGTTCAAAGTATCCGTTTTAAGAATCTATCTTAAATGGCGTGAGAATTACGTAATGCTAATCTTAAACATGCCACGGTTCACTGTAATGAAAACCACAATTATTCCAACAACTAAAACGCCACAACACAGACGACGTGTACAACAACACCCGTACATCAGCGAAGAACGTCACGAACAATGTCATGACCGATATACCAATGTCCGTCGTGTCAACATTTGCGTGCTGTATATTAACGGCAACTACAATACGGACTTAAAAGATAAATAGTCATGCGTCACACTGACAAAGGCAATGTGAGAGGTGTGGTGTTAGTCGACCAAAGAAAAGAGTAGTAGTTTGTACAAAAACACAACCGCAATGAAGCTGGGCTGATACCGGTCATGTCTTGATGTTAGCCATCTGCGCAGTAAAGCGTAGTATAATAATACAATACAATAATGATGTATTGTTTGATTGAATATTAGAGAATGTATATCAAGCTGTGGCACGTTTTATTAAACAAAAAAGCGATAATAATAATAATAATAAATAACTTCTTACGCGCCAATATCCTCAGACAATCCGAGCTCAGTGGTGCACCAAAACCAAAGGATTAAGCATTCTCGTACTCGTGTGATAGGCGAAAGTCGTCAACAAATGGATGGATGTGCTAGGAAGCTAGGGAGGATAGGCGATATTGAAAAGATAGGTTTGAGGTGACGACGAAATGTAACAATATTTTCTGCTGATTTAACATTAACGGGAAGCGAATTCCATATAGTTGGCGCGGCAACTGAAAAAGCTCGAGTTCCAGCCTTTGTCTTAACTTTAGGAACAGACAGCAACTTCGAACTAGACGACCGAAGTTGTCTGGCTTGACACACTCTCTGCTCTGTGTTACGCGTTTGCAATAAACTAATATCACACATTTGAAATGGCTTTATACATCTTTTAGTAAGAATAAGATATATTATTAATAATATAGCTTTATATAAACTTTATATAGCCATCTTTATATTTGCTAAATGTGTTATCAGATTTGTTTCTCCTACATTCTTTTTTCCTGGTTTACTTTTATTTAAAACATGGTTCTGTACATGATCACTTCTACGCAAAGGTTCATGCACATTAACAATAACAAAATTAGTTAAGTTCAAGTTAAGAATACAAAACTAGACATATCACATCCGTCTCGAGGAACTAATATCTCTCAAGACGTCATTGTTATTTTCCTTGGTCCTATCACAAACTCTGTGCAATATATAGAATGCGTTACGTTCCTTTCGTAACATATTGTCGCATGATTGTCCGCACAAAGGGCGTTCACTACTTCGCACAGACCACAGCTATTGATACGGCGTGACACATTCATAATCATGTGTTTGACGAACAGGTGTCTACTTTACTATGATAAAAATACGCAGGTGTTTGGCGACGAATGTTTCTAGACAAACGTCAGCGATAAGAAACCATGCGATATATAGATACGTCCCTACAGCCAAGTTGCGAGAACAGTGGCAAAGACAGCCATGGTAAGCATGGAGACGACGGTGCCAGTTTGGACTGAGGCGCCATTGCAACGGTCCGTGTTGCAGTAGCAGGCCACCAACTTCACACCGGCTTCCGACCCTGAGTTGCAGCCAACCTTGATGGTCTCATCGCCGCAGCCTCGGATTATGGACTCGATGTCTGAAACAGCAGAAAGTACACTGAGCACGATTGTTAGCGTTGCTGCAAGCAAATTATATCCTTGTATTCACTCAATTATCTGGGCACATGTATTTATCCAATCTTTTAGGAATAACGACTACATCATGATAATTTAATTCTAGGGGAGAAGTGAAATAAAACAAGGATTTAGTTGTTCAAGTAGGTTGTAATTCAATGGTTACACAAAAATCATAGTCGCGATACAGGGGATGCTGCTGACTACATCAGCACGAATGCCCTTGGCATACCGACCTTGGACGCGTTAACTATGTATTATATATATATATATATATATATATATATACATCACCTTTTAGATGTAGGCGTGTTGGTGCCTAATATACGTCTAGAACGTGCACTCACCGTCAGCCGTCACTATACGTCTAGAGCGGGCACTAACCGCCAGCCATGATTATACGTCTAGAGCGTGCACTCACCACCAGCCGTCATTGTACATCTATAGAGTGCACTCACCGCCAGCCTTGTTTATACGTCTAGTACGTGCTCTTGCCGTCAGCCGTCATTGTACGTCTAGAGCGTGCACTTACCGTCAGCCTTCATTGTACGTCTAGAGCGTGCACTCTCCACCAGCCGTCATTATACGCCTAGAGCGTGCACTCACCACCAAACGTGCTCTTGACCTTGCTGCAGACCGCCCCGGTGCAGGTACCGAGGTCCCCTTTGACGTTAAGGGTCTTGCAATCGTCGTTATCAAGCAAACTCGAATACTCGCATTTGTAGCATTTGACTGCCTCGCCTAGAAACAACAACGGACGGTCATAAGCATGACAGTCAGTCAAACATGTTCCAATGTTGTTGTTGGTTATGCGATTGTCACGCATACGTGGGAATATTGCACACGTGTTGTAGTAAATAAAGTGTGCAATGCCTTATGTGAGATAAGTACTACCGACTGGGCATTACGAAGAGCTTGCTGTGTCTTGAATTCTGTTGTTAAATCAATTAGGTTTCATGGGGTCTTTTAGTATTTATTATAAGTATATATTACGGTCATAATGTACACAATTTACGAAATGTTGTGGCCAGTGATGTATAAAACATTACATTTTGGTGTCAACGTTGCATAATCCAAGCTGTGATAGCCAGCATACCATAAGTGTGATAACATATTATATATATATAGCATAAAAATATTACATTTAAATTATAATTTAAATTTAACAGCTAGACTAATGTTTGTGCATGCGTTATATTGTCAGACAACGATTCGTTCATAAAAGCGAAAAAATTTAAAGAGAATGATACAGACGACATTGGTCTAGGTGTGGGGGGCTATCGTGCTTCATGACATGGGGCAAGACGGTTGTTTGGGTATTCGTATTATTTTTCATAAGTAACTCATCAAGGTTGTATATTTATTGCGAATAGTTTCACTAAGTGTAACACATGTACTTACCTATAGTATGTACACATTACAGACATGTTAGCTTAGTTTCATGGTTTATAGTATATGGGGGCTACTCTGTCTAAGGGGGAGTATTGGGACGTAAAACAGAACAAAGAAAGACGACTGGAAGGTAAGAAACTGAAACACCGATCGAGACAGATTAGTGTCTTGGTGCATGGCGAAGGCATAAAGCTTCATTGTTACACAATAATGTGCATGTATGGGACATGTTGGAATAAACGGGGTTCAATGATTAGGATATATATTGCACACGGCGTGTGGTGAAAAAAAATGGTGCAATGCCTGCTGTTATATTTTACTGTCGATACAATTTGAAACACTCGACACGTGCAACGAACTACAAACGAAATTTCAAGAATGCGTCAAGGTTTAACGCATAATTGTGCCTGATTGCGTTTTATCAGAGTTATGCTTTCTGATTTATCAAAACACACAATAATGTTGTTCATAGCTTCTCTTTGAATTTCTAATTTCAGCTGTAGCTTGGTTAAGTGCTTCTTTTAACTGTTGTAGTCTTCATCATTTCCAGTACATCTATATGACTTCCACATCATTTGTTTATACTTAATTTTTCTAATGGCTTCTTTTGATAAATGTTTCTTTTTGGACCGTTTTCCTTGTTTTTTGAAGGATAAAAATGTATCGACTATGCACTTAATTTCACTCTTTAATATATTCCAGCATTCTGTTGCCGTCTTATTTTTCAGTGTATTATTCCAGTCTATCTTTGCTAAATATTTCCTCATGTCCTTATACCTTCCTTTGTGGAAATTTCTCATATACTGCTTTTTACTATTCCTTTCTGATTTTACTTTGATGGTAAAATGTATCTGGTTGTGATCGCTACTCCTCAGTGGCTCACATATCTTGACATTATCAACTAATTCATTCTGTGAGGGCAAAACTATGTCTAACACATTCTCACCCCTGGTTGGTTCTAGCACATGTTGAGAAAGGAATGTATCTTAAACTAAAACTAAAAACTTGTGGTCCTCACTCCCCATACTCTGTATAGATTTCCATTGTATATGCTCGTGGTTAAAATCCCCCATAATAATACATTCCCGTTTGCTTACTTCCCTTATAGCGTTTTGTATTTTTTCATTCTCTTCTATGCTTATGTTTAGACTTCGATAAACTAACCCAACTGTTGACGTTGAGTTTCCTGTAACTATGTTACACCAAACAGCTTCTTTGCAATCTGCTTCTCTTTCTAATTTTATTTCATAAGCCTGAATAGATCCTTTAATATATAAAATAATGTAATCTGCATGATCAGTAAGAACGTTGACATACCTGACCCTATGACCGAGGCGACGACGACGAGAACGCAAGCAAGGAGCATCTGCATGGTTGTTGGGTTGTCGAAGAGCAACAAGCGAGAGGCAGCGACAGAGGACTCTTTAGACGGGGTTATGGTGTTTCGTTGCGTCATTCTGCTTTTATAACCTGGTACAACCAATCGCGTCGTGATCACTGAACCTGGCAACCAATCACGATCCGATTGCTGTCCTATACCACGCACGTTTGGTTCCAACACTGGCGCATTACTTCGTAGCTATGTCGATATACTAATATGATAAATTATTATAACTTATGTTATTATAGTATTTGGTGGTATTGGTGATAAGAATGTATGCTGTGTGTACTGCTTCCATGTTTAAAGAGATTATTCATGTTTAGAAACCATACTCAGTCTTGTCAGTTACCTCACACTACTGCAACATTTCTAGGAGTTATGTTGCCATGGCAACTATCTGACTTGCCTTTCCAATGTGTATGCACCAGTGAAACATGTTGTCAAGTTTCACCATGAGTAAAAAACTGCGTCAAACATGTGTGCGGCCAACCAGCTATGTAACTCAAGTATACAGGGAGAGGTTATTCTGTCACTTCTCAAGTCTATAGACACCACAATCTGGTGTTACGAGCTAGCATGTTTTCAAACAACATTAGTTCAGAAAATAATAACAGTGCACAATACTACAATTTATCCCAAACTGAGTTTCAGATAGTATTGCAATATATAGAGTATTTACTATTAATACATCTAGCCTACCCAGGCTAGGTTAATTTAAACATGTCGTTTTTTATGTAGAAAATCATTTATGACAATTATGTAATAGTTCATTGTCATTATTTTATATATATTTAACCACCATAATATACATTAACTTTGATATTTGTTCAATTGTTTTATATATCAAAGTATTGGACTCATTTCAGGCTAATTACAAAGCATTTGCAATAATGCCTTCAATAAAATGTGAACATGTTTGTTTAATGTCAAAATATAACAATATTCCCAATGATGATTAATCAATTATGATTTTAAAATTTCGATTTCACGATTATCGTGAACATTCCTAATGTCCGTGTAGTCGGTAAGAAACGTCTACATGATCTTAGAGCAGTTAACACATCATATTCAAGTCCCATTCACTGCCTCATTTCCCTTTACCATTTCGAAAACTTTCATCGTCCTATCGTTTTGAGCAAGGACACGACTGCCTCATTTAATTGTCCCCGGTACGACTGTGTTATGGGCAGGCAAAAGATGTGACAATACGGTAGTGCTACCTGGTGGACTAACTTACACTAAAATTGGATTAGCCACAGCAAGTCTTCACATTCTGTGAACCACCTCAAATATAAGAACACTTAAAATAGAATAGAAATACAAAATATGCAATATTTAAATGATTTGTGTCAAACAAAATGTTTGGTATTTTTAAATTGCTGATTGCCATAGATGCTATAAGCAACTGACTGTAACAGTGTTGTGTTTTGTGGATTTTTGTTAGCAAATTAAATGCACACACTGGTCAAAATGTATCGGTAGATTTATCTTTGTTATAGTGTGCAGCTGTGGGTTAATGGAGCATATTGTCCACGTTAATACTACCCTATTTAGGTTGTAAAACTATGAAAGCAGAATCCACATTTTGCATTTTGTGAATACTGAAACAGCTGTTCAACATTACAGGTAAACTACAATTTTGTTGGCACACAGGTAGACTTTCTAGTATCATGCCAAAGGTTCGACAAAAGCGTTTAACTCGCGCTGTTAGAACCAGTCGACCGTCGCGCAAGTCAAAGACAGATTGTGTGAATAACGACGAACTGGCGGATCAGATCTTTGCTGCTATTGTCCTCGAGTACAGGAAGCATTACAGTGCAGTGCCACCAGGGGCTCTGATATGAAGCTATACATGAGGGGCAAGTTTGAGTTCTACGAGCTCTTCTCAGTGGAACGGAGAGCCATTGACAGAAAGGAGTGTCTGTTTCACTGGTCATGGGCATCCATACGGGTAAGGGTGGACAAGGGGGTACTTGCTCTCTCCATGGTTCTGGAATTTGGAAATGTTTTCATATATATCTCACCTAACACATATATGAATGCATGTTATATAATGTTTATATATATTATATGTACTGTATTCATTCCGTTAAGCATACATGTCCTAATTAGTGTACACCCCTTTTTAGTCCTTATATACATACACATATATGAACGCATGTTATATAATGTTTATATATATTATATATATATATATACTGTATTCGTTATATTAAGCGCACATGTCCTAATTAGTGTAAACCCCTTTTTTAGCAGCATCCGACGCTGTGACAGTGATCTCAATGCCATCATTGCGTTTTCATTTCTACCAATACCACACTAGATTCAAAGCTTGGTGACGAAGCAACATCGAAAGGTCCACCTAAATTATAAGATTTTTACAGTTTTCTGGTATCCTGTTGCTCGTATGCAAGACGACTAAATCGCTTGCCAGTCATGTCTGCTGAGATGGCTGTACTCAGGAACCACAGGAACCAAAGAAAATGGGTGCACACCCCTGCACGCTTATTGGAACACAAAATTTGACATATTTCCATGTCTTAAATATTTGTTAAGCGTACTGTACGCTTAATAGAACGAATACGGTATGTGTATATATATAATAATTATATATATTATATAGATTGGAACCTCATTAATAAGGTCACCCTCGGGACTGGGCTAAGTGACCTCAAAGGCGAGGTGACCCTATTAGTGAGGTTACTTAATTTTTACTGTTACAGAAATATTTTGGGACTACCCTAGGGTGACCTCAATAGTGAGGTGGCTGTATTACTGAGGTGATAAAGCGATGCTCCACTGTGTATGTATATATATATATATATATATATAGTATATTTATATATATATCATAATATGTGTGTGTATAAGCATATTATAGTACAAATGTGTGTTGCATTGTGTGCTTTTGTTTGTTTATTATCGAATAAATTGTTCCAATTCCAAAAATTCCAATTCCATATCTATTTTTCCCTCTTGGAAAAGGTCCTGAGATGTCTGTGTCTGGTAAATGAAAACATTCAGGTCAATGAGTGGCTGTATTCCATGCTCAAGATACCACGATCATATATTATCGTAGAAAAGTAGAAATTTAATACTGCGTGTGTATAGTTGAAGCCTTAAAGTTTCTGTTATATTAACCACCTGTTAACCTCTTGTTTCAGTATTCTACTTCTATGCCACCCTCTCATTTTGACATACCAGGTAGTGTGCATTTTGTATCCAAGAGGTATTCAAGGGCAGCCATCATAGACGCGCACACAGACATGCATTCACCTCTCTACAACTACGTCTCTAATGTTGTACTGTTTCCCAGGTACTTTCACGGTTCTCCAAGCCTGATCGAAGCGCACTGATTAAACTACAGTCGTTGCTATGGCAACGCCCCCAGAAGGAGCTGCAGTATTTCGCCCTAGACGTAGCCAAGTCGAGAGCTGATGTTCTGTGTGAGACGTCAGCCGCCGAATGTCTGGAATCGGCAAAGTTTTTGGTGTGGAGCTGATCTCTTCAAAAAGTTGGTGGGACACGGTCGATGACATCGCTTCTAATGGTGTGTCTATGTCGATTATTTAGTAATGTTTAACATACAATTACGAAGGTTATGTACACATAGGTACACATTTGTTGTGTATTTTCTAGTCATTTGTGCTTTTAATAGTTTTTATTGAAATTTAGAATAAGGAAGAATTTCTGAAATACAAATAAGAAAATTAATGTAAGAAGTATTTCTTCCATTTCTTAAAAATCCCAATGATGTACATTATGCTTTTTTTCTCCAAGCCGGTATGATTATATTTGTACGTATTATTGTTCATGACGTGTATATTATTTATTGTTGGTTTTGTGTATAACGCAAGATTTTGTTGTAATTTGGAACAAGGAAGAATTTACAAAAGTACACATCTTGCAAACAGTAAACCAGAGAGGGATAGCCTTCCAAGAGAAAATCTTTGAACATTCTCTTCCAATTTACCATACCATTCGATATAATTTCAGAAGTATTTGTGTGAAAACTCTGATCACTGCCTATCATTATAGTTATGAATATTTTTCATTTACTTTTGTCAAAATTCAAAATCCTTGGCACTTTTTCTTGGTTTCTTTGACTTGTAATTCAGTATAAATCGGCTTTATTTTTTCCACTGTTTAACTGACATACAGCATTCCAATTTTTCTTAAAATATAATGCTGCCATCTACCAGGCTACTAAATATGCATACACCAAATAAAACCTACTGCATATTGTTGGACATCAAAAACTCTTTGGCCGAGGTACACATTTGTCATTATCATATATATTAGTCTAGTATATTTGCACATGGGATATCTGTGTCATTTGATGTATGAATGTGTGGCAGTTATTGGTGACCTCGTGAAAAGAAATCCTGACGAACTTGTTCCTCTGATGGATGAGTGGATCGTGTCAGGTGACATGTGGCTCCGACGCACCGCCATACTCCACCAACTCCGACGCAATGCTGACACCGACAAAGACAGACTCTTCAGGTACACAGGCGTGGAACAGTGCTATTGAAACTTGCACTCTCTTATCCTTAGCCAGAGACCCGTCTGCCCATCTCCAAGACTGGCAGATGATTAACCAAGACGGGTAATTACAACTGATAACATGGTTGGAATTTAAAAGGGGTCAGCTGGCTACTAG
Source organism: Escarpia spicata (assembly GCA_963995525.1). Classification (NCBI taxonomy): domain Eukaryota; kingdom Metazoa; phylum Annelida; class Polychaeta; order Sabellida; family Siboglinidae; genus Escarpia; species Escarpia spicata. The sequence goes on along the minus strand of OZ023211.1, from coordinate 46,674,981 downwards.
GTTACCTAATAGTTCCAAGTCTAGGGTCCCATTAATGACTATCATTGGCACAACTGGTAGTGAAACAAACCGAATTCATTAAATGCATAGCTCAAATGACACTTGTTTGTCATTTGTCTACAAACAAAGATGACCAGTAATGGCTGTGAATGACGTGATTGGGACACTTTTGATTAATTCAAGACTGGCAAGAAATTATTTCTGCCTAAGGGCCTGTTGTGACAGTGCGCCATGTCAGCCCAGCAACCTTCAGTTCTTCCAGTTGTTAGAGGAAGCAGGTAGCGTTAGTTACCAATTCGGCCGTCCACCCCGAATCGGGTCTCTGCGCTACGGCATACTGTAGAACGTCGGGTTGACGGTTGAGTAGTAATGTAGGTGGTGTACCGCACGCAACTTGAGTTTGAGGTGTGGAAGCCCATGTTAAGAGATAGGGATTTTCCACACTCACTCATTTCCACAGGGCAACTCATTTATGCAAATGAGCTTGCCTAATTTGCATAAATGACCTTATATGGGCATGGTTAGTTATGAAATTGACCAATCACGAGCGAGCTGGCCATTGTGGGCGTGGCTAGTTATGCAAATGAGCTTGGAAAAGTAGTTCCGACACCGGGTTAAAGCATAGGGATTTTAACCCCATGTTAAAGCATAGGCCATTTTAATCCCACGTTAAAGCATAGGCCATTTTTATCGCAAAGGTATCCGACTACTTTTCGAATTTTTATCCCACGTTAAAGCATAGGCCATTTTTATCGCAAAGGTATCCGACCACTTTTCGAATTTTTATCCCGGGTTAAAGCATAGGCCATTTTTATCGCAAAGGTATCCGACCACTTTTCGAATTTTTATCCCGTGTTAAAGCATAGGCCATTTTTATCGCAAAGGTATCCGACCACTTTTTTGAATAAAATAACATATACCGAACACCATTTGAATGCGATACTCACGAGATTGCTTGACCTGTAGGTCCAGGCTTCGCCAAGGGACCGAGCCGTTATTTGTTTGACTATGACATGTCGAAAATGTGGTGTTATAATAAGGCGTTATGTATAACAAAAGGATTATTAATTCAACGGAGACCGTTTTATCTGAAGTAATGTATACGAAATGTAGATTACATATAGGACTATGTTACATCAGAGCCTATAGCCTCGTTTTGTTTTGTTTTTCGAACAGAGCGACCATTTTATAATTAATCCTTTGGTGTCTGTTACAAAAACCCGTACTCGACACGTGTCTGGACACGTTTGTTTGTTGCAAGCACGCGCACCCTGTATGACGTTATGGTACGCGCAGTAATTTTGTACACGAAGTGAGTTGTTCAAGCAGATAGTGCTTTGGTTAGACCTCGTATTGAACTTGCGCGTATGTAATGTAATCCCTTCACGTGACGTCATGAGGTAGTGACGTCATGAGCAGTGACATCATCAAACTGCTATGCGCAGTAATTTTGTACACGAAGTGAGTTGGTCAAGCAGGTAGTACTTTGGTTAGACCTTGTATTGAACTTGCGCGTGTGTAATGTAATCCCTTCACGTGCCGGCAATTAAATAAGTAATTGCGCATGAGCAATAGTAACCACTCGACCTCTCGACCCAGACAATCAACCCGGACCAACACAACAGCCAACGACCAGTTCAACGACCAGTCAGCCTTCTCCGCCTACGGGCCCACTCGAGCTCTCGACCCCGTCAAGCAACCCGGACCAACAGTCAACAACCAGTTCAACGATCAGTCCGATGAACAGTTTGACGACCAGTTCGACGATCAAACCAATTTCGTCTCCGTCATCAGCTCCGGCAATCAACCCAACCAGCAACCTGACATTGTCACCTCCGACGAAGCGTCAGAAGGTGTTGCCTCGTTATACTTGCCGAAGTGTAGCAGTACATTCAAGTATAAAGGGAATTGGCCCGCTCATGTGAAGCAGGGCTGCTGCCAAAGGAAGCAAGATAAACAGCGGCGACGTAAACAACTACGACCATCGCAGAGGCCCTTCACCTGCCCGTGTCGACAGAGACGATTAACAACAAAGGGACACCATCGACACTAACTCCCGATCAGGCTATAGCGAGTGAAAAATCTCCCTGTTAACTGGTATAAACTGGTATAAATCAAGTCTCATGGTTCTGTGTATTTGTCCCGTGTTAAGGAAGTTATACGAACTTGTCAGCTAAAACATTCAAACTACCAGCTATCTGTGTAAAATTTTGGTCAAACTGGTTGTCATGTAACAGTATTTGACAGAATATCATAGTACTTACCAACGGTCACAGTGGGTATCCTGTTTGTAAACTGTTTTGAAGGGGTATTCCTTGTTCAAGTTTCATCTACATGTATGTCTCATCTGCACCTAGACGGCAACCTTTTATCACACTATCATTCTTAACCTATACGTATGTACGTATGCACGTGTGTATATAATTGCGTTCAAGCCTCATCTATTTAAATAAACAATCACGCTATGTCAGTATGTGCAATGCACAATGGCGACTCGATCGTTTTGATACCAAAGAGACTATAGCAATAAAAAGACAGCGCAGTACTCGCTATATTCATTGTTCGAGGAAAGTGAAGCGTCATGATAGTGAAGCGTTATGTTAGAACAGTACAGACACACAATAACCGCCCAGATAAGATGTACCAGTATTTATATAGTTTACCGTATTAAGGGTCAAGTGTACACATGGCCATTAGAACGTTTTTTTAACTTTTTTCGGACTATAGTATTTAAATTCGTGCTTCTTCGTTAAAACCTTCGAAACCGACTTCTGTCGTAAAACAAATAACCTGGCACGGGTAACCGAAAATGAACTCATAGATTCATACATATATACATAGATACATCAAGAGATGAGACTACGACCGAGATATGTCACGAGACTACGGATGTCACATCACACGAGAATACGAACGAGACAAGAGACGGGACTATGACCGAGATATGTCACGAGACTACGGATGACACATCACACGAGAGTACGGACGAGACAAGAGACGGGACTATGACCGAGATATGTCACGAGACTACGGATGACACATCACACGAGAGTACGGACGAGACAAGAGACGGGACTATGACCGAGATATGTCACGAGACTACGGATGTCACATCACACGAGAGTACGGACGAGACAAGAGACGAGACTATGACCGAGATATGTCACGAGACTTCGGATGACACATCACACGAGAGTACCGACGAGACAAGAGATGACGCGAGACTACGGATGACACATCACACGAGACGAGACTGTGACCGAGATATGTCACGAGACTTTGCATGACACGAGACAAGAGACGAGACTATGATCGAGATGTGTCACGAGACTTCGGATGACACATCACACGAGAGTACTGACAAGATAAGAGATGCCGCGAGACTACGGATCACACATCACACGAGAGTAACGACGAGACAAGAGATGCCGCGAGACTACGGATGACACGAGATAAGAGACGAGACTATGACCGAGATGTGTCACGAGACTACGGAGTGTGTGTGTGTGTGTGTGTGTGTGTGTGTGTGTGTGTGTGTGTGTGTGTGTGTGTGTGACGGGTTATCGAGTGAGATCCCTCAAAAGGGCGCAAATAGACAGGTAAAAGGGCGCAATGGAGCAAATAGACAGGTAAAAAGGGAGCAATGGAGCAAATAGACAGGTAAAAAGGGAGCAATGGAGCAAATAGACAGGTAAAAAGGGAGTAATGGAGCAAATAGACAGGTAAAAAGGGAGCAATGGAGCAAATAGACAGGTAAAAAGGGAGCAATGGAGCAAATAGACAGGTAAAAAGGGAGCAATGGAGCAAATAGACAGGTAAAAAGGGAGCAATGGAGCAAATAACGGGACTACGACCATATGTCACAAGATTACGGATGACACATCACACGTTATGTCACGAGACTACGGATGACACATCACACGTTATGTCACGAGATTACGGATGAATTTTTAGTGTCGGTAGTACTCGGAACTTTTTAGTGTCGGTAGTACTCGGATCTTTTTAGTGTCGGTAGTACTCGGAACTTTTTAGTGTCGGTAGTACTCGGAACTTTTTAGTGTCGGTAGTACTCGGAACTTTTTAGTGTCGGTAGTACTCGGAACTTTTTAGTGTCGGTAGTACTCGGAACGTTTTAGTGTCGGTAGTACTCGGAACTTTTTAGTGTCGATAGTACTCGGAACTTTTTAGTGTCGGTAGTACTCGGAACTTTTTAGTGTCGGTAGTACTCGGAACTCTTTAGTGTCGGTAGTACTCGGAACTTTTTAGTGTCGGTAGTACTCGGAACGTTTTAGTGTCGGTAGTACTCGGAACTTTTTAGTGTCGGTAGTACTCGGAACTTTTTAGTGTCGGTAGTACTCGGAACTTTTTAGTGTCGGTAGTACTCGGAACTTTTTAGTGTCGGTTGACGCGTTGAGAAAATGGAAGTCGTTTGAACCGGTGGGATGGGAAACCTTTGCTCGTGGTCTCAAGGACGTCAACACGCCAATGGATTTAGTTGGGAACTCAGATCGTTGGGGTGTGTGTGTGTGTGTGTGTGTGGGTGTGTGTGTGTGTGTGTGTGTGGGTGTGTGTGTGTGGGAGTGAGTGAGTGAGACCACCTGTTATGCCTGTGTGTAGTTCACTACAGAGGTTAGCTGGTAATGTCTGTGTGTAGTTCAGTAGAGACGTTAGCCAGAGATGTATCTGTGTAGTTCAGCGCGGAGACTTTAACCTGTTATGAATATGTGTAACAAACTGGCAGGATTCTGTGACAAACGAAACACCAAACACTTAGAGCAGCGTGTGACAAGAATCAAAGTTGTCGGATAAAGAAAACACCAAACACTTATTAGGGTTCGGCGGCATCTCATTCGCATAACCAATCAGACCGAACGTGCATCACGTGACTTCTCTTAACACAAAAACTGTGCACGTCTACGAGAGAGGCGCCATTCGACGCCACTCAACGGACACCAATGTGATTAGTCAGAGTATCGCCATCTACTGACCATGATAGATCTCTATTCGTGGACACACTTCCGGGAATAGCCGAAGCACAGAGGCCGTCATGACAGTCAAGTAACTTCCGGTGTGACATCACTCCCGACGTAGCGTCCCTAGTATAGACGGCCATAGCAAACGAATTTGAAAACTGTTATGACCGAAACACTAAACTGTATACACTAGTTTTCGGCGTCATCTCGTTTGCATAACCAATCAGACCGAACGTACATCACGTGACTTCCCTTAACACAAAACTGTATCAGGACTTCATTCAAAGTGGTGACCATCATCATTCCCAACGCCACTCAACGGACACCAATGTAATTAGTCAGAGTATTGCCGTCTACCAACCATGACATATCTCTATTCGTCGACACACTTCCGGAAATGGTGAAACCGTAGAGGCCGCCATGACAGTCCTTCACGATATTCAAGTAACTTCCGGTATGACATCACATCTATCATAACGACTCCTAGTGGATAATCGGAGTACTACCCCACACGATAGCGAAGGACAACTACCTGACAGGACTTCATTCAAAGAGGTGACCCTCGTGGTTCCCAACGCCACTCAACGGACACCAATGTAATTAGTAAGAGTATTGCCATCTACCGGCCATGATAGTTCTCTATTCGTTGACACACATACTCGTTGGGAATAGCGGAAGCATAGAGGCCGCCATGACAGGTCGCCATGTCATTCAAATAACTTCCGGTACTACGTTACTTCCGGCGTAGCGTCCCTAGTAGAGGCCGCCATGACAGTCAAGTGACTTCCGGTATGACACCACATCCGGTGTAGCGCCCCCTAGTGGATAATCGGAGTACTACGTCACATGATGGCGCCATCTAGCGGGTAAAAATAGATAATTAGGTTAGCTAGAGAAAAAAAGTTGGGGTTAACCTCGCGAAAATTTTATGTTTTGTCCCTCTGGGAAAAAAACATAACATTTTCAGAAAATTTATACAACCACCTTGGTGGTTGTTAAAATTTTCGCGAGGTTAACCCCAACTTTTTTTCTCTAGCTAACCTAATTATCTATTTTTACCCGCTAGATGGCGCCATCATGTGACGTAGTACTCCGATTATCCACTAGGGGGCGCTACACCGGATGTGATGTCATACCGGAAGTCACTTGACTGTCATGGCGGCCTCTACTAGGGACGCTACGCCGGAAGTAACGTAGTACCGGAAGTTATTTGAATGACATGGCGACCTGTCATGGCGGCCTCTATGCTTCCGCTATTCCCAACGAGTATGTGTGTCAACGAATAGAGAACTATCATGGCCGGTAGATGGCAATACTCTTACTAATTACATTGGTGTCCGTTGAGTGGCGTTGGGAACCACGAGGGTCACCTCTTTGAATGAAGTCCTGTCAGGTAGTTGTCCTTCGCTATCGTGTGGGGTAGTACTCCGATTATCCACTAGGAGTCGTTATGATAGATGTGATGTCATACCGGAAGTTACTTGAATATCGTGACGGACTGTCATGGCGGCCTCTACGGTTTCACCATTTCCGGAAGTGTGTCGACGAATAGAGATATGTCATGGTTGGTAGACGGCAATACTCTGACTAATTACATTGGTGTCCGTTGAGTGGCGTTGGGAATGATGATGGTCACCACTTTGAATGAAGTCCTGATACAGTTTTGTGTTAAGGGAAGTCACGTGATGTACGTTCGGTCTGATTGGTTATGCAAACGAGATGACGCCGAAAACTAGTGTATACAGTTTAGTGTTTCGGTCATAACAGTTTTCAAATTCGTTTGCTATGGCCGTCTATACTAGGGACGCTACGTCGGGAGTGATGTCACACCGGAAGTTACTTGACTGTCATGACGGCCTCTGTGCTTCGGCTATTCCCGGAAGTGTGTCCACGAATAGAGATCTATCATGGTCAGTAGATGGCGATACTCTGACTAATCACATTGGTGTCCGTTGAGTGGCGTCGAATGGCGCCTCTCTCGTAGACGTGCACAGTTTTTGTGTTAAGAGAAGTCACGTGATGCACGTTCGGTCTGATTGGTTATGCGAATGAGATGCCGCCGAACCCTAATAAGTGTTTGGTGTTTTCTTTATCCGACAACTTTGATTCTTGTCACACGCTGCTCTAAGTGTTTGGTGTTTCGTTTGTCACAGAATCCTGCCAGTTTGTTACACATATTCATAACAGGTTAAAGTCTCCGCGCTGAACTACACAGATACATCTCTGGCTAACGTCTCTACTGAACTACACACAGACATTACCAGCTAACCTCTGTAGTGAACTACACACAGGCATAACAGGTGGTCTCACTCACTCACTCCCACACACACACACCCACACACACACACACACACACACCCACACACACACACACACACACCCCAACGATCTGAGTTCCCAACTAAATCCATTGGCGTGTTGACGTCCTTGAGACCACGAGCAAAGGTTTCCCATCCCACCGGTTCAAACGACTTCCATTTTCTCAACGCGTCAACCGACACTAAAAAGTTCCGAGTACTACCGACACTAAAAAGTTCCGAGTACTACCGACACTAAAAAGTTCCGAGTACTACCGACACTAAAAAGTTCCGAGTACTACCGACACTAAAACGTTCCGAGTACTACCGACACTAAAAAGTTCCGAGTACTACCGACACTAAAGAGTTCCGAGTACTACCGACACTAAAAAGTTCCGAGTACTACCGACACTAAAAAGTTCCGAGTACTATCGACACTAAAAAGTTCCGAGTACTACCGACACTAAAACGTTCCGAGTACTACCGACACTAAAAAGTTCCGAGTACTACCGACACTAAAAAGTTCCGAGTACTACCGACACTAAAAAGTTCCGAGTACTACCGACACTAAAAAGTTCCGAGTACTACCGACACTAAAAAGATCCGAGTACTACCGACACTAAAAAGTTCCGAGTACTACCGACACTAAAAATTCATCCGTAATCTCGTGACATAACGTGTGATGTGTCATCCGTAGTCTCGTGACATAACGTGTGATGTGTCATCCGTAATCTTGTGACATATGGTCGTAGTCCCGTTATTTGCTCCATTGCTCCCTTTTTACCTGTCTATTTGCTCCATTGCTCCCTTTTTACCTGTCTATTTGCTCCATTGCTCCCTTTTTACCTGTCTATTTGCTCCATTGCTCCCTTTTTACCTGTCTATTTGCTCCATTACTCCCTTTTTACCTGTCTATTTGCTCCATTGCTCCCTTTTTACCTGTCTATTTGCTCCATTGCTCCCTTTTTACCTGTCTATTTGCTCCATTGCGCCCTTTTACCTGTCTATTTGCGCCCTTTTGAGGGATCTCACTCGATAACCCGTCACACACACACACACACACACACACACACACACACACACACACACACACACACACACACACACACACACACACACACACACACACACACACACACACACACACACACACACACTCCGTAGTCTCGTGACACATCTCGGTCATAGTCTCGTCTCTTATCTCGTGTCATCCGTAGTCTCGCGGCATCTCTTGTCTCGTCGTTACTCTCGTGTGATGTGTGATCCGTAGTCTCGCGGCATCTCTTATCTTGTCAGTACTCTCGTGTGATGTGTCATCCGAAGTCTCGTGACACATCTCGATCATAGTCTCGTCTCTTGTCTCGTGTCATGCAAAGTCTCGTGACATATCTCGGTCACAGTCTCGTCTCGTGTGATGTGTCATCCGTAGTCTCGCGTCATCTCTTGTCTCGTCGGTACTCTCGTGTGATGTGTCATCCGAAGTCTCGTGACATATCTCGGTCATAGTCTCGTCTCTTGTCTCGTCCGTACTCTCGTGTGATGTGACATCCGTAGTCTCGTGACATATCTCGGTCATAGTCCCGTCTCTTGTCTCGTCCGTACTCTCGTGTGATGTGTCATCCGTAGTCTCGTGACATATCTCGGTCATAGTCCCGTCTCTTGTCTCGTCCGTACTCTCGTGTGATGTGTCATCCGTAGTCTCGTGACATATCTCGGTCATAGTCCCGTCTCTTGTCTCGTTCGTATTCTCGTGTGATGTGACATCCGTAGTCTCGTGACATATCTCGGTCGTAGTCTCATCTCTTGATGTATCTATGTATATATGTATGAATCTATGAGTTCATTTTCGGTTACCCGTGCCAGGTTATTTGTTTTACGACAGAAGTCGGTTTCGAAGGTTTTAACGAAGAAGCACGAATTTAAATACTATAGTCCGAAAAAAGTTAAAAAAACGTTCTAATGGCCATGTGTACACTTGACCCTTAATACGGTAAACTATATAAATACTGGTACATCTTATCTGGGCGGTTATTGTGTGTCTGTACTGTTCTAACATAACGCTTCACTATCATGACGCTTCACTTTCCTCGAACAATGAATATAGCGAGTACTGCGCTGTCTTTTTATTGCTATAGTCTCTTTGGTATCAAAACGATCGAGTCGCCATTGTGCATTGCACATACTGACATAGCGTGATTGTTTATTTAAATAGATGAGGCTTGAACGCAATTATATACACACGTGCATACGTACATACGTATAGGTTAAGAATGATAGTGTGATAAAAGGTTGCCGTCTAGGTGCAGATGAGACATACATGTAGATGAAACTTGAACAAGGAATACCCCTTCAAAACAGTTTACAAACAGGATACCCACTGTGACCGTTGGTAAGTACTATGATATTCTGTCAAATACTGTTACATGACAACCAGTTTGACCAAAATTTTACACAGATAGCTGGTAGTTTGAATGTTTTAGCTGACAAGTTCGTATAACTTCCTTAACACGGGACAAATACACAGAACCTTGAGCCTTGAGGCTTGATTTATACCAGTTTATACCAGTTAACAGGGAGATTTTTCACTCGCTATAGTATAGCCTGATCGGGAGTTAGTGTCGATGGTGTCCCTTTGTTGTTAATCGTCTCTGTCGACACGGGCAGGTGAAGGGCCTCTGCGATGGTCGTAGTTGTTTACGTCGCCGCTGTTTATCTTGCTTCCTTTGGCAGCAGCCCTGCTTCACATGAGCGGGCCAATTCCCTTTATACTTGAATGTACTGCTACACATACGGCAAGTATAACGAGGCAACACCTTCTGACGCTTCGTCGGAGGTGACAATGTCAGGTTGCTGGTTGGGTTGATTGCCGGAGCTGATGACGGAGACGAAATTGGTTTGATCGTCGAACTTGTCGTCAAACTGTTCATCGGACTGATCGTTGAACTGGTTGTTGACTGTTGGTCCGGGTTGCTTGACGGGGTCGAGAGCTCGAGTGGGCCCGTAGGCGGAGAAGGCTGACTGGTCGTTGAACTGGTCGTTGGCTGTTGTGTTGGTCCGGGTTGATTGTCTGGGTCGAGAGGTCGAGTGGTTACTATTGCGCATGCGCAATTACTTATTTAATTGCCGGCACGTGAAGGGATTACATTACACACGCGCAAGTTCAATACAAGGTCTAACCAAAGTACTACCTGCTTGACCAACTCACTTCGTGTACAAAATTACTGCGCATAGCAGTTTGATGATGTCACTGCTCATGACGTCACTACCTCATGACGTCACGTGAAGGGATTACATTACATACGCGCAAGTTCAATACGAGGTCTAACCAAAGCACTATCTGCTTGAACAACTCACTTCGTGTACAAAATTACTGCGCGTACCATAACGTCATACAGGGTGCGCGTGCTTGCAACAAACAAACGTGTCCAGACACGTGTCGAGTACGGGTTTTTGTAACAGACACCAAAGGATTAATTATAAAATGGTCGCTCTGTTCGAAAAACAAAACAAAACGAGGCTATAGGCTCTGATGTAACATAGTCCTATATGTAATCTACATTTCGTATACATTACTTCAGATAAAACGGTCTCCGTTGAATTAATAATCCTTTTGTTATACATAACGCCTTATTATAACACCACATTTTCGACATGTCATAATCAAACAAATAATGGCTCGGTCCCTTGGCGAAGCCTGGACCTACAGGTCAAGCAATCTCGTGAGTATCGCATTCAAATGGTGTTCGGTATATGTTATTTTATTCAAAAAAGTGGTCGCGTACCTTTGCAATAAAAAGGGCCTATGCTTTAACCCGGGATAAAAATTCGAAAAGTGGTCGGATACCTTTGCGATAAAAATGGCCTATGCTTTAACCCGGGATAAAAATTCGAAAAGTGGTCGGATACCTTTGCGATAAAAATGGCCTATGCTTTAACCCGGGATAAAAATTCGAAAAGTGGTCGGATACCTTTGCGATAAAAATGGCCTATGCTTTAACGTGGGATAAAAATTCGAAAAGTAGTCGGATACCTTTGCGATAAAAATGGCCTATGCTTTAACGTGGGATTAAAATGGCCTATGCTTTAACATGGGGTTAAAATCCCTATGCTTTAACCCGGTGTCGGAACTACTTTTCCAAGCTCATTTGCATAACTAGCCACGCCCACAATGGCCAGCTCGCTCGTGATTGGTCAATTTCATAACTAACCATGCCCATATAAGGTCATTTATGCAAATTAGGCAAGCTCATTTGCATAAATGAGTTGCCCTGTGGAAATGAGTGAGTGTGGAAAATCCCTATCTCTTAACATGGGCTTCCACACCTCAAACTCAAGTTGCGCGCGGTACACCACCTACATTACTACTCAACCGTCAACCCGACGTTCTACAGTATGCCGTAGCGCAGAGACCCGATTCGGGGTGGACGGCCGAATTGGTAACTAACGCTACCTGCTTCCTCTAACAACTGGAAGAACTGAAGGTTGCTGGGCTGACATGGCGCACTGTCACAACAGGCCCTTAGGCAGAAATAATTTCTTGCCAGTCTTGAATTAATCAAAAGTGTCCCAATCACGTCATTCACAGCCATTACTGGTCATCTTTGTTTGTAGACAAATGACAAACAAGTGTCATTTGAGCTATGCATTTAATGAATTCGGTTTGTTTCACTACCTGTTGTGCCAATGATAGTCATTAATGGGACCCTAGACTTGGAACTATTAGGTAACCTAGTAGCCAGCTGACCCCTTTTAAATTCCAACCATGTTATCAGTTGTAATTACCCGTCTTGGTTAATCATCTGCCAGTCTTGGAGACGGGCAGACGGGTCTCTGGCTAAGGATAAGAGAGTGCAAGTTTCAATAGCACTGTTCCACGCCTGTGTACCTGAAGAGTCTGTCTTTGTCGGTGTCAGCATTGCGTCGGAGTTGGTGGAGTATGGCGGTGCGTCGGAGCCACATGTCACCTGACACGATCCACTCATCCATCAGAGGAACAAGTTCGTCAGGATTTCTTTTCACGAGGTCACCAATAACTGCCACACATTCATACATCAAATGACACAGATATCCCATGTGCAAATATACTAGACTAATATAAATGATAATGACAAATGTGTACCTCGGCCAAAGAGTTTTTGATGTCCAACAATATGCAGTAGGTTTTATTTGGTGTATGCATATTTAGTAGCCTGGTAGATGGCAGCATTATATTTTAAGAAAAATAGGAATGCTGTATGTCAGTTAAACAGTGGAAAAAATAAAGCCGATTTATACTGAATTACAAGTCAAAGAAACCAAGAAAAAGTGCCAAGGATTTTGAATTTTGACAAAAGTAAATGAAAAATATTCACAACTATAATGATAGGCAGTGATCAGAGTTTTCACACAAATACTTCTGAAATTATATCGAATGGTATGGTAAATTGGAAGAGAATGTTCAAAGATTTTCTCTTGGAAGGCTATCCCTCTCTGGTTTACTGTTTGCAAGATGTGTACTTTTGTAAATTCTTCCTTGTTCCAAATTACAACAAAATCTTGCGTTATACACAAAACCAACAATAAATAATATACACGTCATGAACAATAATACGTACAAATATAATCATACCGGCTTGGAGAAAAAAAGCATAATGTACATCATTGGGATTTTTAAGAAATGGAAGAAATACTTCTTACATTAATTTTCTTATTTGTATTTCAGAAATTCTTCCTTATTCTAAATTTCAATAAAAACTATTAAAAGCACAAATGACTAGAAAATACACAACAAATGTGTACCTATGTGTACATAACCTTCGTAATTGTATGTTAAACATTACTAAATAATCGACATAGACACACCATTAGAAGCGATGTCATCGACCGTGTCCCACCAACTTTTTGAAGAGATCAGCTCCACACCAAAAACTTTGCCGATTCCAGACATTCGGCGGCTGACGTCTCACACAGAACATCAGCTCTCGACTTGGCTACGTCTAGGGCGAAATACTGCAGCTCCTTCTGGGGGCGTTGCCATAGCAACGACTGTAGTTTAATCAGTGCGCTTCGATCAGGCTTGGAGAACCGTGAAAGTACCTGGGAAACAGTACAACATTAGAGACGTAGTTGTAGAGAGGTGAATGCATGTCTGTGTGCGCGTCTATGATGGCTGCCCTTGAATACCTCTTGGATACAAAATGCACACTACCTGGTATGTCAAAATGAGAGGGTGGCATAGAAGTAGAATACTGAAACAAGAGGTTAACAGGTGGTTAATATAACAGAAACTTTAAGGCTTCAACTATACACACGCAGTATTAAATTTCTACTTTTCTACGATAATATATGATCGTGGTATCTTGAGCATGGAATACAGCCACTCATTGACCTGAATGTTTTCATTTACCAGACACAGACATCTCAGGACCTTTTCCAAGAGGGAAAAATAGATATGGAATTGGAATTTTTGGAATTGGAACAATTTATTCGATAATAAACAAACAAAAGCACACAATGCAACACACATTTGTACTATAATATGCTTATACACACACATATTATGATATATATATAAATATACTATATATATATATATATATATATACATACACAGTGGAGCATCGCTTTATCACCTCAGTAATACAGCCACCTCACTATTGAGGTCACCCTAGGGTAGTCCCAAAATATTTCTGTAACAGTAAAAATTAAGTAACCTCACTAATAGGGTCACCTCGCCTTTGAGGTCACTTAGCCCAGTCCCGAGGGTGACCTTATTAATGAGGTTCCAATCTATATAATATATATAATTATTATATATATACACATACCGTATTCGTTCTATTAAGCGTACAGTACGCTTAACAAATATTTAAGACATGGAAATATGTCAAATTTTGTGTTCCAATAAGCGTGCAGGGGTGTGCACCCATTTTCTTTGGTTCCTGTGGTTCCTGAGTACAGCCATCTCAGCAGACATGACTGGCAAGCGATTTAGTCGTCTTGCATACGAGCAACAGGATACCAGAAAACTGTAAAAATCTTATAATTTAGGTGGACCTTTCGATGTTGCTTCGTCACCAAGCTTTGAATCTAGTGTGGTATTGGTAGAAATGAAAACACAATGATGGCATTGAGATCACTGTCACAGCGTCGGATGCTGCTAAAAAAGGGGTTTACACTAATTAGGACATGTGCGCTTAATATAACGAATACAGTATATATATATATATAATATATATAAACATTATATAACATGCGTTCATATATGTGTATGTATATAAGGACTAAAAAGGGGTGTACACTAATTAGGACATGTATGCTTAACGGAATGAATACAGTACATATAATATATATAAACATTATATAACATGCATTCATATATGTGTTAGGTGAGATATATATGAAAACATTTCCAAATTCCAGAACCATGGAGAGAGCAAGTACCCCCTTGTCCACCCTTACCCGTATGGATGCCCATGACCAGTGAAACAGACACTCCTTTCTGTCAATGGCTCTCCGTTCCACTGAGAAGAGCTCGTAGAACTCAAACTTGCCCCTCATGTATAGCTTCATATCAGAGCCCCTGGTGGCACTGCACTGTAATGCTTCCTGTACTCGAGGACAATAGCAGCAAAGATCTGATCCGCCAGTTCGTCGTTATTCACACAATCTGTCTTTGACTTGCGCGACGGTCGACTGGTTCTAACAGCGCGAGTTAAACGCTTTTGTCGAACCTTTGGCATGATACTAGAAAGTCTACCTGTGTGCCAACAAAATTGTAGTTTACCTGTAATGTTGAACAGCTGTTTCAGTATTCACAAAATGCAAAATGTGGATTCTGCTTTCATAGTTTTACAACCTAAATAGGGTAGTATTAACGTGGACAATATGCTCCATTAACCCACAGCTGCACACTATAACAAAGATAAATCTACCGATACATTTTGACCAGTGTGTGCATTTAATTTGCTAACAAAAATCCACAAAACACAACACTGTTACAGTCAGTTGCTTATAGCATCTATGGCAATCAGCAATTTAAAAATACCAAACATTTTGTTTGACACAAATCATTTAAATATTGCATATTTTGTATTTCTATTCTATTTTAAGTGTTCTTATATTTGAGGTGGTTCACAGAATGTGAAGACTTGCTGTGGCTAATCCAATTTTAGTGTAAGTTAGTCCACCAGGTAGCACTACCGTATTGTCACATCTTTTGCCTGCCCATAACACAGTCGTACCGGGGACAATTAAATGAGGCAGTCGTGTCCTTGCTCAAAACGATAGGACGATGAAAGTTTTCGAAATGGTAAAGGGAAATGAGGCAGTGAATGGGACTTGAATATGATGTGTTAACTGCTCTAAGATCATGTAGACGTTTCTTACCGACTACACGGACATTAGGAATGTTCACGATAATCGTGAAATCGAAATTTTAAAATCATAATTGATTAATCATCATTGGGAATATTGTTATATTTTGACATTAAACAAACATGTTCACATTTTATTGAAGGCATTATTGCAAATGCTTTGTAATTAGCCTGAAATGAGTCCAATACTTTGATATATAAAACAATTGAACAAATATCAAAGTTAATGTATATTATGGTGGTTAAATATATATAAAATAATGACAATGAACTATTACATAATTGTCATAAATGATTTTCTACATAAAAAACGACATGTTTAAATTAACCTAGCCTGGGTAGGCTAGATGTATTAATAGTAAATACTCTATATATTGCAATACTATCTGAAACTCAGTTTGGGATAAATTGTAGTATTGTGCACTGTTATTATTTTCTGAACTAATGTTGTTTGAAAACATGCTAGCTCGTAACACCAGATTGTGGTGTCTATAGACTTGAGAAGTGACAGAATAACCTCTCCCTGTATACTTGAGTTACATAGCTGGTTGGCCGCACACATGTTTGACGCAGTTTTTTACTCATGGTGAAACTTGACAACATGTTTCACTGGTGCATACACATTGGAAAGGCAAGTCAGATAGTTGCCATGGCAACATAACTCCTAGAAATGTTGCAGTAGTGTGAGGTAACTGACAAGACTGAGTATGGTTTCTAAACATGAATAATCTCTTTAAACATGGAAGCAGTACACACAGCATAAATTCTTATCACCAATACCACCAAATACTATAATAACATAAGTTATAATAATTTATCATATTAGTATATCGACATAGCTACGAAGTAATGCGCCAGTGTTGGAACCAAACGTGCGTGGTATAGGACAGCAATCGGATCGTGATTGGTTGCCAGGTTCAGTGATCACGACGCGATTGGTTGTACCAGGTTATAAAAGCAGAATGACGCAACGAAACACCATAACCCCGTCTAAAGAGTCCTCTGTCGCTGCCTCTCGCTTGTTGCTCTTCGACAACCCAACAACCATGCAGATGCTCCTTGCTTGCGTTCTCGTCGTCGTCGCCTCGGTCATAGGGTCAGGTATGTCAACGTTCTTACTGATCATGCAGATTACATTATTTTATATATTAAAGGATCTATTCAGGCTTATGAAATAAAATTAGAAAGAGAAGCAGATTGCAAAGAAGCTGTTTGGTGTAACATAGTTACAGGAAACTCAACGTTAACAGTTGGGTTAGTTTATCGAAGTCTAAACATAAGCATAGAAGAGAATGAAAAAATACAAAACGCTATAAGGGAAGTAAGCAAACGGGAATGTATTATTATGGGGGATTTTAACCACGAGCATATACAATGGAAATCTATACAGAGTATGGGGAGTGAGGACCACAAGTTTTTAGTTTTAGTTTAAGATACATTCCTTTCTCAACATGTGCTAGAACCAACCAGGGGTGAGAATGTGTTAGACATAGTTTTGCCCTCACAGAATGAATTAGTTGATAATGTCAAGATATGTGAGCCACTGAGGAGTAGCGATCACAACCAGATACATT
Source organism: Escarpia spicata (assembly GCA_963995525.1). Taxonomy (NCBI): domain Eukaryota; kingdom Metazoa; phylum Annelida; class Polychaeta; order Sabellida; family Siboglinidae; genus Escarpia; species Escarpia spicata. The sequence continues at coordinate 46,657,783 of OZ023211.1, read as the reverse complement.
TTACCATCAAAGTAAAATCAGAAAGGAATAGTAAAAAGCAGTATATGAGAAATTTCCACAAAGGAAGGTATAAGGACATGAGGAAATATTTAGCAAAGATAGACTGGAATAATACACTGAAAAATAAGACGGCAACAGAATGCTGGAATATATTAAAGAGTGAAATTAAGTGCATAGTCGATACATTTTTATCCTTCAAAAAACAAGGAAAACGGTCCAAAAAGAAACATTTATCAAAAGAAGCCATTAGAAAAATTAAGTATAAACAAATGATGTGGAAGTCATATAGATGTACTGGAAATGATGAAGACTACAACAGTTAAAAGAAGCACTTAACCAAGCTACAGCTGAAATTAGAAATTCAAAGAGAAGCTATGAACAACATTATTGTGTGTTTTGATAAATCAGAAAGCATAACTCTGATAAAACGCAATCAGGCACAATTATGCGTTAAACCTTGACGCATTCTTGAAATTTCGTTTGTAGTTCGTTGCACGTGTCGAGTGTTTCAAATTGTATCGACAGTAAAATATAACAGCAGGCATTGCACCATTTTTTTTCACCACACGCCGTGTGCAATATATATCCTAATCATTGAACCCCGTTTATTCCAACATGTCCCATACATGCACATTATTGTGTAACAATGAAGCTTTATGCCTTCGCCATGCACCAAGACACTAATCTGTCTCGATCGGTGTTTCAGTTTCTTACCTTCCAGTCGTCTTTCTTTGTTCTGTTTTACGTCCCAATACTCCCCCTTAGACAGAGTAGCCCCCATATACTATAAACCATGAAACTAAGCTAACATGTCTGTAATGTGTACATACTATAGGTAAGTACATGTGTTACACTTAGTGAAACTATTCGCAATAAATATACAACCTTGATGAGTTACTTATGAAAAATAATACGAATACCCAAACAACCGTCTTGCCCCATGTCATGAAGCACGATAGCCCCCCACACCTAGACCAATGTCGTCTGTATCATTCTCTTTAAATTTTTTCGCTTTTATGAACGAATCGTTGTCTGACAATATAACGCATGCACAAACATTAGTCTAGCTGTTAAATTTAAATTATAATTTAAATGTAATATTTTTATGCTATATATATATAATATGTTATCACACTTATGGTATGCTGGCTATCACAGCTTGGATTATGCAACGTTGACACCAAAATGTAATGTTTTATACATCACTGGCCACAACATTTCGTAAATTGTGTACATTATGACCGTAATATATACTTATAATAAATACTAAAAGACCCCATGAAACCTAATTGATTTAACAACAGAATTCAAGACACAGCAAGCTCTTCGTAATGCCCAGTCGGTAGTACTTATCTCACATAAGGCATTGCACACTTTATTTACTACAACACGTGTGCAATATTCCCACGTATGCGTGACAATCGCATAACCAACAACAACATTGGAACATGTTTGACTGACTGTCATGCTTATGACCGTCCGTTGTTGTTTCTAGGCGAGGCAGTCAAATGCTACAAATGCGAGTATTCGAGTTTGCTTGATAACGACGATTGCAAGACCCTTAACGTCAAAGGGGACCTCGGTACCTGCACCGGGGCGGTCTGCAGCAAGGTCAAGAGCACGTTTGGTGGTGAGTGCACGCTCTAGGCGTATAATGACGGCTGGTGGAGAGTGCACGCTCTAGACGTACAATGAAGGCTGACGGTAAGTGCACGCTCTAGACGTACAATGACGGCTGACGGCAAGAGCACGTACTAGACGTATAAACAAGGCTGGCGGTGAGTGCACTCTATAGATGTACAATGACGGCTGGTGGTGAGTGCACGCTCTAGACGTATAATCATGGCTGGCGGTTAGTGCCCGCTCTAGACGTATAGTGACGGCTGACGGTGAGTGCACGTTCTAGACGTATATTAGGCACCAACACGCCTACATCTAAAAGGTGATGTATATATATATATATATATATATATATATATATAATACATAGTTAACGCGTCCAAGGTCGGTATGCCAAGGGCATTCGTGCTGATGTAGTCAGCAGCATCCCCTGTATCGCGACTATGATTTTTGTGTAACCATTGAATTACAACCTACTTGAACAACTAAATCCTTGTTTTATTTCACTTCTCCCCTAGAATTAAATTATCATGATGTAGTCGTTATTCCTAAAAGATTGGATAAATACATGTGCCCAGATAATTGAGTGAATACAAGGATATAATTTGCTTGCAGCAACGCTAACAATCGTGCTCAGTGTACTTTCTGCTGTTTCAGACATCGAGTCCATAATCCGAGGCTGCGGCGATGAGACCATCAAGGTTGGCTGCAACTCAGGGTCGGAAGCCGGTGTGAAGTTGGTGGCCTGCTACTGCAACACGGACCGTTGCAATGGCGCCTCAGTCCAAACTGGCACCGTCGTCTCCATGCTTACCATGGCTGTCTTTGCCACTGTTCTCGCAACTTGGCTGTAGGGACGTATCTATATATCGCATGGTTTCTTATCGCTGACGTTTGTCTAGAAACATTCGTCGCCAAACACCTGCGTATTTTTATCATAGTAAAGTAGACACCTGTTCGTCAAACACATGATTATGAATGTGTCACGCCGTATCAATAGCTGTGGTCTGTGCGAAGTAGTGAACGCCCTTTGTGCGGACAATCATGCGACAATATGTTACGAAAGGAACATAACGCATTCTATATATTGCACAGAGTTTGTGATAGGACCAAGGAAAATAACAATGACGTCTTGAGAGATATTAGTTCCTCGAGACGGATGTGATATGTCTAGTTTTGTATTCTTATCTTGAACTTAACTAATTTTGTTATTGTTAATGTGCATGAACCATTGCGTAGAGGTGATCATGTACAGAACCATGTTTTAAATAAAAGTAAACCAGGAAAAAAGAATGTAGGAGAAACAAATCTGATAACACATTTAGCAAATATAAAGATGGCTATATAAAGTTTATATAAAGCTATATTATTAATAATATATCTTATTCTTACTAAAAGGTGTATAAAGCCATTTCAAATGTGTGATATTAGTTTATTGCAAACGCGTAACACAGAGCAGAGAGTGTGTCAAGCCAGACAACTTCGGTCGTCTAGTTCGAAGTTGCTATCTGTTCCTAAAGTTAAGACAAAGGCTGGAACTCGAGCTTTTTCAGTTGCCGCGCCAACTATATGGAATTCGCTTTCCGTTAATGTTAAATCAGCAGAAAGTATTGTTACATTTCGTCGTCACCTCAAACCTATCTTTTCAATATCGCCTATCCTCCCTACACAGATAGCTGGTAGTTTGAATGTTTTAGCTGACAAGTTCGTATAACTTCCTTAACACGGGACAAATACACAGAACCTTGAGGCTTGATTTATACCAGTTTATACCAGTTAACAGGGAGATTTTTCACTCGCTATAGCCTGATCGGGAGTTAGTGTCGATGGTGTCCCTTTGTTGTTAATCGTCTCTGTCGACACGGGCAGTTTCTTTTTGGACCGTTTTCCTTGTTTTTTGAAGGATAAAAATGTATCGACTATGCACTTAATTTCACTCTTTAATATATTCCAGCATTCTGTTGCCGTCTTATTTTTCAGTGTATTATTCCAGTCTATCTTTGCTAAATATTTCCTCATGTCCTTATACCTTCCTTTGTGGAAATTTCTCATATACTGCTTTTTACTATTCCTTTCTGATTTTACTTTGATGGTAAAATGTATCTGGTTGTGATCGCTACTCCTCAGTGGCTCACATATCTTGACATTATCAACTAATTCATTCTGTGAGGGCAAAACTATGTCTAACACATTCTCACCCCTGGTTGGTTCTAGCACATGTTGAGAAAGGAATGTATCTTGAACTAAAACAAAAAACTTGTGGTCCTCACTCCCCATACTCTGTATAGATTTCCATTGTATATGCTCGTGGTTAAAATCCCCCATAATAATACATTCCCGTTTGCTTACTTCCCTTATAGCGTTTTGTATTTTTTCATTCTCTTCTATGCTTATGTTTAGACTTCGATAAACTAACCCAACTGTTAACGTTGAGTTTCCTGTAACTATGTTACACCAAACAGCTTCTTTGCAATCTGCTTCTCTTTCTAATTTTATTTCATAAGCCTGAATAGATCCTTTAATATATAAAATAATGTAATCTGCATGATCAGTAAGAACGTTGACATACCTGACCCTATGACCGAGGCGACGACGACGAGAACGCAAGCAAGGAGCATCTGCATGGTTGTTGGGTTGTCGAAGAGCAACAAGCGAGAGGCAGCGACAGAGGACTCTTTAGACGGGGTTATGGTGTTTCGTTGCGTCATTCTGCTTTTATAACCTGGTACAACCAATCGCGTCGTGATCACTGAACCTGGCAACCAATCACGATCCGATTGCTGTCCTATACCACGCACGTTTGGTTCCAACACTGGCGCATTACTTCGTAGCTATGTCGATATACTAATATGATAAATTATTATAACTTATGTTATTATAGTATTTGGTGGTATTGGTGATAAGAATTTATGCTGTGTGTACTGCTTCCATGTTTAATGAGATTATTCATGTTTAGAAACCATACTCAATCTTGTCAGTTACCTCACACTACTGCAACATTTCTGTTAGCGTTAGACACCCCGCTCTGCAGTCTCTGTTAGTTGTACGCGAAGGTCTCGCAGTTACGGAGTAGGAAGGCGCGGAAGGCGGCGTGTTGCGGTGGCAGTTCCGTACGAATCGAAATAGTCGCCTTGACGGGTTGTGCTCACGTAGACGGCGATCCAGTGTTCTCTCGGTTCGTCTCCGAAGGCCGTCGGGTAACCGGTGAGCCTTTTCGGTAGTTTATCTTTAGGCAGTAGCTTCTGATGTAGGCGCTGTCTGCGAAGTATGGCTGTAACGGTTTGTTCGGTACCTGACGTCCGTCTACGTAGAGGACGAGGACGTTTATGTCGTTGTACTTCGCGTTAAACGGGATTTTATTGTAAGTCCCGTTATAGGCGTCGTTGTCGATCAGGCACAGAACCACTCGTTTCGGCAACACCCCCTGGTAGACGTTTTCGTGAGTGTTAGGCATGGTCCCCTGTGCGATCGAGAACACCTTGCATTCGACTCGACGTAGCGGGCACTTGGCCGACCCTTTCGTCAACGCTTTGATGTGACCGAGTTGGACGGCCGGGTTCACCTTGCCTTTCCGTACCTGCAGGAAGGTTTCCGTCAGCAAGATTTTGAAACCGGGGTTGGCGCCCGTCGCCATGAGCGCGAAGGCGTCCTTGCTTCGTAACAGACGGATCTTTACGACGACCCTGTTCAGCTGGTACCGGTCTTGCATGAAGGCGTGCTGGCGTCCCAGCAGCTCCACCTCGCGACTGTTCCGGATGTAGGCGCGCCGTATGCTGATACCCAGCGTTATCCTACCCGAACGCTTCCATTTGCCCGTTGGTGTCCTTACACCACAGACCGCCCTCGACCTGGGTCTTCTTGACATTTGCGCCGTAACTCAACAAGGTCTCGATGTAGGCTCGATAAGGGTACGTGTTGGTCAACGGGGTCACGAGCGTACCGTTCAACGCCACGTCGATTTGACTGAAGAGCGAGTGCAAAAAGTTGATGATCGGTCCCACTGGACTATCATCTTGGAGGTCAGTGCCGTCCGCCTTTACCACTTTGACCAGCGCGTACAGTCTAACGCTCGACAGGTCCAGATAGTCGTCTCCCGACCCAGTTACGAGAAACTCGATAGGACCCCCCGCGTCGGGAGACGTCATCGGCTGGTGGTCGGCCCACTGACCGCTCTCGACGCTCGTCTGTGTCGTCGGTACGCTGAACAGGTCCAGTTTGCTCTTTAGACTCTCGCACGACTGTCAATGCACGAAGACCATTCTAACTGGTGAATATATCGCTCGGTGTCCATTCCTTACGGCGGCGTTTCGACGTACTGACTGTCGGCGCTCTGCCCGGTGGTTTTATAACAGGACGTCGTCGCTGCTGCCGCCGCCCCGGTGAAGTAAGCAGACCGTCCAGGAGGTCGGCCCTGCCTCTGTTGCGCGTCTTTTTGCCGCTTTTTCTTTCTTCAGATTCTGACCGGATGCGACGTCTTGCGCCGCGCTTATACCCGTGTTCAGAGCGCGCTTTCCCTGTGCTACGGCCTCCCTGTTGATAAGAGGCTTGGCGCTTCAAAACAAGCTCCCGAAGAGGTTTCCCGTGACCTCGCTGTGCTCTAGCACCGACGAATACCGGTAAGTTGCCGCCAACCTGTCGAGTGTAGTAGTCTTCGTACACGTTGCTGCCGGCTCTCGCCATCAAAGTAGTTTCGGTTTGCAGCGAGTCACTACGAGTTTTCCCTGTTCGAATGGCACCGGTCGACCGTGGTCGTCTCTTATATCGATCTCGACCACACCGAACTCTTTCCGCAACAGGGGTACGTATTGGACGCGGTCATAGGTATTCGATATCGTAGTCCCGTGTGATCCATAAATGGGGACGATGCGCAGTAGTGGAGCGAGACTGTCACCGACGATGCGTGACTCCACGATGTCCGTGTATATATATATACAGGGTGTCGAGTCCTTGATGCATATCCACCGTGGCTGAGGCCTCTTGCACGAAGGTGTACTGACCGACGCTTTTGTAGACGGTGGCCGATGGTTTGAGATTTATGTGGTCCCCATCTAGACTCCGGTGTACGTAATTGTCCTTCGTTTCGGCACTGACGATGACGGGCTAACGGAATCCGAGTATGGTTCCCAGACCGCTCTGAACGGGTGTGCTAAATTCGAGGTCCGGCGTCATATGCTAAGTCATCCGATTAGAGATCTGGCTGTAGCTCAGTTTTGTCTTGGTCTTGTCAGTTCCCACCTTCGCCAGCGCCTCGTTGATTTTGTGCGTCAAAGCGAACGCGCCGTTGTAATAACCGTGAGCAATGGTACCGCTGCGGTAAACGCACTCGTGCCCCGCCTTGTTCAAATAGAAGACGGTGTCCTCTTTCCTCACTTTCTACCAAGTGTGCAGGTTTTGTATCTCCACCAGACCGCATTCCCACTGACCCGAGACGGTCGACGCGTTGCGGTAGCGTCGTGATGTAGTGGGTCAGCGTGTTGTCGGGGTGTATTTTCATGGAAGCGTTGCTAGGCAACGTCAGATAAAAGTCAGACCATCCCATCGCGTTTCATAGACGGACTCGGCAGCAGGTAACCGAGACAGCCACTCAGCACTGCAGTCTACAGGTTCGAGTCTCCTTGACCACTCGTCAAATTGTATATACTGACCACGATGACCGTGTACAGAACGATAATCTGACATAGGAAGACGATTTCGCCTTTGGGACACTCGTTACCGCAGAGACGCCAAGGAGTGTTATCGGTGGTGGTGCTCGTGGCGTCGCTAGTGTCGACTGTTGTCACCACGTAGGTCATGATGCGACTGTGGTTCGGAGATCCCACACCCACCTTTTATCATATACTCCAAGAACTGAAAGCCGTAGTATGGCACCAATTCGTTTTGTGAAGTCATGCGCACCCCCTGCGTCTGGTCCAACATTTTTTGTCCATGACTAACGAGTCGGAAGCTTCGGGGCTACGTTTTAGAGGCCACGAACGCTTTGGCATCGATCCAACTGTCGAAGGACGCCGGGTAGCTGCACCATTTCACGAGCACCGTTGCCACCCTTTTGCCAACTTTGCGCCGTTGTAGAACCGCCTTCACCCTACAAAGTTTATCCTTCGACACGGTCACTTTTTGTAGTTCCAGTTCATAGAAGGTACCGTCTAGTACCGTTCCGGCGTCGTCTATCAACCGGTAAACGGGCGGTTCGGACGGGTGCACTTCTACGACGGTGAAGAGCTCTTCGCTCCTACTCGCCATGTACCCTTTCTTGAACCGTCTCTTTGCCTTGCTGATGCGTACGCGATCTCCCGCTCGCAGTTTCGGTTTGGTTCGACCACCGCCGACTCCGTTGTCGCGCTTACATTTATGCGGGCGTTAAATTTTATCCGGGTGGTGTTTATTTGCATATGTAAGGCATAATATTTGGCACCAGTAGATCACGTATTGATAAATAATATCCAGTAGTTAAATATGTTTCGTTTGTTTTCATAATACGAGTGTTATAGTTAGAGTATATAATTATAATTTGCTGTTTCAGATTTGTGACCAAGTATAAGAGTAAGTCACGTGACGTGTGCGTGGAGAGAAAACTGTTTTACGACAGAAATTGTTTGTGTCTGTGGGAAGCAATTTATGTATATATATATATATATATATGTGTAAATATAGATATGCATATAAACATACATAGCGCCCGGATAACTGAAAACGCGACAGTCGTAAATACATTCCCCCAGATACGCGCACGCGCAGAACGTCACCCGGATATTATTTAACGCCCGGATAAATGTAAGCGCGACACCGTACAACCGCTGTCACACGGTCTCCTGGTTCGATGCGTTGACACTCGCCGGAGCCAATCCGATGCTTCGATGGTAGGTGTTGTTGTATGACCGCACGAACTCCGGCAACGTCCCCATATATCTCAACGTTTGATGTTTCATGTTTGATGTGAAGTACCGCCACATGCGAGTTTTCAGCGTGCGATTGAAACGCTCCACGATACTCGATTTGGTCTCCTCGTTGTGTGTAATGAAGAGGTGGACACCGTGCTTCTTCAAGAGTTTCTGAAAAGCTCGGTTGAGAAACTCGGTACCCTTGTCGGTCTCTAGCGCGGTCGGCGGTTGCTGCTGCAGTAAACACTCGAAGGCCGTCACGAACGCTTGACCGATTTCATTCTTCAAACGAACGCATATAAATACGTCGATGACCGTCAAAAAGAACGTCGTCCCGTCGTTGTGTTTTTTAGGTTAGCTATGTCGACGAAGTCGGCTTGCCACTGCTGGCGTCGTCCGCCCACGAAGACGCAGCGCCGCTTCAAACGCCGTCTGACCGGTTTGTGAAGGGTATAGATGTCCTGCTCCGACAACCTCTGCCTGACGGATGGTTTCGGTACTAGGGTCGCTCGGTGCAACGCGTCGACGCCTCCGTAACTTCCCACTTGTTTCTGGTCGAAGTAGGCGCTCTTCAGTAGGTTCCGTTGAGGTTGTCGTTGCGTACGACGAGCCCCCCGTTGCACCGCCACCATGAGGAGGAGGAGGAGGAGAAAGCGGAGGAGGAGGTTGACCGATTTACAAATAATGTAATAAGGTACAAAGCGAATGCTGCAGCTACTACGACGACTACCGTTCGTTGCCACTTCATACTGCTCTATGAGCCTGTCGTGCGTTTCACCTCTATTTAATACGGCTCCCACTTGCGCTCTAGAGAATTCGCACGACGCTGCTGGCCGCTACTGGATGGCTTCTGCATGTTCGCCCGACGTTGGGGGTTGCCAACGAGTTCCTTAGGAAGGTTCAGACGTTTCATATGACTCACAAAGGCCTCCCACCCTACAGGCGGGATCGTCTTCTACATTGTTCACATGATATCGTTCACGAGATCCACCATGTTACTTCCCGCGATAGGTACACAGTCGTACACGAACTCCCCGCGTTCGTTCCACCGGGTCATCAGATCCGTCTTTAGTTTCTCCACCAGGAGACGGGCTTTTCCTTTCAGACTTTTCGGTACGATTTCCACGACTTCGCGGTCTACACCCCTCAACCCCGTCTATGTTGGCGGTGTTGGTTCTTCTGTCGGTGTCTCTTTCATCATAGATAATCGAACCGGTTGCTGCACCCGATTCTCCTCCATGGTGTTGTATTGACTCAACAGCTGATTGTACAGCGCCAACTTGTATCGTTCGGTCAAGTCCACACGCTCGAGGACGTTCTTCATGTCGGCGTCCAGACTACTCATCACACGCGCCGCGGTCGTAGTCGGCGGTGCGTACATGAGCTTCTTTACCAAACGGGGGTCTACCAGCGCCATCTTCTTTGCGTACTTCTTCAACCTATGACCTCTCTGAGCAACGGTAGAAGGACGGACTCCGCCAACGACGCCGATGGAAAACCGCCTGTTTGCAGGATCGTCCGCTTATTTCTGACGTGCACTTTTTTCGACGACAGCTTATATAGGTGGTTCTTGTACTTTAGCAGTACTTTTTTCTGATTCTTTGACAATTTCACGTTCCCTTTCAGAATGTTATACGCGCAGTCGCATAGACTGGAAATTAGATCCGCGTCGGCGTTGCTGGCGTTTCTCAACTTTATATTCTTGTTCCTATTTAGCATCTGCAGGCACAAGGTGTGCCTCTTCACGCGCTCTGACATATTGACAAGTGACGTCCAGATCGACCAGGAGGTAGCTGTAGGCTGACGACGTGGCGTCTTTGAACGCTTCCTGCATGTACTTGAATCGACCCGGGTTCATCTGTCTCGCCAAGTAACCTATTTGACCCGCGTCTCGAGGACTATTAAAAACACAAACTTATATCTATTCATCATCTCCAGCATAAGGATGACGTCCGCTGTAACGCGTTCCTCTTTTTATACTCTCGTTACGTAGGCATACTGAAGGTGATCGTCGGTGAAAATACACGTGCCCAAGCGCATATTTTCCGCTGTTTCCTGTTTCAGATCTATTAGGAGATAACCGTAAGCTGCTGACGTGGCATCTTTGAAAGCTTCCATCATGAAGTTGACTCTACCCGGATACATCTGTTTCGCCAGGTGACCTACTTGTCCGGCGTCCCGGGGGCTCTTGAATAGCACCATATATTGCGCATTCAAGCTGATTGTGCGATTTTTTTTCCCTTTTGGAAAAATATTCTGCAGAAGCTGTACGACGGACGTGTTGCAGTGATGACTTTTTTTAGTGAACAAGGTCGTGACCCGGCTATCGGTTTCCTCCATTAGGTCATCGAGTACTAGAAGCGTCCTCCTTTTTTACGTCTAAAAGTTTTGGATCCGGTAAACCGTCTACGAATTCTATATCGGCTGACAAAGAGGCGTAGGCGGATTGACACTGGCCGTAACACCACAGGATTTTCTCCGGAGGCGGCTCGATCATAGAAGAAGCGAACTGTAGTAGACGAGTGACGAAAGTAGTCTTACCGCACCCCGTAGGGCCAGCCACTAGACACGTAGAAGGATGCTTCAACGACGCGTACATATCGACGACTGGCACGCAGGAACCGAGAGATTACTTTTTATTCATTTCTTCTATATTCATCGCGCACCTCCATCAACAATTTACCGAGCATATTTTGACCTTCTTTGTCCCCGTGGGCGCCACCCCAGAAGGCTTCTTTTGACGGTACCCACTCCACCAATTCGACTTCCCCGGTAGCCAATAGGCCGCCTTTCAACTTTGTTGTCCCTTGGAACTTGCTCATCAACAGGCTCTTCATACACTCGACCCTAATGGCATCCCATTCGGCTCCTGTTCTCTTTTTCTTGATTCCGTAACTTCGTCGCTTCGCTATATAGGCCGACCGCGAATGTTTGATGTACTCCGCGTTTACTTCGTCTTCGTTAAACATTGCTTTTCTAAACTGATAAGCATGCTCGACTGATCTGAATTTCCGACCGTATGCGGTGACTCGACACGGATAAAAATTCGACAGGAACGACGCCGAACCACCGAAACATATAGGCTCCATACCGCTGATCTAGAAACACTACTGACTACACCTCGTGTATAACCACTATATAACCTCCTTAATCATAAATGACTGATTACTCATTCTTACACTACCGAGGCGCTACCGTCTACGTTATCATACCACTAGAGGGGATAGCCACTAGAGGCGCTACCTTCTACGTTATCATAACAAGTATAACCATTAGAGGTCAGCGCTAATGTACTTAGAAGAACAGGCGGCGTACCGCGGTGGGTCGGCGGCACGGTCATCAATCAAACCTTTTTTTATAAGTAAGCTGTTAAGATAAGAGGTAGCACGGTCATCAATCAAACCTTTTTTATAAGTAAGTTGTCGGTAACTGGCTGATCGAAAAACCTTTGATCTTGAATCCATTGACTGATCCAAAAACCCTTTGATGTTCTTTGATCTTTAATTTATGCATCGGGGTGAGATGAACATAATAACTACTGGCGTAATGTAGTTACAGGAAACTCAACGTTAACAGTTGGGTTAGTTTATCGAAGTCCAAACATAAGCATAGAAGAGAATGAATACGTACAAAATGCAAAAAGGGAAGTGATCAAACGGGACTATATTATTCATGGAGATTTTAACCATAAGCATATACACTAGAAATCTCTACAGATTATCGAGGTGTGAGGACGACAAGTTTTTAGTTTTAGTACAAGATAGTTTCCTTCCTCAACATGTGCTAGAATCAACCAGGGTGAGAATGTGTTAGACATAGTTTTGTCCTCACATAATGAATTAGTTGACAGTATCAAGATATGTGAGCCACTCGGGAGTAGTGATCACAACCAGATACATTTTCCCATCAAAGTAAAATCAGAAAGAAATAATAAAAAGCAATACAGGTGAAATTTACAGAAAAGAAGATACAAGGACATGAGGAAATATATAGCAAAGATAGACTGGAATAATAAACTGAAGAATAAGATAGCAACAGAATGCTGGAATATCTTAAAGGGTGAAATTTAGTGTATCGTCAGTAAATGTGTTCCCTTTAAAAAATAAGGGAAACAATCCAAAAAGAAATACTGATGGAAAGAGGCCATTAGAAAAATTGAATACAAACAAATGATGTGGAGGTCATATAGACGTACTGGAAATGATGAAGACTACAATACCTATAAGGAAACATTTAACCAAGCTACAGCTGAAATTATAAATTCAAAGAGAAGTTACGAACAAAAATTTGCTTATAATATAAAACATGACAGCAATAGATTTTATGCGTATGTTCGAAGCAAACAGAAAGTTTACGATAAGTTCGGTCCTCTAGAAGATAGTGCTGGAAATATAATATCAGAGGGATTCTTAATGGCAGAAGACCTGAATGAGAATTTTATTTCGGTGTTTACCAAGGAAGATATTATTTCACTGCCAGTACCAGAGGCTAAGTTCAAGGGGGCAGAGTTATATTATTTAGGACAGTTAATTGTAACCCCAGAAATGGTACCTAAAAAAGTATGGTCTATGAAGGATAATAAATTACCTGGAGTGGATGGGATTCCGCAAAAGCTACTATTGGAAAATGTAGAACAAATTACCATACCGCTTTCAAGTTGTCATTACACGAGGGAATGGTTCCTTTGGAATGGAAAGAAGCAAACATTATACCGTTATTTAAAAAAGGTTCGATAAACAAGTCAGAGAACTATTGACCAGTGAGTTTAACATGGTGTTTTGCAAATTATTAGAAATACTAATTAAAGATCACATGGTGGATTTTCTTGTTAAATATAACTTCATGAACCCATCTCAACATTGGTTTCTAAAAGCGAGGTCATGCTTAACAAATATGTTATGTTTTTTGGAAGATATCACTAAGTGGGTAGACGAGGGATCTCCAGCAGATATCATCTACTCGGATTTTGAAAAAGCTTTCGACAAAGGGCTTCATCAAATATTCTTGCTTAAACAAAAAGCCCATGGCATAGTCAGTGGAATAATTAACTGGATAGAAAAATGTCTGATTGATAGAAGACAACATTGATGGGGAGGCTTCAAACCGGAAATCAGTTTTGAGTGGGGCACCACGGAAAACAGTACTGGAACCTATATTATTCTTAATATACAGTATATCAACGATTTGGGCGATGATGTAAGAAACAAGGTATTGAAATTTGCGGATGATACAAAAGTGTTTAGAAGGATTAAAAGTGATGGCGATAGACAGCATTTACAAGATGATCTTGACAGGTTGACCAAATGGTATGAAAAGTGGCAAATGCTGTTCGATTTTGAGAAATATAAATGCCTCCTCCACACAGGACATGAGAATAAAGATGTATAATATACAATGGGGGTGTACTGTACTAAGCACTACTGTAAAAGAAAAGGATTTAAGGTTAACCATTGAAAGTTTCAGAGTGCGGAATTGCAGTTCAAAGGGAAATCAAATCCTTGGATTAATTAGGCGAAATATAGCGTATAAGAAAAAAGAACTAATAATACCGCTGTACAAAACACTAGTTAGATTTTATGTAGAGTATTGTGGAGGCCATATCGCAAGAAGGAAAGTGTACGGAGAAGAGCGAAAACTGAGGATATTAGTTATGAAATACGCCTAAAAGAATATGGTTTAACTACACTAGAAACCAGGAGCCCGAGAGGAGATCCGATAGAAGTGTTTAAAATATTGAATGGTTAGGAATATATTGTTAGAAATATGTTTTCTCAGTTAAGAAAGATAGCAGGATTAGAGGACATGAAGTTATATTAATAAAAGTGCTGTGTAGATTTGATATAAGAAAGTTCTTATTTTCACAACGGAATGTAAATGAATGGAACATATAATTTGCTGATTATGTGGGTGCTAGTAGCGTGAATTTGTTTAAAAATTAAATCTTCACATACCTCAGAAGTGCGGGATACACGTAGACAAAATGATTGGACTGTCGATAAGCCAAAGGACTTCCTTGTCCACCTGCCATCTAGAGTTAACTCTCTGTATGGCAATTTTGTTAAACCTTGTTAAGTCTTGATTCATCTCACTGTTATATTTTACATAAAACTGTAATGTGTATGTATATTTTTGTGATAACGTCTTTAAAATGCTGCAGTTCAACATCAGGACAACAGTCGGGCGTTTAAAAAAACCATTATTATTACAAAGACTAATAATTATTATGTATACAATTTCGTTGGAAAAACAAGATTAACGAAGCGACACTCTTTTAAGATAAGATATTCTTTATTTATATAGAATATACATGAACGCATTATTCATAAAGCCTGCCATAAACCTGCTTATTACGCTACTATGCTAGAACATGGCTAAAACGTGGCTAAAACATAGCTAAAATGTGGCAGAATGTGTATATATTTATTAATAGTATTATTATTAGTATGCATTTTAACACTAACAGGGACAGTGACACTGCGGCAGCAGGCATTATGATGAGTTAAGCTGTTTGATGGATAATGGCCCGAAGGAATGTTAATACCTGTTAAGCCTGCACCGGGAGTGTGGTAATATTTGCCAGAATGGCAGGAGTTTACACTCATGATGCAAAACATGTTTAGTATCGGACATGATCTTGCCTGACTGTCTACTCAATGTCTGCTCAAATATCTCCTGAAAAGAGATAATGGGAGATATCGAACCTGTGATTTCCACGGCAGTTCTTATCAAGCAAAAAAGCTGTAAATTCAACTGAACAGACAGATCGCCATGTCAAGCAGTAATCCATTAGCGCAGTACAATTTCAATAATATATCGGTAAAAGAGAACAAGCATTTTCTCATTAACACAAAGGCTCTCAGTCTCGGAGAAAATACAACCACTGGTGGACTCTGGGACACGGACTGTGAACACTGACATTCCAACTAAATTTGTTATCAATATGTACACAAAGATTTTGTCGTTTTAGAATAAGAAATGTGTATGCATGTATTATTTATCTGCTGTTTTTATCGAATGGTTTTATGGTTTTATGTACATATTGCAGTCATGTATGTTCTTACCCGAGAAAAAAATGCTCAACTCCATAGTTGATACAATATAGCACTATCTTATCTCACTGATTGGCCTGGGCGATTTCTTCACCATGGATGGTCTTATCGACGTTGGGTTTGAGGTGGCCGTTGTCGCACCGATGTATAAAACTGTCAATTTCAAACGTGTACATATTGATGTCAGAGTCAACATACAAAACCGACCGAGAATAGCCGAGTCATCAGAAAATGTAATGATGTAGTTGTTAGTACTGCTGCTAGTACAGTATTTTGTGTACAGAGTGTACACATTTCGCGAACTTACACACCCTTGTGGGTATACCGGTATTTGTTGCGACAGTCTGAGGAAAAGTCTGATTGCCTTTAAGAAGCTGCACTGATGATATGTGGATTGACATTCATTTGTTTCATGTTACTGAGCATGATGTGAGGTTGTAAAAGGTTGAATGCCGAGCTAAAATCTATGATTAGTAGTCTAGCGCACGTCATAGGGTTGTTTAAGTGTTTAAAATTAACATGGACAAACGTGTTGACAGCGTCATCTATGCCTATGCCATACCTGTAGGCAAATGTTTCGTTTTTACACAACAAAAGTGCTAATAGACGCGATTTGATTTGAGAACGTTATAGTTTCATGTGACGTTGTGAGCCGGTTCGTGTTCTAGTTTAACGAAGTTCACAAATGAAACACAGCTCACTGTTGCTGGGTACGTCGTTCCAAAATAATGATTTCTTTTCTTCTTTATAACTCCAAATGTTACATGCATCCTCTACACCGCCTTCATTGCTCGGTTGTCCAGCTCCCCAGGCTGTGTACGTGAACGGCTCTCCGGTCGCACGCCAAATCCAAACACCGCCAGAGCCCTTTCTTCCCGACGTAAAGAACCACGTGCATTCGTGAGGTAATTCTGAAAAAAAATGAATATAGAGAAACGACATGCAAAACGTGCCTCTTAAGTAAGATTTGTTATAAAGTTGAAAGTTCTTTCTAATAATTTTGTTTCTACGGGGTAATCTTCTCCACTCATGTGACTATGTTTCTCAAACCACCCGACTTTTGACTCGCTAAAAAGGTGCGCCAAAAACGGGCCCTGCACATCCTCGTGTATTTAGTCATCATCACACATTTGGTAAACACATTGGGCACACTCGGACCCTGGTCAGTCATGGTGGACCCTGGTCAGTCATGGTGTGCCCACGCCACACATTAATCACATTTTATTCTTTCTTCCCCGTCCTTACTATCCGAAAACAGTTGAGCATTATTGTTTCTGCACCCATTTGCCTCGCTTGTTTGGGGAACGATATCTTCCTTCCCCATTTAGTTCCATTCGTGCTGGGTTATGGTTCCTTTCGCGTAGTAGGATTTTTTTTCTGATTTTGTTCTCAAGTTGACTTTTGTAAGGACCGGGCGTGGTGATGTATATATTTGCTCTGTTACTCGACTTTCGCTTTGTTGGTTGATCGCCTTTCAGTATAGGTGAAACACTTGCTACGGGGTTTATTATCATGGTTTAGTGGTACATGCAACTTGACAATATACTTATATATTACACTACTTGATAATAATAATATGTATATCCATACAGCTCATATTGACACTATATAAAATGTATTAGTAATATTGTTGTTTTGCTTTAGAACATTATTAGTAGTAGAATAATTGTAAACTGGGTAATATGTAATACCATAATATAATACATTACTAATTCAGGTGGGAGTGTTACACCAACAGCCTATCGACGATAGCGCAACCCTGTTAGCATAGCGGACCACTCAGGGGCCTATTTTGGGCGCACTTCACGGCCTAGGGTTGATCATAAAATGTAATACACACATCAGAGCACACACATTTGGCTTATGCCTACCACAGTTTCCGTTGTTTTCAACGTACATCACCGAAAATATGCTATTTTGACAATAATGCTAAAATTTTCAGAAAAGTGTGAAAAATTTTCTTTTTATAATAATAATAATAATTTTCAACAACAACAATTACAGTGGACAAAAATGCAAAATATACAACTGTAAATCACAGTTTTAAAGTCGAAAAGGGAAAGAAGAAGTGTGTCACTTATAACACGCCCAAATTACAATTGATATAATTACAATCAAATATATATTACAATATGCCACATGCGTGATTACAACATATGATATTTTTAAAAGAATGAAATATCTATCACAAAAACCATTTGTGTTAAAGAATAACAATATGTGAAGTCCAATATAGGCTATACATTTTAGTAGGTAAGCAACATTTTATCAGTGTATGTTTTTAAACAATTGTTTAGACAATTAAAAAATTGTCTAAAAAAGGTAAGTTCCTATATAGCGCAGTGTCCAGCTCTCAGGACTGCTCAAAACGCTTTACACTTTACTTCCTGGCAGACCTGTTCAATCGAACACCATCTCGACTTCTCTGGGATGCAATTAATACACGAAGAATATTCGTTCACAAATATCCACCACTGTCTATAGCCAGGTACTCATTCATACAGCTGAGTGAACTGGAGCAACGTATAAACACATTCTCTTTAAATTGGTGTGAGCAAAATGTTGTTTAAACGAAAGACACATTCATTTTAAATTGGTGTAAGCAAAATGTTGTTTAAAATTTTGGCTTTGTCTAGTTGCATAGACAGGATTGTACAAAGTAAGCAACTTCTCTATATTCACTGGTAGCAAATTGCAGTTCGTAATTCAACAATATCTGATACTTTCAAGATACGTAATTCAGAGAATAGAGAAGAAGTGTGATCCAACCTCTTAGCTCTTACAAATTAAACCCAGCACTTTCGTTTGTAACAATACTAAACAATTTAAAGTAGTAGCATACGTATTGCCCCATACTTCAATGCAATACATAATGTATGATGGAAAGAGAGAATGGTATAAAATAAGCATTCCACGTTTGTCAGTAACAAAGCTGGCTCTACACATTATGGCACAATCCTTTGAGAGTTTAAATGTATCACAAAAATGTGTTTTTTCCATGTTAATTTATTATCTATCAAAACTCCTAAAAAAATTGTGAATTCAACCGTATTTAATTGATCCTTACTTATATGTATAGAGACATGTGTCTTTATAATACGATTACCAAATAACATATAATTTGTCTATGATATATTGAGAGAGATCCTGTTTAATGCAAACCATACATGTAATTTTTCCAATTCAATGTTTGTCAACCTGACAAGTTCACCTATATCACCATTACGGTAGAACATGTTGGTATAATCAGCAAATAAGATGAACTTAAAGATGTTTGAAACATTACAAATAAACAACGTTGGACCTAAAACAGATCCGTGTGGGACACCACAAGATATCTGGAATATTTCTGAGTCACAACTATCATAGTAACAAAAATTACTTCTGTTTTTTAAGTCTCATAACCCATTTATGACCCACACCATGAATACCATAACAATTTATATTTTTGGTAATATATCATGGTTAACAGTATCAAATGCTTTTTTAAGGTCAACAAATATATCAATGACATATTTATTATTATCAAGAGAATTAGTAATTTCTTCAAGCAATTCTATTAAGGCGTGTGATGTGGACATGTTTGATTTAAATCCACATTGACTAGGACTGAGTATATTATATTTATTTAGTAGAAAACTATCTAACCGATCACTGTATAATTGCTCCAGTATTTTTTAGAACTGGGGCAACAAAGAAATAATTCTGTAATTTGTAGATACATTCCTATCACCAGACTGAAATATGGGAATGACTTTTGCTGTTTTCATTTGATTAAGAAATATTCCAGATATAAAAGAAACATTGCATAAGTGCTTCAACAGTTTTATAATAAAATTATGAGCAATAATGTTTTTAATTATGCTCATGTTTAAATCATTACAATCTGTTGGCATTTTACCTTTAAAATGTTGAACATTTCTAATAATGTCTTGGTCATCAACAGGACTTAGAAACGTACTTTTTATCAAGTTCTGTTCCCAAATAATCAAATATACCTACAATATTTTAGTCCTTTGGTCCGAAGGTCCAACGGACTGATGTTATCACTGCGCGTCCGCCATGAACCGTGCGTTGTTAGTTGCCATAACTCAGAAACCGTTCAGCAACTTTTTCTCTAATTTTGCATAGACGTATCATAGGGTACTGCCACTATGCATGAGAAACCTGTATTTGATTGTATCATTCTAAGGGCCCCGTAAGCCCCCCAAAGCCCCATAAACTGGTAATTTTTCACATTTTGCCTATTTGTTCAAAAACTATTCAGTAACTTTTTCTCTAATTTTGCATAGACGTACCTTAGGGTAGTGCCACTATACACAAGAAATCTGTATTTTATTCAATCATTCTACTACTGTGGCAGAATGTGGCCAACTGCCAACTTCAGTGTATTGGTCACTGCCGCTCTAGCTACCATTGTCTCAGTGTTGAACAAAATGAATGCCTCAATGAGGACTGTGACTAATGTGTACATATGTAACCCATTAGACCCCGGCCAGTTAAACTATACTGCTACAGCAGATTTCACCTTTTCTGGGTGCGTGCAGGTTTTAAGCTGTATCTTCAAAACTATTGATTTTGGGGAATATGCCTTCTAGGCAGGGTTGGTTTTCTGCCGGGCAGAAATGTATTTCTGCCGTGTCCAGGGCAGAAATAGGTTAGAAAGTATTTCTGCCAGGCAGAAACCGGCTACAATAGGAAATACATGCCAGGCAAACATGTTTAAAAAAAAATAGAAAACGTTAGTTTCTTTCTGTACCTGTCTACGTGTGATAACTATTTGTCCTGCCCTGCTCACAATAAACGGGAAACATCACATGAATAACAAAAGGAAGATCACTGCCACATAAATTGTGGATTATTATTATAAAACTGCTCTGCTACTGCTTGGTGGACAGTTAATTAGTGGCTCAAGTTCAAATACATCACAATGTTTTTACACCTGCGTGGTAGTTTAGGCTCAGTAGTGTGCCGGCAGTCACAAAACCTATAAGCTTGTGTGAAAAGGATAGTTGGCAGAAGAACTTACTTCAAAGCACCTTTGCATCCATTTAGCCAGGCAGCAGTCACACTGTCCCAGTGTCTGCCATTGTCTTCAAAAGTAAAAAAATGCCCCCTTTGGCTTGCCACCGTAAAACATGGTTACTACATGGCAGTATATCAGACTTACGTATAGAGTGAGACAATCTTAGCAAATGACCCCTGCCCCTTGTTTTTGGATTTGTGGTGTGCAATGGACAAATTTAAATCCAGTTATATACAGTGACCGCTGTCTGTGAATACATGCATAACTGACTTCAAACTGTTGCCCAACCATGTGGTGCCCTAATACAAGATCTGGCAAGTTGAATCTCTTTATTGTCTGGACAATACTTGAAGTCAGCTCACTTTTAATATTTTTTTCAAAAACTCTTCAGTAACTTTTCCTCTGATTTTTCATAGATATTTCATGTGGTAGTGCCACTATACACAATAAATCTGTATTTGATAGAATTATTCAAAGGGCACCTCAGGGCCTCCCAAACTGCAAAATGTTCCTGCTATTTCCCTATTGCTGCCTCCTGCAGCCACTGATCTCTATTTTAACTGGATAGTGGATTTTGCCCTGGTCGCTGAGTGGAGCGGCCAGCTGTAAACCTGTGTATTGGTCCAGCCTTGCCTCACTACCTGCCATTGTTCCAGTGTCAAACTGAATGCCTCCATGTGGGAACCTCTGGTGCTGACTTCTCGGGGTGTTTAACATCTGCCAGAGAGACTGTCCTCCATCGGGAGAAATAGTTTGTATGATCGTAGATGGTTAGCCAATGTATAATTGCAACGAAAGATTCTATATAGCTGCCAATCATCTCAGCCCTGATGATATCAAGCATAATCTCCATAATTTCCACTTATCCTGAAACATATATTCCTCCTTGAGATATTGAATTGTCATGTTCCTCGAAAACATCTGACAGTTGGTCGACTGTGTTGCGAGTAGAGTTCTAATCGGCGATTGCCACCTCTCTTCTTCAACATCCTAACTCCATTTTGGGCATGTTCTTTGACTTTCACGTCATCTTAATGACAAAGTGCATGTGTAGTATTAAAGAATATGCATATTATATCAACAAGAATATATACAAACAGGCTTACAAAGAATAATTGAGTGTATAAACAACTTTGGTGTATGCGATAAACACATTTTAATTTATCGCGTTTTTATGTTAGATTATACCTAATATTTATAAGAAAATTCAAAGTTCATCACCTGATAACACAGACAATACATATACAATTCATAACCTTTTTGGTTTTATGCAACGGTGTGTACAAGAAGATGTCAATTAATAAATAAACATATTTTGACACAGGTTTGAGTTTGTGACGTTCAAATAACCTTCAAAAATGGACGGTGGCATCCACATACACCTATTTTTTTATCCCTTGTGTGATGGATCTAGCAAGAATTCCTGCCATTAACATTAACCTTCACTCCATAGTTAGAGCACCACTTTACAACTCTATGACATACCTTATTTAGACGGAGATACAATACGCTTTCAAACCGGCCTCGTGTATGTAGATAAAGTACCTACGCAACCATTGTAAATTTAGAACTTCTGTGGAGTGGCGTAGTTTTGAACAGTCGTCGTTTCATGGTGAACTTGCATAAACATCACTCCTCACCCACTGCACCACTTGATACCTCCCAATCGTATTCCATGTATACGGGGAGACAGTTGGCTTTCCAACGGTATACGACATTCCCATGAATAAATAAGTAAGGTAGATATACGCAACCATTTACATTGTATAACGTTTGCGGAATGACACAATTTCGAACATTTATCACTTGACGTTGACTCTATTTGATCGTCGCTCCACACCTACTCCATCAACTGACAGTTCCATGTTTATATGACTCGTACATATAAATTAAGTACATACAGGGTCATTTAACTATATTACTTTCGCGGTATTGCAAAAAATCGAATGAATGTTCATCATTTCACGGTGACCTTGTTTGATCTTAGCTCCACTCGTACCATATCTGGTAACACCTCCATATCATACCTCATTTTTACGGTAAGAAAATACGCTTTCCCAAATTTTTTATTTGGCCATGTTGCAATTAAGTAAAGTATATGTGCGACCATTGTAATGTTAAGACGATCGCGGAAGCGCGCAATTTCGAAAATGTATAATTTGACGGTGACCTTGTTTGACCTTGGATTCACGCTTACTGCATCACTTGGCAGTTCTACGACAGGCCTTGTTGGGACGGGAAGATGTAGAACTATAACATTTGGGTGTGTGGGGGAAAATTAAGCACTTTTGGGGGAATTTGTTGTAAAATAGACCATACACCTGATTTTACATCAAGTAAGTTCAAAATATCATCCCTTAATTGTAAACTTAGTTGACGTGAGAGTGAAGTTAAGGTGTCTTTTTTATTACTCTAGTGTACTGAGTATTCATTTTAGATTTTGTATTTATTTGAAACTCACGTACTGCAAATATTTGCAGATGGTCAGTGTACAGAATACCACAGGTGAGATTTTGATGCAATTCATTTGTAAATATGTTGTCTATCAGAGTAGCTGAAATGTTAGTGATTCTGGTTGGCTTATCAATTAGAGGGTAAAGACCTAGACTACACATCAAATCAAGACAGTGTTTAGTACTGCTGTGTTGTTCATGTTTTAACAAATCAATATTTATGTCACCACACAGAAATGTAATTTTGTGTGCTTTTAAATCACTTAAAGGGAATAAAAACATCTATGGCTTGAATTCATGTTATATTACATCCTGCTATCTATTTCCATGTCCACCAAGCCAAAAACAAACAAAAAATCAGTGAATTCCTCATTTAATGCTGTGCATCAGGACATTTTTGAATATGCATATTTTCGGCGCGCTTTTCGGGATGCCGAGATGTGACGTCACTTATGACCCACACTTGCATCAGGCCGACCCTTTCCATGTATTCAGAGCATGTTTACAAGTATAGCTTTTGGGTCGAAACGAGCGTCAGATTGAGTTATTGTGCAATATTCCGATGAAATACAAACACTAGTCATCATAGAGGAACAAGCAGTTATCTTACTGTTCCACATGAATTCAATTTTATTCAAAACAATGAATGCAAACGGGCCTCCAAGTCGACTAGGTATCGCCGAGCTTGGGCTCGTTTTCAGAATAATTATATCGAATGCCACCAACGGGAGATAATGTACACCAATATACATACATAGCAAACATATATCATATCCAGCTACAGAAAGTAACGTGTATAATCTCATAATATCATATCGATGTGCAAAGGAGGAGTTGTTCAATTTATCATAACAACTGAAATCAGTCAGTCAATTTCTGTCGGTCCTGCTAGCTCAGCTAGTAAAGGCGTTGGTTCCTTTGCCTTTATTTTGCAATCGGGTGACGTCGGTTCAATCCCCACAGCAAACCATTGATTTTTGTTTATATTTATATTTTCACGAAGTAATATAAACCAAATAATTTTTATACTATGATGCACTGTTTGTAAATATTTTGGTAGTAATTATTTATTCCACACAAAAATTATATTGTTTTCACATATATAATTACAATATATTACCGTACAATATATATATATATATATATATATATACAATTAATAAATTATATATCCATTACATTATATTTGTTTGGATAAATAAAATGTAGAAACTACAAATTACTATAAAAAAAATTTTTATACTTACAAACAGTGCATCTTAGAATAACAATGATTTGGTTTATATTACTTCGTCAAAACATAAAACAAAAAAGTTAAAAAAAAAAACCAATGGTTTGATGTGGGGATTGAACCGGCGTCGCCCTTACCAACTGAGCTAACAGGACCGACAGAAATTCACTGACGGATTTAAGTTGTTATGATAAATTGTACAACTCCTCCTTCATACATCGATATTCTAGTGATATTATGAGATTATACACGTTACTTTCTGTAGCTGGATACAATATATGTTTGCTATGTATTTTTATTGGTGTAGATTATCTCTCGTTGGTTGCATTCGATATCATTATTCTGAAAGCGAGCCCAAGCTCGGCGAAACCTAGTCGACTTGTAGGCCCATTCGCATTCATTGTTTTGAATAAAATTGGATTCATGTGGAACAGTAAGATAACTGCTTGTTCCTCTATGATGACTAGTGTTTGTATTTCATCGGAATATTGCACAATAACTCATTATGACGCTCGTTTCGACCCAAAAGCTATACTTGTAAACATGCTCTGAATGCATGGAAAGGGTCGGCCTGATGCGAGTGTGGGTCATAAGTGACGTCACGATACCACGTGATCGCCTAGCTCATTAAATTTTAATTTTCCGCGGGAATCGCTACAAAGACGGGTTTAAAATCGAATTTATGCTACAAATGTATTTTTCTGTATTTTTTAATGTTGTCAAATGTTACATACAAGGTTAAACTTTGTGTACACATGGAAAAAGGATTTTATCTATTGCCTTATTTTTATTTCCTTTAACATATGTTCTACTTTTTCACAAAATATATCTAAATTTGAACCAGGTGTTCTGTGCATACAATTGATAATACCATTAGCGTAATTCTGTATGGCAAGTTCTACATTAACACATTCCAAAGTATGTTCTACTTTCATGGACTTTTTAAAATAGCCATTTCGTATATATAATGCTACACCACCACCCTTGTGGGATTCTCTAGTTATACGATAAGCACTGTAGCCAATCAGATTCAAGTCATCTATAACATCCAGTTCAGCCCATGTTTCAGATATAATCAGCGATAATATCAAATTTAATTTGTTAGTCTTGCCGATAGTCATTAATTTTCAGAAAATTTGTCTTAAGACTTCTGGCATTAAAATGAATTAATGACAAACCATTACGCTTACACATATTATCATTGAAGTCTGAATCAGTGTAATAATTTCATTTTGATGTTGAATTTTTGCAAAAGTTGTTATTTGGATCGATATAATTTTCAAAGTCGAAACTATTATAATCAGTATAACTAGAGGAGCAAAATTCAAATTGGGAACAAGTATCAACTAATTTATCAATTTTGTAATTTTGTTCAATTGGTGAATTCTAAAAAAGTTCAGCATCACTAATATCTTCAAATGGGAAAACTTCATAGGAGGGTGAACAACGGTAAATTTAAATTGGTCGTGATCACGTGCTTTCAACTAATTCATTGTTTTACTATTGCCTCCAATGTTATGAGTAATCGCAGTGGACTTTGTGTGTAAGCTGGACGACGTGAACGTGAAGAATCGTGGATGCCGTGGTCTACTTATTTTGTGCGCTATGCCGATTGGAACAGTGAATTTGTGATATGCTCAATGATCGCATACGTATGTTAGCAACTACAAACTACTGCGTGACGACACCCGGATTCCCGCCTGCGCGATTGACTCCTTTGTTGTTGTGAAATAGCCTCTCCAATGCCAGTGCCTACAATACTGTCTTTCCGCGGGTCAACCACTGCGACCACTGCTGTTTGTTGGTCATTACCTAGAATTGTTATCATTTGTATTCGCCGCGATGCCAAAGGCGAATGATGCGTGTGTTATTAAAACACATTAACCACCCGACGGCAATACTGCTATTACGCTTAACACCGATGTAAAACAGTTCGTAGAAGACAGCGTAAGAACTGCCATCACAGAGTTGCTGGATACGGATGGGTATTTCATGAAACCAATTGTTTCTTCAGTCAGTAATGTTCTTTAACAAGATTGCCATCCAGAAAATTAACTCTAGATGACAGGTGGACAAGGAAACCTTTTGGCATATCGAGAGTCCAATATTTTTTTATCTATCTTTTTAAGGTATGTGTCGATTTTATTTTTAAACATATTCACGCTGCTAGCACCAACACAATCAGGAGAAAGTCTGTTCCATTCATTTACAGTCCTTTGTGAGAATGATAACTTTCTTATATCTAATCTACACTGCTCCTTTACTAATGTGACTTCATGTCCTCTGGTCCTTTTATCTTTTTTTTATAACTGAGACAAAAAGATTTCTATCAATATTCTCATAACCATTCAATATTTTAAACACTTCTATCTGATCTCCTCTTAATCTCCTGGTCTCTAGTGTTGTTGAACCACATTCTTTTAGGCGAATTTCATAACTAAGATCCCTCAGTTTTTGTATCATTTTAGTTGCTCTCCTCTGTACTCTTTCTAGCATATATATGTCCTTCTTGCGATATGGCAACCAGGCTTGTATACAATATTCTAAATGAGGCCTCATTATTGTTTTGTACAGCAGTATTATTAGTTCTTTTTCCTTATGCGCTATATTTTGCCTAATTAATCCAAGGATTTGATTTCCCTTTGAAGCTGCAATTCCGCACTGCTCTGAAACCTTCAACTAATGGTTAAATCTCAGTCCTTTTCTTTTACAGTAGTACTTAGTACAGTACCCCCCATTGTATATTCTACCTCTTCGTTCCCATGTCCTGTGTGGAGGCATTTACATTTCCCAAAATTGAACAGCATTTGCCACTTTTCAGACCATTTTATCAACTTGTCAAGATCATCTTGTAAATGTTGTCTAACTCCATCACTTTTAATCCTTCTAAACACTTTTGTCTCATACGCAAATTTCAACACCTTGCTTGTTATTTCATCATCCAAATCGTTGATATATATTAAGAATAATATAGGTCGTAGTACTGATCCCTGTGGTACCCCACTCAATACCGATTTCCAGTTTGAAGCATCCCCATCAACTACTACACGTTGTCTTCTGTCAATCAGCCATTTTTCTATCCAGTTTATTATACCATTTCCTATGCCATGGGCCTTTAGTTTAAGCAGTAATCTTTTATGTGGTACTTTGTCGAAAGCTTTTTGAAAATCTAAGTAGACGATATCTACTGGTGATCCCTCATCCACCCACTTAGTGATGTCTTCCAAAAAACATAACATATTTGTTAAGCATGACCTCGCTTTTAAAAACAAAATGTTAATATGGGTTTATCAAGTTATGTTTAACAAGAAAATCCACCATGTGATCTTTAATTAGTCTTTTTAATACTTTGCAAATCACTGATGTTAAACTGACTGGTCTATAGTTCTCTGACTTGTTTCTCGAACCTTTTTTTAAATAACGGTATAATGTTTGCCTCTTTCCATTTTAAAGGAACCACTCCCTCTTCTAATGACAAATTGAAAACTGTTGCAAGCGGTACGCTAATTTGTTCTTCAATTTCTAGTAGTAGTTTCGGCGGAATCCCATCCACTCCAGATGATTTATTATGCTTCATAGCCCTTATTTTCTTAGCTACCATTTCCGGAGTTACAATTAACTGTCCTAAATAGTCTGAATCTGCCCCCTTGAACTTAGCCTCTGGTACTGGCAGTGAACTAATATCTTCCCTGGTAAACACTGAACTAAAATACTCATTCAGGTCTTCTGCCATTAAGAATCCCTCTGATATTATATTTCCAGCACTATCTTCTAAAGGACCGACCTTATCCTGAACTTTCTATTTGCTTCGAACATACGCATAACAACTCTTGCTCTCATGTTTTATATTATTAGCTAATTGTTGTTCATAGCTTCTCTTTGAATTTATAATTTCAGCTGTAGCATGGTTAAGTGCTTCTTTATAAATGTTGTAGTCTTCATCATTTCCAGTACATCTATATGACTTCCACATAATTTGTTTATACTTAATCTTTCTAATGGCTTCTTTCGATAAGTGTTTCTTTTTGGACCGTTTCCCTTGTTTTTGAAGGGTACAAATTGATCGAGTATGCACATAATTTCACTTTTTAATATATTCCAGCATTCTGTTGCTGTCTTATTTTTCAGTGTGTTATTCCAATCTATCTTTGCTAAATATTTCCTCATGTCCTTATACCTTCCTTTGTGGAAATTTCTCCTCTACTGCTTTTTACTATTCCTATCTGATTTTACTTTGATGGTAAAATGTATCTGGTTGTGATCACTACTCCCCAGTGGCTCACATATCTTGACATTGTCAACTAATTCATTATGTGAGGACAAAACTATGTCTAACACATTTTCACCCCTGGTTGGTTCTAGCACATGTTGAGAAAGGAAAGTATCTTGAACTAGAACTAAACACTTTTGTCATCCTCACTCCCCATACTCTGTAGAGATTTCCATTGTATACGCCCGTGGTTGAAATCCCCTATAATAATACAGTCCCGTTTGCTTACTTCCCTTATAGCGTTTTGTATTTTTTCATTATCTTCTGTGCTTATGTTTGGACTTCGATAATCTAACCCAATTGTTAACGTTGAGTTTCCTGTAACTATGTTACACCATACAGCTTCTTTCCAATCTGTTTCTCGTTCTAATTTTATTTCGCCAGCCTGGATAGATTCTTTAATATATCAAATAACTCCACTTCCCTTTCTTCCTATTCTATGTTTCCTAAACATTACATATCCTGTCAGTCCCAATTCGGCATCTGATATATCGGTGGTGGTCCATGATTCGGTTATACCTATTATGTGAGGGTCAATATCTTCTACCATAATGTTTAGTTCATTTCTTTTGTTTACTATATTTCTTGCATTTAAACAAACACATTTATATCCAGCTTCAGAAGAGTTTTCCAGACTGTTCTGTGCTGATTTATTTGTGCTGTCTTTGTATATGCCTCCAGTTTCAGGCTTCTCTGTGAGTCCCCCTGCGAATCTAGTTTAAATAGATGCAGCCTATCCCACTGTCAACAGATCGCAGCAGATTCCCTGAGAAAACTGCTGCCCGCTTTCCACTAAGATGGAGGCCATCTCTGATATACATATTTCCCTCCCAACAAAGTAACCCCATAAAACTGTGAATCCCACCCCCTCTTCTTCACACATGTGCTCAACTAGTGCGTTGATCGCCATCCTCTTGCAGTTTCTATACGTTGCCCCCCTTCCTCCCATTACTGACAAAATTCCTGAGATAATAATCTGTTCAACTTTTGTCTTCTTTAGTTTCCTCACTAACTGTCTATACTTCTGTACTATCCCAATTGTTTCCTCCCTGTCTGTATTATTTGTTCCTACGTGTATTAGTATAGACCCTCCCTTGCCATGCCCCAATACCTTCTCTACCCTTTCATTCAGATGTTTTATCCTAGCCCCCGGTAGACAAACAACGACGTCCTTACCCTCGCTCAGTGTCTTGTCCGTCTTTCTCATAATGGAGTCGCCCATAAGCACCCTCTCTTTCCTCATTGCCCCCTCAACCACTGCCTTAGAGTAGCTCCTTCTTCGGTTTGCATCTGTCTGGTTGTTGTCTTTTCCCCCTGCCGTCTTCTCTCCTGTAACATTATCTTCCAATCCATTCTTTCCTGCCGCTTTTTCTCTTGTTACATTTCCTCCTGTCATCGCCCCTTTTATCGACTTCTCTTCTAACACATTTGCTCTCACTTCCTTTCGTCCCTTCATTTTTCCTCCCATCTCATTTTCTTTTCTCCTCTCCCGTCCCATCTTCCCTCCCTCCTTCTCTATGGTCACTTTCTCCCCTGTCACCTTCACGCTTGTCACGTTTTCTGTCGTCGATTTTCCAATTTCTTCTCCTGCAATCACCTTCCTTCCTCTCAATCTCCTTTCCTCAGTCTTCTTGCCACTGCTATTCTCCTTCAGCCTTGCAGTATTCCCACCTCTCTCCCTGTCGTCTCTCTCCTTGCTAATTCCCATCTCCATCCCCTTCACAATATCTGTCAACCTAACTATCTCCTTCTGCAGACACTTCACCTTCCAACACCCAATGCACTGAAAGGTGAATCCTTCCTCCATGGTTTCTGCCCATATCACTATCATAATTTATTTAATAACTTAACTGACTTAGTCTTTATAAAGACTGTTTCCCGTGTACTACAGCACACTTTAGGTTACAATTTCAATTACACAGCCGACTATTTATCCTGACACGAACGCTAACATTACCGGTAGTGACCTAATTTAAATACAATCAATTACGTTTTGTTAGGCTGCTTTATTTATTTAGGTTACGCCACGCCATGGTCGTGAAATAAAGCCAATAAAAGTGCTTGGCCTGTAAAATGGTGCGCTCGTGTTCTGCTCTCATCACACTGCTTGTCAATTGTGTGTGTGTGGGGGTGGGGGGGGGGGTGGTGTGTTGTACTGTGTACTAAACTCACCTGCATGGTTTATGGTTTATCGCGAAACACTAATCTTTGTGAACTGATTAGATTGTAGTATTAGTTAAGGATCAATATATTGTATCAGTTACGTAGCACTAATCAATAATCGATATTGTGTATTACTGATTAAGTTCATGACATACGCCTTACAGTAGTATGTTTCGTCTTTTGTTTAAAAGGGAGGTGTTGTGTGATGCACTCATTGTTACGTTGATGACGCTGTGCGTACTTATCTAATAAATAGTTCCGGTTACAAGCTCGGCGCCATGCCAATCGGCATTCGTTACGTGATGGCTATTTCGCCTCTAATTCGCCCAGTAGACCCGACATAACAATAACCTACCATAATTTTTTATGGTATTATAAGTGATTAAGTGTTTTGTTTTATTTAATGTATTACTGATGTTTAACCATTAATCTAGCCAAAATACCATGTCCTAATGTGTAACTTTATTTACTTATTTCTTTAGTAGACAACCTATTTTAATTATTTAAAAAAAAACCAAAAAACACCTATTCATGTATATCCTATTCACCTTGTTCCAGATGAATATATTGTTTTAATGTTATGTTGTAATTTGGAATAAGGAACCCGACTGTTATAATAATGATTGTCAAGGTGGTCCTCATTTTTAGCCATTTGATACGTTTAAGCATCAACTGTTGCTGATAACTAGATCAACAACGAATGGGTAACATAGAAAATACAGATCAGTGGTTCATAACAGCAAAGCAAAGAAGAACTATGCATCGTCAAATAGGTAGACGGCGTTTGTACAATAATAACAACACCACTGTCAGTGTCCAGTCATCTGTAAATCTGTAAATGTAACGCTGCATTTGGCGGAGATTGATCGTAGAAATTGGTGGTGTAAAAAGTGGATAAACAAGTGGAATTACTGATTGATAAGTATTATTGTTGCCTTAATATCATTCATAAAGTTGCAATAAACATATATTGAGTAGCATTTGTGCTTAAAGTTAGTTAGTTAAAGTATTTTAGAACACCTTAGTATAGTGAGTGATAATAGGGTAACTCAGTTAGGCGGCTTAGCCTTCGATACCTTGTAAACAAGATTTAACAAACCTGATTATGTGGTAGAATATATAGGAGATAAAGTAACAACCATCAAACTACTTACACAAGATAATATCTGTGTAAGCCAGTACTTGCTATATATTTTGGTTAGGTAGCATTGTTGTTAAAATTAAGCAAGGGCGATAGTCGGGCGGCGTAACCTAAATAAATAAAGCAGCCTAACATAACGTAATTGATTGTATTTAAATTAGGTCACTACCGGTGATGTTAGCGTTCGTATTAGGATAAATAGTCGGCTGTGTAATTGAAATTTGTAACTTAAAGTGTGCTGTAGTACACAGGAAACAGTCTTTATAAAGACTAAGTTAGTTAAGTTATTAAATAAATTCTGATCGGGATATGGCGCCTTGCAAGCGGAAAGTCAAGGCAAAGCGACACTTGGTGTGCGATCACTGCTACAGCTGGGTAGATTTTGCATCGTCCGGGTGTGGAAAGTCATGGGCAGAAACCATGGAGGAAGGATTCACCTTTCAGTGCATTGGTTGTTGGAAGGTGGAGTGTTTGCAAAAGGAGATAGTTAGGTTGACAGATATTGTGAAGGGAATGGAAATGGGAATTAGCAAGGAGGCAGGTCGAATGGAGAGAGACGACAGGGAGAGAGGTGAGGATACTGCAAGACTGAAGGAGAATAGCAGTGGCAAGAAAACTGAGGAAAGGAGATTGAGAGGAGAGAAGGTGATTGGAGGGGAAGAAATTGGAAAATCGACAACAGAAAACGTGACAAGCGTGAAGGTGACAGGGAAGAAAGTGACTGTAGAGAAGGAGGGAGGGAAGATGGAACGGGAGAGGAGAGAGGAAAATGAGACGGGACGAAAGAAGAAGGGACGAAGGGAAGTGAGAGCAAATGTGATAGAAGAGAAGTCGATAAAAGGGACGCTGACAGGAGGAAAGGTGACAAGAGAAAAAGCGACAGGAGAGAATGTGACAGGAGAGAAGACGGCAGGGGGGAAAGATAATAAACAGACAGATGCAAACCGAAGAAGGAGCTATTCTAAGGCAGTGGTTGAGGGGGCAATGAGGAAAGAAAGGGTGTTTATGGGTGACTCCATTATGAGAAAGACGGACAAGACACTGAGCGAGGGGAAGGACATCGTTGTTTGTTTACCGGGGGCTAGGATTGAACATGTAACTGACAGGGTAGAGAAGGTATTGGGACATGGCAAGGGGGGGTCTATACTGGTACACGTAGGAACAAATAATGCAGACAGAGAGGGAACAACTGCGATAGTACAGAAGTATAGACAGTTAGTGAGGAAGCTAAAGAAGACGAGAGTCGAACAGGTTATTTTGTCAGGAATTTTGCCAGTAATGGGAGGAAGGGGGGCAACGTATAGAAACTGCAAGAGGATGGCGATCAATGCACTAGCTGAGCAGATGTGTGAAGAAGAGGGGGTGGGATTCACAGATTTATGGGGATACTTTGTTGGGAGGGAAGATATGTACATGAGAGATGGCCTCCATCTTAGTGGAAAGGGGGCAGCAGTTTTCTCAGAGAATCTGCTGCAATCTGTTGACAGTGGGACAGGTTGCATCTATTTAAACTAGATTCGCAGGGGGGACTCACAGAAAAGCCTGAAAATGGAGGCATAGATAAAGACAGCACAAATAAATCAACAAATAACAGTCTGGAAAACTCTTCTGAAGCTGGATATAAATGTGTTTGTTTAAATGCAAGGAGTATAGTAAACAAAAGAAATGAACTAAACATTATGGTAGAAGATATTGACCCTCATATAATAGGTATAACCGAATCCTGGACCACCACCGATATATCAGATGCTGAATTGGGACTGACAGGATATGTAATGTTTAGAAAAGATAGAATAGGAAGAAAGGGAGGTGGAGTTATTTTATATATTAAAGAATTTATTCAGGCTTATGAAATAAAATTAGAAAGAGAAGCAGATTGCGAAGAAGCTGTTTGGTGTAACATAGTTACAGGAAACTCAACGTTAACAGTTGGGTTAGTTTATCGAAGTCCAAACATAAGCATAGAAGAGAATGAAAAAATACAAAACGCTATCAGGGAAGTAAGCAAACGGGACTGTGTTATTATGGGGGATTTTAACCACGGGCATATACAATGGAAATCTCTACAGAGTATGGGGAGAGAGGACCACAAGTTTTTAGTTTTAGTTCAAGATACATTCCTTTCTCAACATGTGCTAGAACCAACCAGGGGTGAGAATGTGTTAGACATAGTTTTGTCCTCACAGAATGAATTAGTTGACAATGTCAAGATATGTGAGCCACTGGGGAGTAGCGATCACAACCAGATACATTTTACCATCAAAGTAAAATCAGAAAGGAATAGCAAAAAGCAGTATAGGAGAAATTTCCACAAAGGAAGGTATAAGGACATGAGGAAATATTTAGCAAAGATAGACTGGAATAAGACACTGAAAAATAAGACTGCAACAGAATGCTGGAATATATTAAAGAGTGAAATTAAGTGCATAATCGATAAATTTGTACCCTTCAAAAAACAAGGAAAACGGTCCAAAAAGAAACACTTATCGAAAGAAGCCATTAGAAAAATTAAGTATAAACAAATGATGTGGAAGTCATATAGATGTACTGGAAATGATGAAGACTACAACAATTATAAAGAAGCACTTAACCAAGCTACAGCTGAAATTAGAAATTCAAAGAGAAGCTATGAACAACAATTAGCTAGTAATATAAAACATGACAGCAAGAGTTTTTATGCGTATGTTCGAAGCAAACAGAAAGTTCAAGATAAGGTCGGTCCTCTAGAAGATAGTGCTGGAAATATGATATCAGAGGGATTCATAATGGCAGAAGACCTGAATGAGTACTTTAGTTCAGTGTTTACCAGGGAAGATATTAGTTCACTGCCAATACCAGAGGCTAAGTTCAAGGGGGCAGATTCAGACTATTTAGGACAATTAATTGTAACCCCGGAAATGGTAGCTAAGAAAATAAGGGCTATGAAGGAAAATAAATCACCTGGAGTGGATGGTATTCCACCCAAACTACTATTGGAAATTGTAGAACAAATTAGCATACCACTTGCAACAGTTTTCAACTTGTCATTAGAAGAGGGAGTGGTTCCTTTAGAATGGAAAGAAGCAAACATTATACCGTTATTCAAAAAAGGTTCGAGAAACAAGTCAGAGAACTATAGACCAGTGAGTTTAACATCAGTGATTTGTAAATTATTAGAAAGACTAATTAAAGATCACATGGTGGATTTTCTTGTTAAACAAAAC
This sequence comes from Escarpia spicata, assembly GCA_963995525.1. Taxonomy (NCBI): domain Eukaryota; kingdom Metazoa; phylum Annelida; class Polychaeta; order Sabellida; family Siboglinidae; genus Escarpia; species Escarpia spicata. Next base: position 46,622,749 of record OZ023211.1, on the reverse strand, counting down.
TTGATAAACCCATCTCAACATGGTTTTTTTAAAGCGAGGTCATGCTTAACAAATATGTTATGTTTTTTGGAAGACATCACTAAGTGGGTAAATGAGGGAACACCAGTAGATATCGTCTACTTAGATTTTCAAAAAACTTTTGACAAAGTACCACATCAAAGATTACTGCTTAAACTAAAGGCCCATGGCATAGGAAATGGTATAATAAACTGGATAGAACAATGGCTGATTGACAGAAGACAACGTGTAGTAGTTGATGGGGAGGCTTCAAACTGGAAATCGGTATTGAGTGGGGTACCACAGGGATCAGTATTAGGTCCTATATTATTCTTAATATACATCAACGATTTGGATGATGAAATAACAAGCAAGGTGTTGAAATTTGCGGATGATACAAAAGTGTTTAGAAGGATTAAAAGTGATGGAGATAGACAGCATTTACAAGATGATCTTGACAGGTTGATGAAATGGTCTGAAAAATGGCAAATGATGTTCAATTTTGGGAAATGTAAATGCCTCCACATAGGACATGGGAACGAAGAGGTAGAATATACAATGGGGGGTACTGTACTAAGTACTACTGTAAAAGAAAAGGACTTAGGGTTAACCGTTAGTGCTGATATGAAGATTTCAGAGCAGTGCGGAATTGCAGCTTCAAAGGGAAATCAAATCCTTGGATTAATTAGGCGAAACATAACGTATAAGGAAAAAGAGCTAATAATACCGCTGTACAAAACAATAGTTAGGCCTCATTTAGAATATTGTATTCAAGCGTGGAGGCCATATCGCAGGAAGGACATAGATATGCTAGAAAGAGTGCAGAGGAGAGCAACTAAAATGATACAAAATCTGAGGGATCTTAGTTATGAAATACGCCTAAAAAAATGCGGTTTAACAACACTAGAGACCAGGAGATTGAGAGGAGATCAGATAGAAGTGTTTAAAATATTGAAGGGTTATGAAAATATTGATAGAAATATGTTTTTCTCAGTTAAGAAAGATAGAAGGACTAGAGGACATGATCTTGCATTAGCAAAGGAGCAGAGTAGATTGGATATAAGAAAGTTTTCATTTTCACAAAGGACTGTAAATGAATGGAACAGATTACCTGCTGATTGTGTGGGTGCTAGTAGCGTGAATATGTTTAAAAATAAAATCGACACATACCTCAGACGGGCGGGTTACACATAGATAAAAAGGTCGGACTCTCGAAAAGCCAAGGGCTTCCTTGTCCACCTGCTACCTAGAGTTAATTCTCTGGGTGGCAATCTTGTTAAATCTTGTTAAATCTCACGCCAGTCCCAGACCACAGCCCAGGTCTTGGAAATCTATCAGGCATCTTACAGAATAATTATATCGAATGCAACCAGCGAGAGATAATCTACACCAATAAGCATACACAGCAAACACGTATTGTATCCAGCTATAGAAAATAACGTGTATAATTTCATAATATCACTAGAATATCGATGTATGAAGGAGGAGTTGTACAATTTATCATAACAACTTATTATTCTTAAAACGAGCCCAAGCTCGGCGAAACCTAATCGACTTGTAGGCCCATTCGCATTCATTGTTTTGAATAAAAATTGGATTCACGTGGAACAGTAAGATAACTGCTTGTTCCTCTGTGATGACTAGTGTTTGTATTTCATCGGAATATTGCACAATAACTCATTCTGACGCTCGTTTCGACCCAAAAGCTATACTTGTAAACATGCTCTGATTGCATGGAAAGGGTCGGCCTGATGCGAGTGTGGGTCAGAAGTGACGTCACATCTCGGCATCCCGAAAAGCGCGCCAAAAATATTGATATTCGAAAATGTCCGGATACACAACATTAAATGTGGAATTTCTAATTCATTGATTTTTTATATTTTTTTGGCTTGGTGGACATGGAAGTATATAGCAGGATGTAATATAACATGAATTAAAGCAATAGGTGTTTTTATTCCCTTTAACTGCGATGTTTTCAGGTCGTTCACTTATCCAGACGAAACACTTACCTTGTGTCATGTCAGCTAGAAACATGTGTTCTGCTCGGGTCTCAATCGACACAAGGTCCGCGCCCTCACCCAGACTTTGACAGTATGCTCTCGCATCGGACCACGTCAGTTCTGCACGGACCAGTCTGTAGCACGAACGTTCGCCATTGCTCTTTCGACATTTCATGCCTAAAACACAGTGTTACAATTTATCAATTGAACTTTTATAAATTCCATTAACACATTTAACGGCATTAATCAACGTCAACAATTTGTCAGTTTTCCCAATGTTGGTGAAGTTTCTTGTTATTGTAAACTTGATATTTGTTTAGACATATTTCATTCGGTTTCCTGCACACTTAGTAACAAAAGCTCTACATTATGAATTGTAGTGGTGACATGCACAGTCTATTTATATCCGTGCTTCGTCAGTTCAGTTGATTTGACTCGTTTCCTCTTCCTTTTGTGTGTGTTTGTGTGTGTTTGTGTGTGTTTGTGTGTGTTTGTGTGTGTTTGTGTGTGTTTGTGTGTGTTTGTTTGTGTTTGTGTGTGTTTGTGTGTGCGTGTGCGTGTGCGTGTGCGTGTGCGTGTGCGTGTGCATGTGTTTGTGCTTGTGTTCTGACGAGCGTTGGATCTAGACATTGCGACTTATCGAGGAAAAGGGGAAACATTATTGAACAGGAGAGTACATGGAAGTCCAAAACATGGACCATTTTTGACATGATGAAAGAGAGTAGACCTAGATTTAAATATGCACGCAGGTTTATTGAAAGGCATAAAGAACCAATCAAAGCTGACAACATGGCCAATAATTTGCTGAATGAAAACACTGCTGAGTTCTGAGAACAAAAAAAGGTCCTCGAAGAAATATAACACTACACTTCCAAAACTGTTGGTGGTATAACTGGTCAATAGGAGGTGGCTGACATGGGGGAAAAGCACTACAAGGGTCTACTAAATTGTTTAAAAAATGAATCAATAAATACTATAAACTACGACCTAAGCATTTGTGAATATACATATGTTATAGCAAACAGTGATGAAGTAACAACAGCAATTAATACACTAAAATGCGGTAAATCACACGTTGCCGACAATATATGTGCTGAACACCAAAACATTTGTCGTGAAAGAGTTGCAGAAATGTTAGCCTTATATATATATATAAAATTTGTTCATGGATATTTACCTGAAAACATATTGCATGTACAGCTTATACACATTATACATATTATCAATAAACAAAGCTGGTTTGTTAAATAGTAAAGATATCTACAGGCCTATTGCCATCGCAAGTGTACTGTCTGAGATGTTATAGTTAATAATTCTATATACTAACATGTGATAATCAATTTGGTTTCAAAAAGGGACACGGTACTGATGCATGTATATACGTAATGAAAGAGGTGATTAATAGATACAAGATGCTAGGTAGTACAGTGTACCTTTGCATCTTAGATGCCTCCAAGGCGTTCGATCGTGTTAACCATCTTACGATGTTTAAGAAACTTTAGAAAAGAAAGGTCCCCGGCTATATTATCAGACTGCTAGTCTTTTGGTATAGCCATCAGAAAATGTTTGTAAAGTGGGGAAATGTTATATCTGATAGTTCTACTGTAAGTAACGGTGTTCGTCAAGGTGAAGTCTTGTCTCCATACTTATTTAATATCTAAATGGATGACCAGCAGACATAGAAGATGAGGATGAAGAGATCCAACCTGTAATCATAAATATCAACATCAAGGAAGGAGCTTTTGAAAGAGACGAGTATGAGAAGGCCAATAAATCCCTGAATGGTGGAAAGAGCTGCGGGGATGATGGTATACCACCTGAAGTGCTAAAATACTGCGATCTGTACAGTACCATACTTGAGTTTTGCAACAAAGCTTTGATTGAATGGAAAATACCGTTACAATGGACAGTTCTGGACATTATTCCAATACCTAAGAGTGGCGATTTAAGCATGGCAGGGAAGTACATGGGCATTAGCCTGAGCTACATTGTGGCAAAGACATTCAACAAGATGATATTGAACACAATACGTCCTGGAATTGACCACCACCTAAGAGACAATCAGAATGAATTCCGGGCAGGGAGGACAACTGTAGGTCATGTAGTAACTATGAGAAGGTTAATAGAAGGAATTAGAACAAAGCATCTTTCTGCAATTATGACATTCGTAGACTCCCGGAAAGCATTTGATACGGTTCATCGTGGCAAGATGATGAAGATTCTTGAGGCCTACGTTGTCCCCAAAAAGCTAGTAACAGCTATGTCCAACATGTACAGGAACATACGTGCCAAATTATAATCACCGGATGGAGAAACTGGGCTTTTTGATACCACGGCGGGAATGCTAGAGGGTGACACGCTAGTGCTATACCTCTTCGTGATAGTCCTTGTCTATGTACTGCGGAAGAGAAGAGGAACTTGGATTCCAGATAACAAGAAGGAAAAGTAAACGTGTTAAACCTGAGGTGATCACCGGTTTCGAATTTGTCGATGGTATTGCGCTACTATCAGAAGTAATCAGTCAGGCACAAGAGCTTCTAACACGAGTGGAAACATCATGTGCAAGGATTGGTTTAAAGATCAATCGTGATAAAAAAAATATGTATCGCATTCAACCAATTACGAAACGCCAGCATCGTTGCCGGGGAAGGAGCTGTTTTAGAGAAGGTTGAAGACTACAAATACCTTGACTCCTTGGTCTGCACAACAGACAAATACATCAAAACCAGGAAGGCAATGGCGTGGAGAGCACTTAACCAGCTGAACCTAAAATGGAAATCTACACTCCCACACAAAATCAAGCAGCGACTGTTTATTGCAACAGTAGAGTCTGTGCTACTCTACGGATGCGAAACATGGACGATGATGAAACACTTGACAAACAACTGATAGGGATATTATACAAGAATGCTTCGAGCCGCATTTAACATTTATTGGCAACAGCAGTTTACAAACATGGAACTATACAGAGGAAAGTGTAAAGTCACTGATAAAATAACAAGAAGACGAACAAAAAGGAAAGGTCTGTACAAATCAAAGTCAGAGATGGATATCTACTATTGAAACCAGAGGACAAACTAGAGAGATGGGCAGAACACTTTAGAGAGGTTCTCAATAGATCTGCACCTGACACACCAGCACAGACTGGCAACTCTCAGACTGTGCTCCCAATAAACACAGAGGAGTTCTCGGAGGATGAAGTGAGGAAGGCCATTGCGACTCTCAAAACAAACAAGTCACCTGGCATGGACGGAATCACAACTGAAATTGTCAAAGCGGGTGGTGAAACAACTGTACAATGGATGTGCGGACTACGCAACCAGATCTGGGACTCGGGCATCGTTCCTGAAGACTGAAAAGATGATGCTGTTGTTTGTGTCCCAAAGAAAGGAAACCTAACTGAATGTGACAATTGGAGAGGTGTGACATTGTTGTCAATACCAGGAAAGGTGTACTGCCAGATGATACTGAACCGAATGCTAGATGTGGTAGATAGAACTGCGTGAGGAACAAGCAGTCTTTAGGCCCAAACGCTCTCGTGCTGGGCAAATATTCACACTCAGACGCATTATTGAGAAATGTAAAGAGTACCAGCTACCCCTCGCAATCAGTTTCATATACTTCAACAAAGCGTTTGACAGCACCCACAGACCCTCCATGTTGAAAATATTATCCTCGTATGGAATTCCACAAAAGATTGTAACAGCAGTCGAGAAGATATATGAAAACTCGATATGTTGTGTAAAAACAGAAGATGGCTACAGCGACTGTTTCAATGTGGTGAATAGTGTCAGACAAGGCTGCATTCTTTACCCCTTCTCTTTGCCGTGGCCATCGACTGGGTCATGCGGCTAGCAACCACAGTCAATGAAGAGATTGTGTGGGTTAAGGAGGAGCGTTTATCAGACCTGGACTTTGCTGGTGACATGGCTGCCCTCTCAGACATCATCCAGCGCCTAAATCGTCTCGTGGAATCAGTCAGCAGATACGGTGATGGCATGGGACTTGTCATCAGTGAAAAGAAGATAAAACATGCTGACAGGGAGCATCAACCACCGACAGATATTTTGGTCAACCAGAAAAGAGTAGAAAACTTCAAAACTTCACCTACCTTGGCAGCTCCATCATCAACCAAAGAATCATCGATAATGAACTAAACTGCAGAGTGGGGAAAGCGTCAGCAGCCATCAACCAGCTGAGGAAAATTTGGAACAATAAGAAATTTACCTTGAAATCTAAACTCCGCTTTTATAGCGCAACTGTTATACCAACCCTCCTATATGGATGTGAAACATGGCAACTAAAAACATGTCAAGAAAACAAAATTGATGAATTCGACACTAAATGCATTGGAGCGACCATGTGACGAACATAGATGTCCGGATACGATCTGAATAACCTCTGGCATCATCTACTATCTGCAGAAGACGAATGAGCTGGCTCGGCCATGTCACAAGGCTCCCACCTACCAGACCTGCCCAACATGCGCTACGGTGGGTACAATCGACCGCGACCTACAGCTGGTCAACAAAAGTTGGAGTGACGTCAGAACACTAGCAAGTGACATATCTGGATGGCCTGCTTTTGACTGCCTCATGCATCTCTAGACGCGGGAGCCGCTAAGTCTAAGTCTAAGTAAGTACGAATCACACAAAAGAAAATTGTCACAAAGTGGTTAGAGTAGAATTTATCTGCCTCAAAATTAAAGGGTTAATCAATAAACGAGGCAGGTGCTGCTATTCCTCGGGTGCTTCAGTGGAAAATGTTACACCAGGGCCATCTTGCGACCAAAGCGCAAATCGTATTATCGACTGGCTAATAAACTCTAATAAAATGTTATAACTAGGCACATCAAATTTAGTATGAGTACAACAGGTTCAACCTAACTGATAATGAAGTGTTATTGTAAGCACTTTTAGTGACATCAGAAGAAGTTAGTAGCGTGAATTAGAAAGGTTGTTTATCGCGCCGGGCAGCTGCGAATAAATGTTACACACCTGAATGGAATATTTGTTTTACTAAAATAATGTATTACGTGGTGAACGTTAAGATATGTTATCATTATCGTTAATGCCGTCTCGATTCAGGGATTCTGATGATATTAAATTTAGATGTGATTGAGGTAATTTGTACTCCTCATTTTAGACTCCCGTTCATTAGGCTCCCCTGGGGCCTCCCACCATCATAGCCACCGCGATCCACCGACAATGACTATGGAGCCCCACTCAACTTCCCGGCATGCACTGCGCTCCCACGGTCACGACGTCATCACATACGTTAACCCTAAACCAAAACACTACTCCCCGCACTAACAAAACAAACAACACCTCATTGGTAAAATATTTCCCACTTATTTTTTCACGCCTTCTGATTGGTCACGTTTCTTGTGACGTTATCAGTTAACCCATTACTGTCCAGAGAGTTGTACTTTCTTTGATCAATGAATGGCCAGTTCTCCTTGAACCGACTGAAGAGCGGAATAGTTGGACCCTTCGACACATAGAATAGATCGAAAACTGCAGCGGCAATGATCTCCAGTATATGGTGTCGGCATGCGAGAAAAAGGATATGTTTTTGAAATGCCTCTTGAATAACAGTGATGGCACCTGTGTGGGTACCAGTGTTGCTTGATGTTGTGTCAAAGCATAGATGTTGTGTCAAAGCATAGTCCTGCCACGTGCTCGCCAGCGCCCTCCCAATCCAGCAGGAACTGGACGACAGCGTTGCCCATATTCGCTCCGGTGCCAGATGAAATTCGTGGAATGCCGAGCAACGTTTCGACCCCTTTCCCTGACACTACGATGGGCAGGCGATCTGATTTTTCACCTTGCCTGTTAGGTAATAATTTTCCATCGAAAAATGCGACGAGTGGTACATCCGGGTGGAAATTCTCTCGAATGCCCTGTGCGATGGCAACGCGGCCTTATCTAGGTGCTTTGTCGAATGATGTTCTACACAGAGTGAATTTTGACACGTTAACGCCAGCAGCCATTAATGCAGGTGTTACAATATGCATCGCTTAACGTGATGTTGTGTGTGTTCTGTCCAAGCTACTGAAAAACAACGGGTCATCAACAAGGCAACGCCGTGCTCCCTTCTTGGTTTGAGGAACTGGTTCGGTCCGCTCAGAAGGCTGCGATGATCCATATACATCTAGATGTTTGTGGTGATATTTGCTGATAGAGATAGCCACATCAACGTCAAGTGTGCAATCAGAATCCGACTGTTCATCCTGTGATGACTCTGTGAGTGGCTCAGTTGTCGGCTTGGTCTCATCAGTTGCTTTGGAGGCAGACTCTCTTCGCTGCATCTCGTCGTATTTTCGTTTTTGTCGTTTCTGCTCTTTCACTTTGAAATACTTGTCCTCCCCAGCCACCACCCTCTTCTTCTCACTTAGTTGATCTTGCAGAAACTCCACATCACGAGCAATGCGGATCAGCTGATCACACTCTGCATGTGCCACATCAAACAGTTCCAGCAATCGACTGCCAAACTCAGTTTCCATCTCAGCTTGCCTCTTACTGCGCCTGTGTTTGTTCTTGAATGTGTTTACATGCTGCTGACAGAGTTTCTTCAGCTTCTCGACAGCATTTGGCTCCCGCGTCGTCGGAATGTTAGCCAGATGCCAAACATGCAGCACTTCACCTACCGCTTTGTTGCAGCTTTCAGGCGTCAGCTTCTTCACTTTCAAGTCGTAGAAAACTCGCCGCAGAACTTCACCAATTGTAGGCAGTTGGTTCAAGTTCTCGGTACAAGGAAGCTGTTGCCCAACTAACCACACATTTGTTGCAGATCTAGTACGAAGCGGCACATCCGACATGGCTACAGCAGCACCAGTGCAATGAACGACAACAGTTACTGCTTATGCAACGTTAAACAGAGCTTACCTGCAAAAAAACTGCCTGCTTAAATTGTGGTGTGCAACTTGCTACATAATACCAAGTGGCCTAAGTGCAATATAACAAACTATTACGTGATTTAAAATGAATGTAAATTATCTATATAATGTAGTCAATTCTGATGGATTACTGTTTTCTAAAATGAACAAAATCTTACATTTTCAAATTTTCACAATTGTAGGTGATTTATACTTATAACCTGATTGATTGTTCTATTGTCTTGACATAATTAGTATCAATAGAAATTAGAACAGTAAACATTTAAATAAAATAGATTAAGTAGATATTGATATATCGCGTTTTTAAAGTACTTTTACAAAAACGTCGGGTGCTTTGAGAGGTCTCTTCTTCTAAATGGATATTTCAAAAAAATTTCATCACTTGTTTTCTCAGCCAACATCACCTTTTTAGCCCATATGCATGACTTATGTTTTCTTCTCACCATGTAAAATTTGGCCACTGGATATCAGTTGGTCATGTATTGGCAACCATATATCATCACAGTTGAAACCGAAAGATATTGGCTGTATTTTCCAAGCTATTTTGATTGCTCAAAATCCTTAAGTGCCACACCACGCATTGGTTGCGGTGGGTGGGGATTTGAACCAATACAAAACTCTGCCCTTTTTGACTTTATGCGAATTTACGAAGCCATCCCTAATAATGTACCATATTGTGCATAGCATATTATATTCCTTTGACCAAACAGGTGGGCCTCAAGTCATCAACCCTGAAGTTAAAGATATTCTTTGTAAGCTAATATACGTTCGAGGTATACCGTATCAAAACGTATTAATTTCCCATAAGTACTTTCTCTGCTACTTATGTCTTGCATGTTTATGCATAATTCGGGTGTTATCTGCGCAAAAAGCAAATAAACAATTGTGGTTACGCGAACACACACACACACACACACACACACACACACACACACACACACACACACACACACACACACACACACACACACACACACACACACACACACACACACACACACACACACACACACACACACACACACACACACACAGTTGACATGTTAGATTCCGAGGTGAGTTGATTCAAGCAATGGCATTGTAAATTTGCAATTTGTAGACATGCATAGTGACAGCTATTTTTATAAGTGTATGAAGCGTATGCATTGTTTAATTACCCTGCTTCCCAATGCCGACAGCCGAGTAACGTTTCGATTAAGTAGAATTATAACGTCGGACGGCTGCAGTCAGTGTCAGCTGCCGCTATGACTATCACTGAGTCTGAGTCTGTCGAGCCTCTACTACAGTAACTAGCCTAGCCCTAGCCTAAGCAAGAGTCTCGCCGTTTTAGTTAGTAAAACTGCATTGTCCAGTATTTGACATGCAGTGAACGAAAATGCACACTAAAATATAAGTATATGCAACCACAGCAAGAGGATTGACCTGGTCGTGGATGTCATTTTTTGCCTAAATCTTGGATTTGCGTATGTATGTCTACGGGTCTTGCCTTTCCAAATTCCAGTCAGCCGGTTTAGAAAAGTCCCCGTTTCCCTACTTATTTGAACCGAAACAATGTGAGATTCGTACGTTCACAGACTGTTTTTAATGCTACAGCTACGTTTGTTAGTAAACCTGGCTGGCATGTCATCATTCAATGTAAACGTTTTAGGTTTATTAAAAAGTACACAATACGTATATGTTGTCACGGAATTTTGCAATTCATGAACGAGAGACCAGCAGATCTGCACTCTAGTATACATAATTTTTTTTCGATAAATACATTAAAAAAATATAATAATAGATCAGATCAAGTTGCGCTGCTTCATGTGAATAGCACATTTAATAATAATAGCACTCGCTAAAAACAAATTAAACGTTTATTTTTGACATGTTACTGTTCACTTTTCACGAGAATGGCCCATATGTATAATTATATACAACATTAATTATTAGAGCAAGAATAAAGGAACATATACAGTGCACTCTGGATAAGGTCGAACTTCCAGGGACCCATGACAATACTGATAAGTGGAATTTCTGATAACTAGAAAGTTATCAGAAGGTCCCCTTATTGGGACCTTTGCCCTTGGCCGAGGAAAAGGTTGACTTAAATTAGTGAAAATTCACTTATGTGAGTTTGAGTTATCTGGAGTGCACTGCATATGCCCAATGCATAGAGGTAATTATGCAGAAGCAAATTAAAAGTTGGCCAAAGTAATGGATTGAGATTTTAGTCTGACTAAATCAACATAACAAGGTTCTCTTGTATTTATTTTCCATTTAGCCAGCTGTACACTTGGTGATAAGTCCCATAATCAAATATCTAAACTGAATTAATCTGCACAACGTTGAGTTGGTTAACTCATATTTAGGCTCAGTTTCCTAAATTCAACTTTGTTTATTTGCAGGAACATTGGAAATAGTTGAGCTGATGGAAAGAGGAAATTTAAGAGCTCTACTTAACACTGCCATTAATTGGACAATGGTTCACCTGACATAAGATGATGTCTGACTTTGTTCTGCCCCATTCTGTTCTGTGCGACATCTACTGGGAAGTTTAACCTCACTTCGAGTTTCAAATGGATGTGCGCATCTGATAGCTTTGTGTATCAAAATGCATAGCAGTGCTATTAATAGGACAATATGTTAACTGACACAGAAGTGATGAAGATGTCTGACTTTGTTCTGCCACATTAGTTCCATGTGGCTTCTGCTGGGAATATGTACATCACTACGTTTCAAATGGATTTGTGCAATCGATCGATTTATGCATCCAAATGCACATCATCCCGTCATTACGTTGCAAAGTAGGGTACACAATAAAATGTATGGTTTCTTATGCTCATCATGTTTGGATTGTGTTCTACACCATATTCTTCAAAATTTGTTGAAGCACGTTTGTGTTAAGTGAACTATACTGGGAGTAGTATATAAAAATGTGTTGACAAAGTTGCTTTTACAATAATTTTGAAAATTCTTAAAATATAAATGTTCCACAACATTCAACATTTTTAGGGATCTTCTTGAACTAAATACACCAATAATGACTGAAAACAGTGTTTTAAAATATGGGTTACTTTTAAAGTTTTGTAATTTTATAACTGTATTTCCATCATGCAATGACCATTTTATTTGTTATCGAAACAGGAGTTCGACAGAAACAAATCCAATATATTTTACTCTAAATGATGGGCAGAACAAATAATTATTGCGCTCCCAGTACAAAATAAAACATGTTTTTGCGCTGATGCAATATATTTCAATATTTTGTCGACAATAATGTTATGCTCTTTACATATCTACATTGTTCAGACTAAAACAAAATCTAACGTAGATAGGAAAGTACATAACCACCTATTTTATTTTAATGCCGTAAATTACTTTAGTGATGTATAATGTATTTATACTACTTATGGAAATAGCAGCTGGATTTATGGTGCAAATAAAATGGTTTCATTATTGAATGTTTCTCGGCTTCAGTAAGTTTCTGTTATCTAAACGTTTCATTAAAACTTCACTTCAAAATGTATAGCCAGATGTACCTAGTGAAAAAGGAACAAGATAGTAGATAATAATTGTTATATTCCAACAAAAACAACGCCAATCACTCAATATCGACATCGGCGTCGCCATCGGCGGCTTCGTTCATGGAGAGGTGGTGTTTTTTCTTTTAAATCAATCTGTCTGTCACGAACTGTCGCTATGTTCATTCTCTGTTTATTCCATATATTTTCCTTCTTTCCTTTGCTGAATCTGTGACATAAACAGCAGCTGGTCCACGTTTCATTTTGAAATTGGATCGTTCACTACTCATTCGCATGGCAGTGGCTATTCCATATATACACACATGTTGATGACGTATTTCTTGCATCTATTAACTCGGCGTAGCTAATCGAAGTCTGACGGACAGTCCCGAATATTCATGAGCATGCCTTATACGGATCGTGAAGGTGGGCCCAAAGTAGAAACTCTGCGAAGGTATTTTTTCGTGATATTGTCAGGGTCATTAGAGATTAATAAAACATAATTCTAATGAAATAAGGCATAGAATTACATGATATAATCATATTAACAGGATTACCTAATAATTGCGTACATTACAAAGATATTAAAATTCTCAAAGAATCCCTTTATGTATCAATATTGGTCAGCAAACCAGCATTGATCAAATAATACATTAACTGATTTCAGCCCTTGCTCAAGTCTTGTAATGAATTCTCAAGTATTATATTTTCAACATCTGACAAGTCAAAAATGACCACCTCTCAAGTCATATCTCAAACTTTATAAATGTGCGATTCGAATGCGACTCAAATGACAACTGCCGATGTCAGTGCCCCAGATCTGGCTGCTTAGAGCAGCTGTATTTAACCTGAAGATACAATACAACACAATGCAGTACACAGCCACTGGGGAGTAGCGATCACAACCAGATACATTTTACCATCAAAGTAAAATCAGAAAGGAATAGTAAAAAGCAGTATAGGAGAAATTTCCACAAAGGAAGGTATAAGGACATGAGGAAATATTTAGCAAAGATAGACTGGAATAACACACTGAAAAATAAGACGGCAACAGAATGCTGGAATATATTAGAGTGAAATTAAGTGCAGAGTCGATAAATTTGTACCCTTCAAAAAACATGAGAAACGGTCCAAAAAGAAACACTTATCGAAAGAAGCCATTAGAAAAATTAAGTATAAACAAATGATGTGGAAATCATATAGATGTACTGGAAATTATGAAGACTACAACAGTTATAAAGAAGCACTTAACCAAGCTACAGCTGAAATTAGAAATTCAAAGAGAAGCTATGAACAACAAGTAGCTAGTAATATAAAAGATGACAGCATGAGTTTTTTTTGAGACCGTGAATATAAGCACAATAAAGACGATAACAAACAACAGTGTGAGTGATAAATGACAAACTGTATTTCTCTAGTTTCCGTCGTAGATACCAGTGAACGAAACTGTATGTTTAGTGTCCCTACAGTATACCCCGCGCCAGTCACGACAGTAGCGTTTTAGACAATGTCTCTGAATCGAATCGGCGGACGCACTGTTCTGTTAGACCGCCGCACGACCAAGTCTTCCACACGATCGTCGTTCCTGTCGCCTTTTGCTGTGCCGACGACGTCGGTGGTCGGTTCACGACGATCCGTCTCGTCCTCGTAGAAAGGTCGTAGTCTGTCCAATGAGACAGTATCTTCGCGATTCACAATCTGCAGACGGAAGCACTTGCCCCAGCGGCGCAAAACCCGAAATGGGCCCGTGTACTTCGGAACGAGTGACGGTTGCACCTTGTCTGCGCGCACTAACACTCACGTCGCCGTCCACAGATCGTGCGGAACATGTGAGCGACCTCGCCGTTTTCCATGCCACGGATTTTCGTTGAATGTCTGAGCCGCCATAGCCGATGACAATTCTTTGCCGAACGAGGAGGTGTCATCGATACTAGCTCGCTGTACAATCAGCTGGCCTGGTAGTGCAGGTTGCTGACCAGTGACTAGGATGGACGGAGAAACACCAGTGTCGAGGTTAGCTGCCGCTCTCAATCCAAGCATCACCCACGGGAGTTCTGCTAGCCAATTCGTTCGTCCGATAAGACGGGCGCGAAGAGAGTTCTTCAAACAACGATGCATACGTTCAATTTTCCCATTGTGCTGGGGATGGTAACTTGTAGTTGGGTCTCGTGCAATTCCCATCAGGCTGCAAACCTCCAACCACAAGTCTGACACGAACTGGGACCCGCGGTCGGATGTGATGACATCTGGCACGCCCCACCTGGAGAGCCACTCACGCACTAGCACCGTTGCACATGCTTTAGCGTTTGCTGCGTCACCGTGCATCGTCATGGGGTAAGCCTCTGACCAGCCTGTCCATCTGTCGATGATAGTAAGCAAAGTGTTCTTGCCTTCACACGCTGGGTTTAGTGGACCAACTATATCGATGTGAATATGGCTGAATCGTTTAGTAGGCGCAGGCAATCGTTCCAGTGGCATTTTCGTATGCACGTGAATCTTGGCTTTCTGGCAAGATTCACACGATTTCGTCCATTTCGCGACATTCCTGCTGATACCTTGCCACCAGTAGGAACGCTTGATGAGGATCAGTCCGGCCTTTAAACCTGGGTGTGCGAGACGATGGAGATAGTCAAACACAATGCGCTGTAGCGTGGTCGGAACGAGAATGCGCGCGGGCGTAGCGCTGATGTCCGCCCACACACTAGTGCCGTCCTCACATTCGACCAAGGCTGGTCTGAACCTGGATGCCGAAGAACGATGATGAGCAATCCAGTGCTGCAATGGCTGATCGCGTTCTTGTACAGACCGGATATCTGAAGGTGAAGGTAAGGCGACGAGTTGTGCTGGTCGTGGTGTGCAAATCGCACAACACGCTTGCACTGACGCAGTACGGTTATCAGCGTCTGAGAACTCATGACGAGTGGAGGGTGAAGACGAAGTTGACACCTCTGATGAAGCCGGTGTTGTCACGCAGTCTGCCAATGACGTGTTGGCAACATTGAGTATCAAACAAATACCGGAGCCCGTAGCTGCTTCCTATGCATGTCTCGCTGATGTTTGAGTCGCTGTACGAACATCTGATCAACGAGCACGTCTTCCTGTATCGCATGACGCGATCCTTCTGTCGGTAAGGTATCTGCATGGCACAGATCATCCTGCTGCGACGACCAGATGCCGATGGCGTTCATCGCGGTGGCGACTTTCGACTGCAACAGCACCCGAGACAGTGCATCAGCGACGCCGTTCCGTTCTCCCTTCAGGTAGTGTAGTTGGTCCACAATTTTTTTTGCGATTTTGAGTAAATGGCGCCGCGGGATCGGAAGTGCAGTGTCAGCATTCTTGGTAACGGAACCAACAAGAGGCTTGTGGTCCGTCCGAACGATGATTGGCTGACCTTCGAGGTACGAACGGAACTTGTCTACCGAGTATGACACAGCGAGCAGTTCTCGGTCCGTGGCCGAGTAGTTGCGCTGTGCTTTGTTAAGTTGCCTACTCCAGAAGCTGAGCGGTTTCCACATTCCGCGTTGAAGTTGAACAAGAACAGCCCCAACCGCGATGTTGGACGCATCACACCAAATCTCGGTCGGCGCGTCTAGCAGAGGGTGGACGAGTAGAGTGGCGGTAGCGATCGCGGCTTTCACGTCCGCAAACGCGCGGTCATGTTCCGGCCGCCACGCCTCTTCGAAATCCTTCTGGCGGTTGACGCTCTTCAATCGTGAAAGCGATGCCATTTTCCCGGATGCATGCGGCACGAAGCGATGGAAAAATGCACAGATTCCCAAGAAGCGTTCCAACTCTTTTGGGGTCGTTGGCACCGGAAACCGTCTGATGGCCTCTACTCGCTCCGGGGGAATTGCAATGCCTTGCGAGTCTACCACGTGACCAAGAAACGTAAGTGATGCACGTCCAAGTTGACACTTGTCCCGGTTCAGCAGTAACCCCGTCTCCTTTAGACGCTGGAAGAGTCGTCTCAGATCCCTCACATGTTCCTCTCTGTTCGAGCTGCCTACGATCAGATCATCCATATAAACAAAGTGTGCGAATGGCAAATCGCTAAGCAACTGATGTACATTGCGCTGAAAACATTGCGCCGCGTTTTTCAGACCGTATGGCATGCGGAGGAACTTGAAGAGACCGAGCGTAGTGATGATCGCTGTTTTTTCCTGGGACGACTCATCGACGCACACTTGCTGAAACGCTTGTTTCAGATCAACCTTGCTGAACACTGCAACCCGCGAGTCGTTCGTTGAAGGTAGACAGTGCAGGGAGCGGATATCTATCGAGTTTGGTCATGGCATTCAGACGACGGAAGTCTCCACATACTCGCCAGGAGCCATCTGACTTCTTAACTGCGTGGATAGGTGAAGCCCAGTTGGATTCACACCGTTGGATTATTTCCTGTCTTTCCCACTGACGAAGTTGCTCCTCCACCTGTGTCTTTTTGTCGCCGTGAAGTTTCCGGCACGGTGTGTAAACAGGTGAGCCGTCAGTGACGATGTGAAGCGGCGTAGTCATGGTGACTAGTTTACTCAAACTGGGCTCGGTGACTTCGGGGAACTCTGCCAACAGAAACTCAAAGTCTTCTCAAGCAGCCGTGTGCTTGAGTTCTTCACTGTAGCATAGGGCCGCGTGTGGCCTACTCGTGGCAGGAATCAGCGAAAAAACAGATGATGTTTTTGTGTCGGTCGGAAACTCTTCCATCGTGTAGCGATCAGTGAGACAACGCCTGTATGGGTCGATGATGCAGCGTTTCCCATTTCCATCTTGCAAGAAGTCCATGCCGAGAATAGGGTGGACGACGTCAGCCACAATCATGTCATGTGAACACGGGCGGCCAAGGAAGATGAAGTGAGCACTGCGTCGCCCAAAAGTACGGAGGCTTTGTCCATTTGCAGCTGACAGGTTGTGCTCGGTTGGACTGGGAGAGCGTTTCTCCTCAGGAGTCGGCGGTAAAACTGATACTGCCGAGCCACAGTCCACTAAGAAACCTGCTACGAAGAGGAGTCGTTTGTTGAATGAGGCGGGCGAGCCAGTCACGACGCCGATTACTGACCGCCCGTGGCGTTTCCCGAGCGCGCACTCTTTCCCTTTGGCAAGTCAGGACGATGTCGCGGGCAAAGCGGTCCACTGCAGAAATTTGCCTGATCGCCGAACTTCTGATGATGCCAGCAGTGTACGCGTGATTTCGACTTTCTGTCATCATTGTGTTTGTCACTCCCACGATTTCGGAATAATGCGCTGACAGCCGAAACGTCGCACGCGTAGACAGCGGTGACGAGTTCAGGCGACGTCACGTTGACGTTAGACCCTGTTGCTGGAGGTAGCGTGACATAGAGTGCATCCGCCTTGCGCAACAACTCCTCCTCGTTCGACGTCTTCCCGCGTCCAATCACCACCCGCGTGCCTGAAGCGAGCCATCCACTGTGAAGGCTTCTCGTCGGCCTCCATTCCGCCCATGGCGAGGGCACGTGTAAGCCGCTGGTGGACGGTCAGCTCGAAACGTTGGACGAAGAGCGACTTCGCCGTTTCAAAAACATCGGCGGGACGCTCGCTGCCCAGCATCGTCAAATCACGCACCACGTACGCCTCTTCCTCTGTTAACAGAGTTGTTAGTGCAGCAAACTTGTTGATTTGCGACGTAATGCCTTGTGATTGAAACACATCTTCCAGCTGCGCGAACCACAAGCGACAGTCGTCGTGAGTCATTGGTCGGAATGACACTTTCTGCCCTCGTGACGGGATGGAGACAGTAGACGCCTCGGTCGAGGTGGTCGAAGGCTGAGGCTGGTGGCTGTCGACGTAGCATCCCGCCTCAAACAGCATGTCTTCTGCAGTCGTTACATACTCTTCGGAATCTAGAATGTCCTCGCTGACGGTGCGCGAGGTGGCCGGTTTGTCCGTCGGCAATGCGTTCGCCTCCGCAGCCTCTAATAATGGCGCCAACTGTCGATCGACTTCGCAAAACGCATGCAACGCGCTCCGCATATCAGCACGCAGATCTGTCACCGTCTGATGTGCATTGTCGTTGGTTTTCACTTTATTAAATCTGTTCACAATATTCGTGATTCGTCGCTTTGCCGTCGAACGACGCACGATAATGGTCTGGAGGCGCTCAGTCATAGTGGAAGACGTTTAGTGTGACACAACCCGCTAGATGGCGAAATGTCAGCGTTCTACGGTGCGTCGATGTGCACAGCGGCGCCTCTGGCGATCAGGTTAGCACTAACCAATTTCACGGAAGCTGCACTTTATCACTGTCTATTGTCCGATTGTTGCGTTTGATTGAGCACAGAATGTATCTTGATCTCAACTAAGTCTCTAGAATAATCACGTCAGGGTCACCATTGTTGAGACCGTGAATATAAGCACAATAAAGACGATAACAAACAACTGTGTGAGTGATAAATGACAAACTGTATTTCTCTAGTTTCCGTCGTCGATACCAGTGAACGAAACTGTATGTTTAGTGTCCCTACATTTTTATGCGTATGTTCAAAGCAAACAGAAAGTTCAAGATAAGGTTGGTCCTCTAGAAGATAGTGCTGGAAATATAATATCAGAGGGATTCTTAATGGCAGAAGACTTGAATGAGTTCTTTAGTTCAGTGTTTACCTTTTAGTTCACTGCCAGTACCAGAGGCTAAGTTCAAGGGGGCAGATTCAGACTATTTAGGACAATTAATTGTAACCCCGGAAATGGTAGCTAAGAAAATAAGGGCTATGAAGGATAATACATCACCTGGAGTGGATGGTATTCCACCCAAACTACTATTGGAAATTGTAGAACAAATTAGCATACCGCTGGCAACAGTTTTCAACTTGTCATTAGAAGAGGGAGTGGTTTCTTTAGAATGGAAAGAAGCAAACATTATACCGTTATTCAAAAAAGGTTCGAGAAACAAGTCAGAGAACTATAAACCAGTGAGTCTAACATCAGTGATTTGTAAATTATTAGAAAGACTAGATTTTCTTGTTAAACAAAACTTGATAAACCCATCTCAACAAGTTTTTTTTTTAAAGCGAGGTCATGCTTAACAAATATGTTATGTTTTTTGGAAGATATCACTAAGTGGGTAGATGAGGGATCACCAGTAGATATCGTCTACTTAGATTTTCAAAAAGCTTTCGACAAAGTACCACATCAAAGATTACTGCTTAAACTAAAGGCCCATGGCATAGGAAATGGTATAATAAACTAGATAGAACAATGGCTGATTGACAGAAGACAACGTGTAGTAGTTGATGGGGAGGCTTCAAACTGGAAATCGGTATTGAGTGGGGTACCAAAGGTATCAGTATTAGGACCTATATTATTCTTAATATATATCAACGACTTGGATGATGAAATAACAAGCAAGGTGTTGAAATTTGCGGATGATACAAAAGTGTTTAGAAGGATTAAAAGTGATGGAGATAGACAGCATTTACAAGATGATCTTGACAGGTTCATCAAATGGTCTGAAAAGTGGCAAATGCTGTTCAATTTTGGGAAATGTAAATGCCTCCACACAGGACATGGGAACGAAGAGGTAGAATATACAATGCGGGGTACTGTACTAAGTACTACTGTAAAAGAAAAGGACTTAGGGTTAACCATTAGTGCTGATATGAAGGTTTCAGAGCAGTGCGGAATTGCAGCTTCAAAGGGAAATCAAATCCTTGGATTAATTAGGCGAAACATAAGGTATAAGGAAAAACAATAGTTAGGCCTCATTTAGAATATTGTATTCAAGCGTGGAGGCCATATCGCAGGAAGGACATAGATATGCTAGAAAGAGTGCAGAGGAGTGCAACTAAAATGATACCAAAACTGAGGGATCTTAGTTACGAAATACGCCTAAAAAATGCGGTTTAACAACACTAGAGACCAGGAGATTGAAAGGAAATCAGTTAGAAGTGTTTAAAATATTGAAGGGTTATGAAAATATTAATAGAAATATTTTTTTCTCAGTTAAGAAAGATAGAAGGACTAGAGGACATGAACTTACATTAGCAAAGGAGCAGAGTAGATTGGATATAAGAAAGTTTTCATTTTCACAAAGGACTGTAAATGAATGGAACAGATTACCTGCTGATTGTGCGGGTGCTAGAAACGTGAATATGTTTAAAAATAAAATCGACACATACATCAGACGGGCGGGATACACATAGATAAAAGGGTCGGACTCTCGATAAGCCAAAGGGCTTCCTTGTCCACCTGCCACCTAGAGTTAATTCTCTGGGTGGCAATCTTGTTAAATCTTGTTAAATATATACACATGGAACATCAATTAATATATATGTATATATATATTCTCACTAATTTGCCACTGTGTGTGTGATTGTGCGTGAGCGTGTGTGTATCTGTGTGTATGTGTGTGTATGTGTATGTGTGTGTGTGTGTGTGTGTGTGTGTGTGTGTGTGTGTGTGTGTGTGTGTGTGTGTGTGTGTGCGTACGTGGTGTGTGTGCGTGGTGTGCGTGTCTGTGTGTGTGTGTGTGTGTGTGTGTGTGTGTGTGTGTGTGTGTGTGTGTGTGTGTGTGTGTGTGTGTGTGTGTGTGTGTGTGTGTGTGTGTGTGTGTCTATGCGTACGTGGTGTGTGTGCGTGGTGTGCGTGGTGTGCGTGGTGTGCGTGGTGTGCGTGGTGTGCGTGGTGTGCGTGGTGTGCGTGTCTGTGTGTGTGTGTGTGTGTGTGTGTGTGTGTGTGTGTGTGTGTGTGTGTGTGTGTGTGTGTGTGCGTGGTGTGTGCGTGATGTGTGTGTATGTATGTGTGTGTGTGTGTGTGTGTGTGTGTGTGTGTGTATGTGTGCGTGCGTGCGTACGTGCGTGCGTACGTGCGTGTGTACGTGGTGTGTGTGTGTGCGCGTGCGTGCGTGCGTGCGTGCGTGCGTGCGTGTGTGTGTGTGTGTATTCCATCACATAACAAGTGCATCGATTCCGGAAATTATAATTAGTGATTAATATATATATATATATATATATATATATATATATATATATATATATGGATCAATCGTTAATTTTACCACCTCCGTTATCTTCTTTCAGCAGTCGCTCCGTCAATTTCTGTCGACTTTCCATCACCTGTAGTCGACCATCTATTGACTGCAGTCGATCTTTCATCGCTAGTAGCGCGTTGAGCGTCTTCTCCATCAGCGCCACCTGGCGATCATTGTTGTCATCACCAGTGCATTGGTCAATGGTTGCCTGGGCTACTACGCCACTGGCGAAGACCAAAACCACGTATAGTATCTTGATAGGCATTGCGTCATCTGATGTGGCACGTGTCGAAAACGAAAATATGAGATTGTCATACATTATTGTCATTTCGTAAATATCTTGCGTCTTTTCTTGACATAACATCTTTTACATTATTCCATTGTCGTCATCGCCAAAATGCCTACTTAACTAATCATTTAGTCTATTTCTCATCTTCTCTTAAACAAACTATGGGGTAATTTTACCAGATTCTCTTATATGAACATCTCTATGTACAGCGATAGGCTTTCCTAGACTAAATTACGGTGTACGCTTTCAAGGGGCAAATAAAATCATAACCCACACAATAGCATAACAAACGACAATTGTTTGGACAGTGCGAAGACCCTATCCAAGATTGACATGGTCAGCCCTCCCTTTACACAACGAATACTTTGAGCTTAGCAGGTAACGTAAGAGGTCAGTAAATCAAATCACGAAAGTACATGTACGTGTTCACGTAGCACGAGCCTCGTGGTAGAAGCGAAGCTGGAACTTTAATCCGAGAACGCCACGAACAACAGATAAGGCCAGACCATAGAGGTTACGAACTTTACTAAATTATGGTATGGTAATACATGCATAATCATAAAGTAATGCACGCTTAATTATTTAGTGATACAGTCTGTATCTATCATACGATATACAAAACAATATATATAGATATTTGTATATATATACATATATGTTTATATATATATATATATATATATATATATATATATATATATATATATATATATATATATATCAAGATGTCATAGCAAGACATAACATGATGACCTGTAGACAGAAGAAGGTAACTGTTCATGCTAAAAGTTCGCAGTGACCATCTGTCGATCTATCACTAAACATTAGACCGTGCACTATGTGATCGTAGTTTTTACAAGTTACAACAACAAAACGAATTCGGGGATGATTTACCTCGTAATCTTCCTGGTCTGTTGTACCGGCTATAGATAAAACACGTAAGGTCTTATATAGAGCAGTATCCAGTCCATAGGACTGTTCAAAGTGCTTTACACTTTACTCCCTGGCACACCTGTTCAATCTAACAAAAATCCCGACTTCTCTGGAAAAAAACTGACAATGATACACAGTGAACAGAATTCCTGTACACCGACAATGACACTTACACAGTGAGCGGTATCCCGTACACAAACAATGACACTTACACAGTGAACGGTATCCCCGTACACAAACAATGACACTTACACAGTGAACGGTATCCCCGTACACCAACAATGACACTTACGTAGTGACCAGTATCTATATACACCGACAATAACACACAGTGAACAGTATCCGCATTGCAGCAAAATTGGCAGAACGTATGTGGATATCAGTATTCACTATGGTACGTGAGTATTAAGCATGTTCTGGGCCCACAACTCCTACCTGTAGTTGCGTGAATCGTCTGTGGTAGGTCGTGTGCGAGGTCGCCGTTCAATGTTGGGGTGATGACTCAGTCTGCTGTCACGCAACAGACGCTGTCGTAGGTTCATGATTCGCTGCAATCATCGCACCAGTTTTTACGTCAATAATGTTCAAAGTTCACTTAATAAGTTAACTAGTAAGTGTTTTATTGCTGCCTTGTCCAGGCTGTTTTTTCTTTTCTGTCTACAATGTCCCTCTCCTCTATTTACACCCTTCTCGTTAGCTGTCTTAATGCGAATACAATATATTTTAACGTGCAGGTTTTACGGGACCAATACTTTATCGGAATTCAATGTTTATTGCAGATTTCTTCCAAAAACCATGAGAAAAGTTTGCACACATATGTCCATAAAATTAGATTAATTTTACAAGACTTGTACAATACAGATTGGGGCAGGAAACACCAGAAGAATTCACACAAACACATTCCAAATGTGAATTTGAATTTAAAGATACAAAATGAATTCCTCATTTATTAACGTATATTTATCAACTATTCTTAATATTAGAAAACATTTGAAGGTAGACTAAATTTTCAATGTTTGTTCTTTGATAGAGACATCTTACCAGTTCCAACATCTTCACGCGCTCCCGGGCTTTTCTGGTGTATGCATCTGTTGGATACCGGATTGTAGATTTATTAGAAACGTCTTGAAACAATAGCCACTGCTGCAACAAGCCAGGTAGGGTCACGGTTATGAAGAACAATTAAGATAAAGCTACAGTCGCGGGTAGGGAGATAAGGAACCACCCGCCATCTGTACTAGCCGCTGGCAGTTACGGTAGCTGTACAAGATTTGCTGAATCGTAGAAACTATAAAAAGTATTCGTCAGCGTATACATACATATATTCACTCATACGGTGCATGCTGGGTGGCTGGTTGAGGGGGCCCTCACCATCACAGCCACATATGAATGAATGAATGTATTGCCAACATATGCAATTTTTTTTAGTTTCCAGGACTCAACAAATCCTCTACAGGTACCGTAGCTGCCAGCGCCTAGTAGAGATGGTGGGTGGTTCCTTATCTCCCTACCCGCGACCTTCGCTTTATCTTAATTGCTCTCCATAACCGTGACCGTCCTTGGCATATCTCAGCAATGGCTATTGTTTCAAAACTTTTCTAATAAATCTACAATGCGATATCCAACAGGTGCATACACCAGAAAAGCCTGGGAGCGCGTGGAGATGTTGGAACTGGTAAAATGTCTCTATCAAAGAACAAACATTGAAATTTAGTCTACCTTCAACATACTTTTTATAATATTAAGAATAGTTGATAAATGTACGTTAACAAATCAGGAATTCATAATATTGTACCTTTAAATTCAAATTCACATTTGGAATGTGTTTGTGTGAATTCTTCTGGTGTTTCCTGTCCTAATCTGCATTGTACAAGTCTTATAAAATTAATCTAATTTTATGGACATATGTGTGCAAACTTTTCTCATGGTTTTGGGAAGAAATCTGCAATAAACATTGAATTCCGATAAAGTATTGGTCCCGTAAAACCTGCACGTTAAAATATATTGTATTCGCATTAAGACAGCTAACGAGAAGGGTGTAAAATAGAGGAGAGGGACATTGTAGACAGAAAAGAAAAAAACAGCCTGGACAAGGCAGCAATAAAACACTTACTAGTTAACTTATTATGTGAACTTTGAACATTATTGACGTAAAAACTGGTCGCGTGACAGCAGACTGAGTCATCACCTCAACATTGACCGGCGACCTCGCACACAACCTACCACAGACGATTCACGCAGCTACAGGTAGGAGTTGTGGGCCCAGAACATGCTTAATACTCACGTACCGTAGTGAATACTGATGTCCACAAACTTTCTGCCTATTTTGCTGCAATGCGGATACTGTTCACTGTGTGTCATTGTCGGTGTATATAGATACTGGTCACTACGTAAGTGTCATTGTTGGTGGGGATATTTGTCACTATGTAAGTGTAATTTTTGGTCTACGGGGACACTGTTCCCTGTGTGTCAATGTCGGTGCACATGGATACTGTTCACTGTGTAATGGTCATTGTTGGAGTACGGGGATAATATTCACTGTGCAAGAATCATTGTTGGTTTATGGGATACTGTTCACTGCGTAAGTGTCATTGGTGGTGTTCGGGGATACTGTTCACTGTGTAAATGTCAATATTGGTGTAAAGGGATACTGTTCACTGTATAGGTAAGTGTCATTGTTGGTGTACCGGATTACTCTACACTGTGTAAGTGTCATTATCGTTGTACATGGATACTGTTCACTGTGTCAGTATCATTAACGATATACAGGGACACTATTCACTGGGTAGGTAAGTGTCATCGCTGGTGTACACGGATACTGTTCACTGTCTAATTTTCATTGTTGATGTACAGGGATACTGTACAATGTGTCATTGCCGGTGTACAGGGGTACTCTTCACTATGTTAGTGTCATTGTTGGTGTACGGGGATACTATTCACTGTGTAAGTGTCATTGTTGGTGTACGGAGATACTGTTTATTGTGTAAGTGTCACTGTTGATGTAGAGGGATACTGTTCAATGTGTAAGTGTCATTGCTGGCGTAGAGAGATATTGTTCACAGTGTAAGTGTCATTGTTGGTGTACCCAATGGCGTAGGCAGGATTTTGTATTGGAGGGGGCCATCCGGCATTCAAGCTAGCAATGAGTATCGGGATATGACACACGCACGCACGCACGCACGCACGCACGCACGCACGCACGCACAGTCACACACGTATGTATATGTGTGTGTGTGTGTGTGTTTGTGTGTCTGTGTGTGTGCGTGCGTGCGTGTGTGTGTGATGAGGCGCTGGCGTTCAACCAATAACTTCACAACAAATCCGGCGGCGGCGTCGAGTGAGCTTCACAAAAATGTCCGTGTCATGTGTAACGTTGTCGCTTATTAAAATTAATCAATTCACGATACGAAGTTCCGACTACCCAGGGGAAAATCGACTAGATAAATTGCTTTGGCAGTAACGTGCAACTTGATCTTAGTCCAGTAACTAATCATCTTGCAGGGCAACTATCATTTTGCATCCTTGTGTTGACATATTAATCAAGCACATTGTGAATGATGACATATTAGTTGCCCTGTCACATCTTGGACTGCAGCCTGCTGGATGCTTATCGCCTAGGGCAGAAGCAGTGGTAACTCAATCGCATTTGAATGATGACAAATTTCTTTGCCAAATACTTGGAAGTCCTACACAGGCACCCCTATAACCTCTGTACCTTGTCACTCTATAAATCAGGCAACCAGTTATATGTCTTCAGTCCCTTACCCTTCTAATTTTCCGGGATTGGGAGGGGGGGCATGGCCCCCTTGGGCCTCCCTCTGGCTACGCCATTGGGTGTACCTGGATACTCTTCAATGTGTACGTGTCATTGTTGTTGTACAGGGATACTGTTCAAAATGTACATGTAATCGCCGGTGGACGGAGATACTTATAGAATTCGTAAGTGAGTCGTTTTTGACAGACGCTGGACCATCTTTATTCAGCATAAACTTGACATTGACATCACGTGTCGTATCCCATCATTATTTGGGATAAATACAAACATGAAGTATGGTGGACGACATTGGCTGTTGCTACACCTCCCACCGAGTATATTGAACATCATATACGTAGAAACAATAACACTGAAAGTCAGAATGAATTACGTGTGTATGACATAACCGTTGTCTGATTAGTTAACATTAGAAGTGAACTTTAATTAAATGTCTGAACAGCTATTAGTGTTCATAATTCTGACTAGTAGAAGTAATGCACTTTACAAGTCTAGACGCTTTGGTGGTTTCACTGTTCTGCCCGACCGAGTCACCCTTTCAGGTGCCGCTGGTTCAGAGAGTGACGATGTCTCTCTAGCAGGACGTGAAGCACTCTTTGCTGGTGTAGCTGACAGCTGCATCTCAGCAGCGGGTGTCGCGAGGACAGCAGTGCCGAGGTCGGTCTTCACCAAGTACGATCGTGGCTCAGGTGTTCGACTCACAACTAGGCCTTGGCGATTTTGGTCTCGGATCCAAACTGGATCGCCTGGCTGCAGCGTCGGCAAGTCACGCGCTTTGTGTCGCAGGTTGAAGGTATGCTGCTGGTCGGAAAGACGCAAGCTCTCTTTCTTTTGCAGGGATTCGTCGCCAGGACCCCTCTGTTTCAGAGTCCTGGGAAGGAAGAGTAGCAGAGTGCGAAGTCGTCGTCCCGTGAGCATTTCTGAAAGAGACATGCCATTCTGAAGCGGCGTCGACCTGTACGCCATGAGAGCAACATGTACGTCTTCGTTCCTCTTCAGAAGCCCCTTCATCGTGCGCACTGCCCGTTCTGTCTCTGCATTCGACTGAGGGTATCGCGGAGAGCTCGTCACATGAACAAACCCGTAATGCATTGCGAACTGACGAAAGGTCGCTGCACTGAATTGAGGGCCATTGTCCGAAATGATGATGTCGGGAAAACCATGTGTTGCGAAGATCTCCTTCAGCACGTGCACTACGCTCTCTGACGACATGTCGTCGAGACGTTTGCTCTCGATCCACCGCGAGAAGTACTCGATCACGACGAGACTCACTTTCCCACGGAGTTCGAACAAGTCCATCGCAAGCCTCTCCCAAGGACGAGATGGGAATGACGAAGTCATCAATGGTTCAGTTGGCACCGGTCGATCTTTCGCACACGTTATGGACTTTGAGACCATTGCCTCGATCATCGTCGACAGACCCGGCCACCACACAGATGCACACGCTCTGGCCCGACATTTCGTTATGCCCTGATGCCCTTGGTGGAGACAGTCAAGGAATCCAGTCTCAATGCTCGAGGAATGACGATGCGTTCATCATATAGGAGAATGTCATCAACGATCGCCAGATGGCTCCTGCTCTCCCAGTATTGGCGTAGTAGCGACTGGTTTGGCATATATGCAGGCCACCCATGAATACATTATTCTCGGATTTTACTGCATTCCTCGTCTACTTTTTACTCGTCGAATATTTCCCGTAGGCGTTTGTTCGTTGCCGGGAGAATGTTCACTGTCTGTTGTACGAACGCTTCGACTTCTGCGACAAACAGTTTGTCCTCTGATGCGGGCGCTTCTACCGGCGCACGTGAGAGTGCATCGGCTGTTGTTTGATGCTTTCCCGGCACGTACCGGACGTACGGTGCGAATCACATCAGCCGTAGGCGAAACCTTTGTATCCTTGGCGGCATTTGGCATAGTTCGGTGGTGTTCAACAACGGCACTAACGGACGATGGTCTGTCTCGAGCCGTAACCCAGGCACGTACTCGCTGAACTTATCACATGCCCAAGTCGCTGCCAAGGCCTCCTTCTCGATTACCGCGTAGCGTTTCTCAGTGTCACTCAGCGATCGCGACGCATAGCAAACTGAACGACGCTTGGTGTCATCTTGCACTTGTAGCAGGACCGCTCCAATGCCTGTCGACGAGGCGTCTGCTGCAATGATTGTGGGACGTTTTGGGTCATAGTGGGCGAGTGTCTCGGGCGCGACCAGGGCGTCTTTCACTCGCTGGAATGACTTCTCCTGTGCGTCATCCCTCAACCAGACATTATCGCTGCGCAATAGTTGGCATAGCGGCTCATTACACTCAGCCAACCCTGGGATGAACTTTCCCATCTGATTTACCATGCCCATGAAACGTTGCAGTTCTTTGACCGTCGTTGGAGTCGGAAAGTTTGTGACTGCTGTCGTTTTCCGCGGGTCGGCCTGAATGCCGAAGCCATCGACAATGTGACCAAGGAACGTTATAGAGCTTCTGGAGAACTCGCACTTGTTTGCGTTCAGTGTGAATCCAGCCTCCTGAAGGCGACCCAGGACGGCTCTCACACGTTTGTTATGCTCTGTTTGATCTGTGTCGTGAATGAGAATGTCGTCCATGTGACAGATGACCCCCTCGAGTCCTTCCAGAATGATCGACATTGTTCGTTGGAAAATCTCCGGAGCGGAGCTGATCCCGAATGGTAGCCGGTTGAAGCAGTAGCGACCATGTGGTGTGATGAAAGTCGTCAGCAGCCGCGACTCGTCGTCAAGCGGAAGTTGCCAGAAGCCGCAGTTTGCGTCAAGCTTTGAGAAGACTTTGCTGCTGCCCAACTTTGCAAGGCTTTCATCCATTGATGACATCGGGTGTATCTCTCGCTGTAGTGACTTGTTCAGTTGCGCCAGATCTACGCAGATCCGCACGGAGCCGTTTGCCTTCTGGACAGGAACCATGCCGGAGCACCATCTTATCGGCACGGTCACCGCCGATATGATTTCCTGTCGCACCATCGACTCAATCTCAAATTTTATTTGTAGAAGTAGAGGATGGGCGATTTTCCTTGTGGTGTACAAACAGATTGGTGTGGCGTCTGCGCACAGCGTGATGTGATGTTCGGTTCTCAGTTTACCGATGCCTTTGAAGAGAGAGCTGTATTCGGCACGGTAGTTTGGTTTCTGACTCGTTGTTTCTTGGACGTTGTCGACACGTGGGACCAATTCAAAACCGACACACGCTCGCCAACTGAGTAGAGAATAGTCTTGGTTTCTAATGACGTACACCTGTTCATCGAGTGATTTGTTACGATAGCGCAGTTTTGCCTTGATCACTCCCATTACTGGTAGAAGTGTGCCACCCGGACAACGTAGTGCTTGCTTTGTCGGTAGCAACTTTTCTATATTAAGCCACGCCTCTTGATCGCTGACCACAGAGACAGCTGCACCCGTGTCTAGTTTGAACTTTGTGGCGTGACCTTTGACCTCCACCTCAGCTGACCAGTGTCCTGTGTCGTCTAGTGCCCCAACATAACCATGAAGTATGGTGGCCGTTATTGGCTGTTGCTACAATACTGTCTACTGTGTAAATGTCATTATCGGTGTACAGGAATTATGTTCACTGTGTAAGTGTCATTGTTTGGGTACGGGGATACTGTTCACTGTGTTAGTGTCATTGGTGGTGTACAGGGACACTGTTCACTATGTAAGTGTCACTGTTGGTGTACGGGGACACTGTTCACTGTGTAAGTATCATTGTTAGTGAACGGTCATAATGTTCCCGTGTAAGGGTATTTTTTGGTGTACAGAGATACTTTTTTTGTGTAAGTGTTATTTTCGATGCACATGGATCCTGTTCACTTTGTGTCATTGTAGGTATAAGTGGATACTATTTGTTGTGATATCACTGCATGTGCGCCTACATGGCAGCCTATTAGACAGTCATGTGTATTACCTATGATTCTGATGTCTTAAGACTATTATTACATGCCATTTTTATACACTATGCCATGAAGGTACAGTGAAGGAGGTGGGAACTTTATTTTGAAAAATACTACAACTTTTTAAATTTTGGACACTTTTATCAAAGAGCAGGCATCACGAGAAGAGAAAGACCAGTCAACCATGATGTCTGCCATTCAATATTCCGCTAAGGCCCTCCACCAGCTGGCTGGCAGGGTACTTGGAAAGCCTGTCAGTAGACCATTGTGGCATGCATTGACTGCCAACGGCATTTCAAGAGTGCAGCCGACAAGACCAGGCCAAAGAGGTGGAACGCATTTGTGCAGTGATAGTGTCTGCCTTCAGACGCAAGCTATGTGCCAGTTGTATGACTGCCCCCCCCCCCCCCCCCAACATGGATCTGTTACGCTGCACATCTTCAAGTGTGCGCCGTGATTACGCAACGTCGTGTGTTGCAAGTTCACCAGCGGCAACAACAGCAACAATTTAAACAGCATTAGCATCACTAATGCACTATTAAATATCACGGATATCAATCAGCTAGTTGGTGATTACAATTGGGAACTGAGACAGTTGTTGGATAGGCATGCACCCGTCAAATCCAAAACTATTGTTGTGAGGCCCTTGGTACCATGGTTCGACGATGAACTGAAATCACTAGTCGCAGAGACGGAAAGCTGAATTAAACTGGACGCGGAATAAAAATCATGAAACTCTGCTGTCATTCCACCGTGCTCGGAACAAATACGTCAATGCATTGAATACCAAACGAACTGACCATTTCTCTAACTCAATTTTAGAAGCTAAGGGTGATTCGAAGAAATTATTTTCCCTCATAAACACCCTGTGTGGTAAAAAGCAAAGTACTCCACTACCTGATCATGATTCTGTGGAAAACCTTGTAAATGAATTTGGCAACTTTTTTAGTGATAAAATAGATGTTATTCGAACGAACATTGGTGTTACCGAACCACCATATATACCATTCAAAGAGGTTGTGCGTGCTAACTTAGATACATTTGAGGTGGTCTCCGAAGATGATGTGCGCAAGTTGATTATGATGAAATATAAAACAACCAGCTGTGCTCTTGACCCCATGCCAACCAAATTGGTTAAAGAGTATATGGAGGAATTACTGCCACTCCTCACGCACATTATCAATCTATCTCTCTATTGTTACTGGGGAATTCCCACACGAGTGGAAGACTGCACTTGTAGTGCCGCTGCTTAAAAAAGCAGGATTGGATCCTATTCCAACTTTCTTCTAAACATGGATCAACAGAAGGTAACACAACAGGTTTTAATTGACTTGTCGTCGGCTTTTGATACAGTGGACCACAACATTTTGTTAAATATCATGAATCGCTCTTTTGGAGTATCAGGCACAGCTCTAAATTGGTTTTCCTCTTATCTGCAGTCAAGGTCGCACCGTATTTCTATCAATGGTACGGTGTCTGAGCAGTTTAAACTTGATCAGGGAGTACCGCAAGGCTCATGCCTAGGCCCTGTTGAATTCACAGAGTACTCTAGCCCTGTTTTTTCTGTCATTGATCAGCATGGGAAGCTGAGCCGGGCATGCCTACGCCGATGATCATCAGGTCTACTGTGGTTTCCATCCTGATTCTATGGACAGTAACCGTGAGTCCATGGAACGATGCATCAGAGACAGCTTTCATGCCAGCTGGATGCAAGGCATGAAACTAAAAATAAATAACTCCAAGACTGCGTACATTTTAATTGGCACTCCGCAACAACTAGCAAAATGCACCAACACGGCCATTAACATCGGGGGCTATGAGGTACATGCAGTGAATTGTGTGCGAAATTCGGGCGCTTATTTTGATAAACACATGTCTATGGAACAACATGTCAAGTTCAAATGTCAGGCAGCTTGTGCACAACTTTATAGCATCGGAAAAATAAGAAAATATATTGATCAACAGAGTACAGAGAAACTGATACATGCTCTGGTCCACAGCCATATTGACTACTGTAATGCCCTTTTGATCGGCTTACCAAAATACCTTATACAGAAATTATAAATGGTTCAAAACACCGCAGCCAGAGTGTTGTGCAGAATCGGCAAATATAACCATAT
Organism: Escarpia spicata; assembly: GCA_963995525.1. NCBI lineage: Eukaryota > Metazoa > Annelida > Polychaeta > Sabellida > Siboglinidae > Escarpia > Escarpia spicata. The sequence goes on along the minus strand of OZ023211.1, from coordinate 46,590,353 downwards.
CACTCCAGTACTAAAGTCACTTCACTGGTTGCCGGTGGAATTTCGCATTAAAAATAAGATTTGCTTACTGACATTTAATTCATTACATGGCCATGGACCTGAATGTATGTTGGAAACGGTGACTCCTAGAAGCATCCATTACGGTCTAAGATCGCAGGATGATCTTAAACTTGATGTACCAAGGAAAAAAAGGAACACTCTGGGAGATCGTGCTTTTAAAGTTGCTGCACCGAAACTGTGGAACTCCCTTCCCAAAGATATTCGCAGCTGCAACAATGTCAGTGTTTTAAAGAGCAAATTGAAGACTCACTATTTTAGAATTGCATACAATTAACTTATTAATTTTACTAATTTAAATAGTTTTACACTTGTTAGATCATTATATAAAATATGTTCGATGTTTCTATTGAAATTATGAATATTATCATTTTATAGTGTTACCGTTTTATATCAATATTTGTATTATGTTGAATGCTTGTGTTGTTTTAACTTTCTACTATGCCATTTATTGTACCGTACAGCACCATAGAATATTATTGTATAAATATGGTGTTACAGAAATCAATAAACATTTACAATAAACAGTTACTGTGGAAGTGTCATTGTCGGTGTACAGGGATACTCTTCGTTGTGTAAGTGACGGTGTACATTGATACTGTTCCCTGTGTGTCATTGTCGGTGAAATGGATACTGTTCCTTGTGTGTCATTATCGGTGTAAGGGATACTGTTCCCTGTGTGCCATTGTCGGTGTACAGGGATACTGTTCCCTGTGTGTCATTGTCGGTGTACAGGGATAATGTTCCCTGTGTGTCATTGTCGGTGTACAGGGATACTGTTCCCTGTGTGTCATTGTCGGTGTACAGGGATACTGTTCCCTGTGTGTCATTGTCGGTGTAAAGGATACTGTTCCCTGCGTGTCATTGTCGGTGTAAGGGATACTGTTCCCTGTGCGTCGTTATCGGTGTACAGGGATACTTCCCTGTGTGTCATTGTCGGTGTACAGGGATACTGTTCCTTGTGTGTCATTGTCGGTGTAAGGGATACTGTTCCCTGTGTGTCATTGCCGGTGTACAGAGATACTGTTCCTTGTGTGTCATTGTCGGTGTAAGGGATACTGTTCCCTGTGCGTCATTGTCGGTGTAAGGGATACTGTTCCCTGTGCGTCATTGTTGGTGTAAGGGATACTGTTCCCTGTGTGTCATTGTCGGTGTACAGGGATACGGTTCCTTGTGTGTCATTGTCGGTGTAAGGGATACTGTTCCCTGTGTGTCATTGTCGGTGTACAGAGATACTGTTGCCCAAGGTTCGATACCGCAAGATTCGAACCCAGGTTCTCTCGATTGAGAGTCCGATGCTCTTGCCACTGCGCTTCAAAATCATAAACAGATAATAATAATAATAAACAGTCTCAGTAGACCTAAGCACAACTTACATATTTACTTAATCAGTTGAGGAAATATAACTGAAATGCTAATAAACGGTTAGCCGAAATGTGTGGTTTACCGAGGTACGCAAATTAGACTGGTGTTCCTGGGAAACTTGGAAGAGAACACACCCGTGACAAAAGGCTTTCTGTCACAATGACACTGTTTAAGCAATCTAAATTATGTGTCTTCAACTGGGTTATGTTAGTAAACTACTAACATAATATTCTTGATTGTAGTTGCAAATGGTTTGTTTTTATTAACTCGAGCGTATGTCCAACTTTTATTTTTAAACATGTTTTTCATAGTCGACCGTGTTGTGTACGCGTTCAACAGACAGAATGTTGAACCCTAACCCTAACCCTAACCCTAACCCTAACCCTAACCCTAACCCTAACCCTATCCAGTCAGTCCAGTTTATTTTCATCGAGGAACGGCGGTACTGTACCGTACTGAGACAGCTGTCCAGCGAACCGTGGCCGCTAGAGGAGCACCGCCGCTACAGTGTAAAAATAACCCTTGACTAAGGAGCTGTTTGCAGCTAGCTATCACCATAGAGTTACATGATTAATCATTCCCCTATAGACTAGAGCGATAAGCTGGCTCGCTGCAGTGACGCTGCCGTGGACGGCTGGCTTCCATCCAACTGTACGGCAGGAACTGTTGCATCCACTGGCATGGCGTACAGCATAGCATTGTTTGACAATGTATATAACATGTAATAAATGTCTGGCATAGGAAATTTTAACTTGGATATGTGTTACAGTGCTCCCTATATAAAATATATCATGATTAATTAATGGGGTAGGCCAGCGCAGCCACCAGCTTATCGATTTGGGTTGGTTGGGGGTAGTGATCTGGAGATTTGTCATAGTGCTTCCTTGACAAAGTGACTGATGATTAATTAATGGGGTAGGCTGTAGCCTCCTGCTTTTTCATTTGGGGAAGGGTTGTGACCTGGAAATTAGTTTAACCTGAGGACAATATCCCAGTTATATGATCCTAAACGGTGAACAGTTGAGTGACTCACATTGCCGTGAGCAACGTGTTTCTGTTTTTAACTCTCGACAACATTTGAAGGCTTGCTGGTTCCAATAGTTATTGTGAAACAGCAAATATGGTTATTTCCTGTGTAGCTTACAACTGTACCAAACGACAGAAGACAGGATCTGGCATCTCTTTCCACATGTGAGAATCCTCAATTATACAATATAGCTTAGATAATAGTCTGCACAAACATGCCTCATTGTCATTAATTTAGAAAATTAACAGTTTTAAAAACATTACAATCATGTGCAAATTTACAATATATAACTTAAGTTGGCTGAATTACCGTATCTACCAAAACGTTATTTACTAATATTATTGTGCAGAGTCCTAGCATGGTCGACACGTTTTGTATTAATCTAAAGGCTTAATGGGATAATATATTACGACTAATAATTACTGATAATGGATACTGCCCCCTGCAGTTTCCCAGAAGAAAAGAAAAGGCGAGAATGCCGAGCTGCGTGGGTTGAAGCAATCAGGAGAAAAGACGACACTAACAACGAACAGCTTCCTTTGTAGTGATAATTTTGAAGTGAACTGTTTTGTGGTTCGTCCCAACAAGATCGGAAGAAGCTTCCATGATTCGGCAGTTCCCTCCATTTTCAATTTCCCTTTCCACCTGCAACCTAAGCGTACCCAACCCAGAAAGGCTATAAAGCACCCTGCTCAAGCTTCTGGAGGCAGTAGTCACATGAGTACTGTTGTGGAAGATCAGGTGTTCCAAGTCCAACCAAAGTAGCGATGAGATTAAATATAGAACACAGTTACATCTCGCGAGACCAGCCATTATCTTCAAAGATGGTTCAGAAAACGCCAAAATTAAAGAGGAAAATAAAGACCTTGACTCAGAAGTTTTTAGGCGCAAGCAGCAAAAGATAAACAAAATGAGACCTTCTCAAATCCATTGGAGAACAGAAGCTACTTGAAGAAGATGAGCTGGCACTGCTACAAAATAACTTTGGTGGGATGGCCCAACACATCTTTCGTAACCAACTCTCCAACAGCCGAGGATCGACAAGGAATAGAAAGTACAACCAACAAATCAAGCAGTTTGCACTCACTCTCCACTACTACTCGGTAATCTAAAAAAGACTCATCCCTCAGACAGTGAGTGACTCTGTACCAATTACAGGCCTATTGAGATGTCACAGACACTGGCATATTAGTGAGGCAATTCTCTGAACCTAATGTACATTAACAGCACTGACTAACTGAAGTCAATTAATAGTTAGCATGATATATTATTATGAAAACTTGGTGCTGTGCTGTATAGGCATTGGGAGTGCAGTGACTTATTGCCGTACGGCAGCATGGCTGTCACTGGCCCATGCAGCCCGTCACTGTATCATGTGTCAACTGATAGCGGCTTAGCGATCTTGTTCAACTAGCGTGTTCTATTTATATATATGGCTATCGCTCAACGTTCTGTAGCCGTAGGCTAGTTTCGGGTGCTGGCTTGTAAAAATAAACTGCCCCACGACTCTCGTCTTCTGCCGTTTCGCACAAAGCCAGGGCGTCTGTCCACTGTATGTAGGCCGAACACAGCGCTGACCAGCACATTAGAATCGTTGAAATCACACGTGAATTCCGTGCACATGTAGCGTCACTCAATGTTTATTCACAAAAGCTTTCGGTCACTACGAATTCTGATGGTGGACGGCGCTGCACAAGGCGGGAACAACTTTTTTCGTACTCACGAGTGTGTGTCCAGTGAGTGGTGCGGCGATGTATTTACGGCGCGGTCTCCAGCTTGAGACTGGGCAGCATGGCTTGGCTCGCATAGAGATAGTCTGCCTCCCGTTGAGGTATTTTGGGCGCGTGTACGTCGCATCTCGTTGTTTCGCTCGCCAATCAGTTTAAACTGATAGTTTCCGAATCTCTGTCTGTATCACTCACCATTGTCTGTCTTAGTTCAACTGGCGCGCTCGCCTCTGTAGAACTCAACTGGCGCGCTCGCCACTGTAGAATGCCCGGTTATAAAGGTCGATCATGTTTAGACCGAAAGACAAGGTGTTATAATTGGAATAGTTGGTAGAAACTTATTCATAGAATATCATATGTGGCTAGGGAAACATTGAGCGAGATTGGGAAATAGCTTGCTCCCATAAAGATTGTCGGGATAGCCGATCTGAATAATCACTGTCAGTAGAGAAGCGAAGAGTCAACGATTAATGTTTCATTTGTATGGTGGCTAGGGAAACATTGAGCGGTCAGCTGTATAATGATTGCCGGGATAGCCGGTTTGAATAATTAACTGTCAGTAGATATTACAAATTGAAACATTTTAGTTCCGCCCGGATTAGTGCTCCCTATTAACAGCTGCCCGACAATTGGCACCGGAATCAGTTAAGGTTGCACATATTTCATTGCAGGAGATCGTTGTTTGTCAGTAATGTTGTATGTCAGATAACTCCTTGTCCGCCAGCGTGTTGATTGTTGATTAATGTCCCCTACGTGGGACATAGATGATTATCTGTAGACGGTATAAAAGGAGATAGAACTATAGAGTTCGGGAGATCACTTTCCCTGACTAGGGAGATCACTTTCCCTGACTAGGGGAGATCACTTTCCCTGACTAGGGATATCTCTTTCTTGTTGCTAGATGGCATGCTGTTGTACGTTGTGCAATAAAAGCCAATGCTATAGGTCGAGTCTGGACTTCTGCGATTTTTAATGTGAGACTTCGCTAGTCCTGACTTCGGAGAATCCTGAACGAAGTAAGGGTGACACCTGTACACGGTGTCTACCCTTTCCCTATATCGCATCTGCCTATTCCGTTCATAGACTCGGTATTCTAATTTGGGCACGCATTGCAACGTTCATCCTCTGCGTTGATTTCCTAGACAATTTAGACATCGACCTACTCAGTTCAGCCAATGTGTCATTGTCTAATAGAAATCAGATACTGACAGAGGAAGATTCTAATTACTCAATTATCGCAGAAGACTTTCCTCTGTTCGTTTCAAGAACTTTAATACAGACAGTTAGCATGATACAGATCAGTACAATCAATAGATTTAACAAGATTTAACAAGATTGCCATCCAGAAAATTACTCTGGATGGCAGTTGGACAAGGAAGCCTTTTGGCTTATCGAGAGTCCAATACTTTTTATCTACATGTATCCCGCCTTTTTAAGGTGTGTGTCGATTTTATTTTTAAACATATCCACGCTACTAGCACCAACACAATCAGGAGATAATCTGTTCCATTCAATTACAGTCCTTTGTGAGAATGAGAACTTTCTTATATCTAATCTACACTGCTCCTTTACTAATGTAGCTTCATGTCCTCTGGTCCTTCTATCTTTCTTAACTGAGAAAAAAATGTTTCTATCAATATTTTCATAACCATTCAATATTTTAAACACTTCTATGTGATCTCCTCTCAATCTCCTGGTCTCTAGTGTTGTTAAACCACATTCTTTTAGGCGTATTTCGTAACTAAGATCCCTCAGATTTGGTATCATTTTAGTCGCTCTCCTCTGTACTCTTTCTAGCATATCTATGTCCTTCTTGCGATATGGCCTCCATGCTTGTATACAATATTCCAAATGAGGCCTCATTACTGTTTTGTACAGCGGTACTATTAATTGTTTTTTCTTATACGCTATATTTCGCCTAATTAATCCAAGGATTTGATTTCCCTTTGACGCTGCAATTCCGCACTGCTCTGAAACCTTCATATCAGCACTAATGGTTAACCCTAAGTCCTTTTTTTTTACAGTAGTACTTAGAACAGTACCCCCCATTTTATATTTTACCTCTTCATTCCCATGACCTGTGTGGAGGCATTTACATTTCCCAAAATTGAACAGCATTTGTCACTTTTCTGACCATTTGATCAACCTATCAAGATCATCTTGTAAATGCTGTCTGTCTCCATCACTTTTAATCCTTCTAAACACTTTTGTATCATCCGCAAATTTTAACACCTTGCTTGTTATATCATCGTCCAAATCGTTGATATATATTAAGAATAATATAGGTCCTAGTACTGATCCCTGTGGTACCCCACTCAATACCGATTTCCAGTTTGAAGCCTCCCCATCAACTACTACACGTTGTCTTCTGTCATTCAGCCATTTTTCTATCCAGTTTATTATACCATTTCCTATGCCATGGGCCTTTAGCTTAAGGAGTAATCTTTGATGTGGTACTTTGTCGAAAGCTTTTTGAAAATCTAAATAGATGATATCTACTGGTGATCCCTCATCTACCCACCTAGTGATGTCTTCCAAAAAACATAACATATTTGTTAAGCATGACCTCGCTTTTAAAAACCCATGTTGAGATGGGTTTATCAAGTTATGTTTAACAAGAAAATCCACCATGTGATCTTTAATTAGTCTTTCTAATAATTTGCAAATCACTGATGTTAAACTCACTGGTCTATAGTTCTCTGACTTGTTTCTCGAACCTTTTTTAAATAATGGTATAATGTTTGCCTCTTTCCATTCTAAAGGAACCACTCCCTCTTCTAATGACAAATTGAAAACTGTTGCAAGCGGTGCGCTAATTTGTTCTACAATTTCCAATAGTAGTTTGGGCGGAATCCCGTCCACTCCAGGTGATTTATTATCCTTCATAGCCCTTATTTTCTTAGCTACCATTTCCGAGGTTACAACTAACTGTCCTAAATAGTCTGAATCTGCCCCCTTGAACTTAGCCTCTGGTACTGGCAGTGAACTAATATCTTCCCTGGTAAACACTGAACTAAAATACTCATTCAGGTCTTCTGCCATTAAGAATCCCTCTGATATTGTATTTCCAGCACTATCTTCTAGAGGACCGACCTTATCCTGAACTTTCTGTTTGCTTCGAATATACGCATAAAAACTCTTACTGTCATGTTTTATATTACTAGCTAATTTTTTTTCATAGCTTCTCTTTGAATTTCTAATTTCAGCTGTAGCTTGATTAAGTGCTTCTTTATAAATGTTGTAGTCTTCATCATTTCCAGTACATCTATATGACTTCCACATAATTTGTTTATACTTAATCTTTCTAATGGCTTCTTTCGATAAGTGTTTCTTTTTGGACCGTTTCCCTTGTTTTTGAAGGGTACAAATTGATCGAGTATGCACATAATTTCACTTTTTAATATATTCCAGCATTCTGTTGCTGTCTTATTTTTCAGTGTGTTATTCCAATCTATCTTTGCTAAATATTTCCTCATGTCCTTATACCTTCCTTTGTGGAAATTTCTCCTCTACTGCTTTTTACTATTCCTATCTGATTTTACTTTGATGGTAAAATGTATCTGGTTGTGATCACTACTCCCCAGTGGCTCACATATCTTGACATTGTCAACTAATTCATTATGTGAGGACAAAACTATGTCTAACACATTTTCACCCCTGGTTGGTTCTAGCACATGTTGAGAAAGGAAAGTATCTTGAACTAGAACTAAACACTTTTGTGGTCCTCACTCCCCATACTCTGTAGAGATTTCCATTGTATACGCCCGTGGTTGAAATCCCCTATAATAATTCTCTCCCCTGGTTGGTCCTCCGTGGGAACCAGACGTAATGTTACATAGTTCTCCTCCAATGCCTCTCTCAATCCAATCCCAATCCAATCCCAATCCCAGTCGCGCACTACTCTTTCCTTAAATACTCGCTACTTCCCTCTCTTCCTAGTGACTCACGATTCCCATTGGTCGGTGCCTCTTCTGCATTTGTTAATATGGCGCGCTACAGTCGGGCTCGCTACCTGGCTACCTGGCTACCTGGTCTCTGATCCAGCATTACCTTATCTGCTAACTGACTCATCTCCCAACTATTGTCCAGCCTAGCTATCTTTGGAGATGACCTGAGCTAAACCTATGGGAACATCCTGTATCTCAGATCTAATTACAAGAACACAAGCTACTAGAAAGAGTTCTAAGGATATACTTATTAACATAACTTCCTATATAATAATTACTATATTTCATGGACAAGTAATTACTAGGAATTTATGCAACGCTTAATTCCGTACAATTTGATGCATCGGCTATACGCATTCGATCCGAAAAACGCTGTGTGTATATTTCCATTAGTTCAATCGATCACAGAACGCATACATGATGTTTGCGTCAACCAACCCTTTTCTTTGACTACATGGCAACCGATTGGTAGGCCTACACCAGTGGCGTAGCCAGAGGGGGGCCAGGGGGCCATCCCCCCAATCCCGGAAAACTAGGAGGGTAGACGACTGAGGACCTGTAACTGGTTGCCTGATTCATAGAGTGACAAGGTGCAGATGTTATACACTGTAGGGGTGCCTGTGTCATCATTCAAATGGGATTGAGTCACCCAAAGTGGAGGAATTCTGCCATAGGCAATAAACATCCAGCAGGCTGCAGCCCAAGAGGTGACAGGGCAACGAAAATGTCATCATTCACAATGTGCTTGATGGCTCATGCCTATTAGTATATCAACACAAGGATGCAAAATTATAGTTGCCCGGCAAGACGATTCGTTACTGGACTAAGATCAAGTTGCACGTTGCGGCCAGAACAAGTCGATTTTCCACTGGGTAGTCGGAACTTCGTATCTTGAATTTATTAATTTGAATAAGCGACAACGTTACACGTGACATGGACATTGTTGTGAAGCTCACTCGACGCCGCCGCGGTACGGATTTGTTGTCAAGTTATTGGTTGAACGCCAGCACCTCACACACGCATACACGCACGCATGCACGCACGCCCGTACACACACATATATACATACATGTGTGTGTGTGTGTGTGTGTGTGTGTGTGTGTGTGTGTGTGTGTGTATGTGCGTGTGTGTGTCATATCCCGCTACTCATTGCTTGCTTGAATACCGGATGGCCTCCCTCCAGTGCAAAATCCTGCCTACGTCACTGGCCTACACCGCTAGACATTCTTCGTCACATAAAGGCAGTGTAATCGACATATCAGCAACAGTTGGACACCGTCGAGTTTTTTCCACACGTCTTGCGTGCACAAGTACCTGATATATCTGACAAATGGAGGCTAGTTAGTGAGATATTATTTCACACACTTACCAGGGAAGTGTCCTTGTTCTCGCAGTCGCAGCTGACACGACAAATAACCTTTGATTAACCATTTCAGTACGACAGGCCGGATTTCCGGCCGCACTGTCTGTGACACTTCAAAGGTCATGTTCTAGTTAGACTTCCTGTTTGGTTACTTTTTTGTTTGGACTTTCTGGAAAACTGTTTTAGAAGTTCATACGTACCACGTGAGTGTGCAGTGCACAGATTAGAAATTGTCCGACAGTGACATCCTTATTCACACGGTGCCCTGTCAAGTAGGATGGCTCTTTTAAAATATGTATAAAAAACAAACATGTGGATGAATTAAAAAAAAATATCACACAGTGTATGAGATAGGAGAGCCTATAAAATGTGTTAGTTTCAACTTTTTTCTCCAAAGTTGCCATGTCTACTTGGGGTTAGACTTCCTGTTTGGTTACAGGTGCAGTGTATTTTCGAGAAATGATTGTTTAGAAAATTCACATGCTATGACATAAGTGCATTTGAGTAGGCAGATTTCCATGTGTGATTGCAGGTGTTGACTGTAAAATGGTGGATTTCTAGATGATTTGAATAAGCGGAAGGATATTTGGCAGCAATTTGCCTGTGTGACCTGTATGCGGAGTAATGCTTGCCGGCATTTGTAAATATTGACGGGTGTCACACATACAGGCATTTTACGAGAGCTACAAGTATGCAATTTGGGAAAACCAACTCTGTATTAACCCCAATAAAGTCCCTGGCAACGGAAACACAGCTACATAGTGAGGCATATTCAGACAAAATTAACGAAAATGCGTGTGTGTCATCAAACAATAAGTGTATATTGTGGACAGGCTGTATGAAATGCAGAAAAGGGTCAAACGTAAAGTATGGTGCAATTAATTGTAAATTTGCTTGTGGCAATAGACGCACAATTTATTATGAGAGCAGAAGTACAATATTGCTCTTTGACAACAGCAATATCCTCGGTGAGCTCCACTAACATCCTTATGAGAGCACAATCACAACGTTGTTCTTTGACAACGACACTATCATCGGTGAGCTCCACTAACATCCTTATGGGAGCACAATCGCAACGTTGTTCTTTGACAACAACACTATCCTCGGTTTATTTTGTATACTGAAAACTAATGCGACGGCGACTCTGCATTTTGAAAATACTCCTTAATTTAACAAGGGGTTTTGTTTAATGGTGGATCTTCCTCATGAGAGTGAACCCGTTATCTCAGTGTAACACACCCCCGTAGTGACATTTCACAACCGGGACTGAGCTCATTATCTCAGTGTAACACACCCCCGAAGTGACATTTCACAACCGGGACTGAGCTCATTAACTCAGTGTAACCCTCCCCCGAAGTGCCATTTCACAACCGGGACTGAGCTCATTATCTCAGTGTAACACTCCCCCGAAGTGGCATTTCACAACCGGGACTGAGCTCATTATCTCAGTGTAACACTTCTCCGAAGTGACATTTCACAACCGGGACTGAGCTCATTATATCAGTGTAACCCTCCCCCGAAATGCCATTTCACAACCGGGACTGAGCTCATTATCTCATTGTAACACTCCCCCGAAGTGACATTTCACAACCGGGACTGAGCTCATTATCTCAGTGTAACACTCCCCCGAAGTGACATTTCACAACCGGGACTGAGCTCATTATCTCAGTGTAACACTGCCCCGAAGTGGCATTTCACAACCGGGACTGAGCTCATTATCTCAGTGTAACCCTCCCCCGAAGTGCCATTTCACAACCGGGACTGAGCTCATTATCTCAGTGTAACACTTCCCCGAAGTGACATTTCACAACAGGGACTGAGCTCATTATCTCAGTGTAACACTCCCCCGAAGTGGCATTTCACAACCGGGGCTGTGCTCATTATCTCAGAGTAACACTCCCCCAAGTGGCATTTCACAACCCGGGGCTGAGCTCATTATCTCCGTGTAACACTCCCCCGTAGTGACATTTCACAACCGGGATTGAGCTCATTATCTCAGTGTAACACTCCCCCGTAGTGACATTTCACAACCCGGGGCTGAGCTCATTATCTCCGTGTAACACTCCCCCGTAGTGACATTTCACAACCGGGATCGAGCTCATTATCTCAATGTAACACTCGGCCGTAGTGACATTTCACAACCGAAGCTGAGCTCTTTGTCTCAGTGTAACACTCCCCCGTAGTGACATTTCACAACCGGGATTGAGCTGATTATCTTAGTATAACACTCCCCCGTAGTGACATTTCACAACAGGGACTGAGCTCATTATCTCAATGTAACACTTCTCCGTATTGACCTTTCACAACCGGGGTGCCACAATCGCTTATGAATGTGGTTCTAAAGACTCTCAAGTGTTCATATTGAAACATGTTCAACAGCCCCTCCATGTAATATCACGATGACACACAGCGCAACGCGGATTTCAAGAAGAAAGTTGACAAGTATACATTTTAATACATGAACGTTTGACATTTGGGAATAGTCCTACTCCATTTGTGGCAACGAGTGACCTTGCGGTGTGTCTTATTGCTTGTCATCAGACGTCAACGCGACTGCTGAATCACGAAATATCAACAAAGTGACTGTCGATCTTCGCGCGAAGTTTCCAACAGCAAATCCAATCATCTGGTCTTCAGCCACCTGCAACCTTCTCATACCGTTCGTTCTTGTCCTTTCTTTTCTCCCTTCAAAAGACTGCATCTTGCACTAGTCCTGGGGCGAGCACAATAGAGAAAAACAGTACTTAGTATAATAATTATGTATTTGCTTCACAAATATTCTGCTCATCGTCGCAACGTATTTAAAGAAGATGCTGTAGATGGATGTCACCTTCGTCACATCCGGTGACCTTGCAGTGTCTGAAATTAGCAAAAAATGAACTGGCCCATTTTGTTTTAATTGGTCCAGATCAATTTTGAATTGGCCTTGCTAAATTTGAACTGGTCCAACTATTTTACAATCCACATCGACACATTTCCATTTTTCCACATTCTTTAATCACATACGTGAACGTGTATCATTTGAATTCTACATGTAAGTACATAAGATATTAAACAGTAATAACATTTACTATATGTACACTAACATAATAGAGCAAAGTTACACTAACATAACATTAGGCCTTGAAAAATGTACAAACAAAAATGTATGTAAGTAGTAAGAGAGGCTGCGCTGGCCCCCGACTGGTGTAAGATCAAAGGAAAGGAGATCAAAGGCACCGCTATCGCAAAGGTCAAGAAATTTGACCTGCACATACGAAAAATCTACTTATAAAAAATGAAATATCTTAATTGGTTTTGACAGCTTACTTATAAAAACTGTATGATTGATGAGGTGCGTTAATTAGGTGGCGAGACAGTGCCATTTCACTGCTGCCCCCTAGCGGCTATGCGAGACAGTACCATTTCACTGCTGCCCCCTAGGGGCTAGCTATGCTTGTTACCTATAGCGCCCCTAGCGGCTATGCTTGTTACCTGCCCCTGTAGCGCCCCCTGGCGTTCTATATATAGACCACCCTGGCTTCTATACACTTATGCTAGTACGAAAGAAGGTTATATAGCGGTTATTTACCCTAGCGGTGGTATACTACTCCGAAAGAAGGTTATATAACGGTTATTTACGATTTTAGTAGCGCCCTCTAGGTGACGGTTCTAGCACTTTGTATATTACAACAGGACCCTCGAACGTACCCCCTAGCGGCTATGCTTGTTACCTATTCTTTCGCGCCCTTTTTTTTACAAACCTTCAGCCGGTATGACGCGTGGTCTTGTTGTTGTTGACACCAAGCGTAATTGGTAACAGGCGTCCAAAGTCCATTGAACGACGCTGGTCTGCATTGGAGAATAATGCTACTGTATTATTCATACCGTAACCTAGTTAGATGTAAGCTTGTCTTTATAGGGGATTCAGGACAACTAGTTGGAATATAGAGCTCAAACGGATAATAACGGTGTGATTATAGACAACAACGAGGCGGTGAGCAAAACTATTTATTACATTCTACTATAGGTAATATTTTCTTAATAATACTAAGCCCATCGCATCCCGTAAGCCCTGGGTGGACCACCACCACCACTACTAGTATTGTTATAGGGGGGTCGAGAGGGTCCCGTATAAGGCCCGAAGCCGTCGCCTATCTGGGCGTATCGACGAAGCTCCGACGGTGAGGCACGATCGTCGGGGCGTCGTACCCCAGTCACGACACCCGTGCGAGCGGCCGGTACCGCGGGACGTCGATATAGCGGCGGCGGCGGTAGTTGCGTGGCCGTCTCGAGCGGCTGTAGGCGCGGCGGCGGCGGCGGCGGCGGCGGCGGCGGCGGCGGACACGTAATCCCCGCAGGAGGCGCCTCCTGTCGTAGCGGCCCGCCTCGACCGGTCCCAGGCAACCCCTTCCCCCGGCGGCTAACCGAGGACGATCGGCACCGCCCAGCGCCAATCCACCGAGGCGCCTCGTCAGTTTTCTTTCTACTAATACCCCGGTCCATATACCGGACGTCCTGGGTAGGAAACGTCGGTGGTATTATAGCGCATTTGTTCTGTAAGAAAACAAAGTCTTAAGAAGAAGAAGAAGAAGAAGAAGAATTTTATTTTATTTGACCCAGACAAAGTAGGGTCAGGAGACTCCTCTAAGACTATGGTAGTCGCTATCGAGGAGCCACCTTTTCCAATAAAACTTTAACTGAATCAATACATCACCTAATAAAATTCTTCCAGAAAAGGAAGAAGAAAAAACAAATAACAAAAAAACATAATATGTATGCATGTGTGTAGTGTGAGCAAGCTTACATGATTGTTGTGTTTGTCGTTTACGCACTGTTTTGTATTGTATCAAGTTGACAGGTGGTTGTCAGTTCTTAATTTTGCATACATATGTAGCAGTTTTGCCTGGTGCATGTTACTTGATAGTTTTGTAAAAAATAAAGTTTAACATACTTGGCAAATCCTTGTGAACTGTGTGTACTAAGCTTTTCTTTGACAATATCAGGAATGTTATTTAGTAAAAGTGGCAAATTATGCCTAAGACATTTCTTAGCAAATTCATGTTTAATTTTATAAGTGTATATTTTATTCCTGACTCTTGTATCATGATTATGTACCTCATAGTTAAACATTATCCTCCAGTTTTGTAAATAAACTGGTAAGTCATTGTGTAAATATTTATAGTAAAATTTTAATTGTTGTAATTTAAGGATGTCATCTACTTTTAACAAGTTGAGTTTTTTGTGAAGTGGTTCTGTGTGGGAAGTATAATTACTTAAGGTAATAATTCTCATGGCTTTTTTTTGAAGTTTTATTATTCTAGTTGAGTGAAAGCCCCACGCCATGATGCAATAATTAATGTGTGGCACTATTAAAGAATTATATAATATTATTTTAATATGAAGAGGTAACACATGTTTCAATTTATTTAATACGCCAATTTTTTTAGAACAAGCATTTGCAATTTTTTCAGTGTGCTTTTTCCAGTTTAAATTTGTATCTATAATTAAACCCAAAAAATTAAATTCTTTGACTTGTTCAGTATTTACATTGTCTATCTTCAGAGTAAGTGTCTGTATATTTTTCTTTGCCTTTTGAAATGTCATGTATTTCGATTTTGCTATGTTTAGCGATAATTTATTTATTTTGAGCCATTCATTTATTTTTAAAAGTTCTTCATTTATTAAAGATTCAAAATTTTCGTCATGTATGTTATCGCTGAAAGTGTTTAGTGTACTTGATAGAGTTGTATCATCAGCATAAATTATGAAATTAAACATTTTACTGGCTTTTGCAAAATCATTGATATATATGATGAATAACAGGGGTCCTAAGATTGAACCTTGTGGTACACCTGTTTTTATTGATAACATTTCCGTATATTGTTTACGATTTGTTAGGTAACTGCTGAATAAGTTCAGGTTTGTTCCATGTATACCATAATATTTCAATTTGTCAATTAAAATTAAATGGTCAATGGTATCAAAAGCTTTGGAAAGATCTAGGTAAATATTAATGGGTATTTCATCCTTATCCAGTTTGGTTATTATTCTATCTATTAATTCTAGTGCTGCGTATTCAGTTGAATGTTTAGGTCGGAATCCATACTGATGGTCAAACAAAAGCTTAGAGTCTTTTAAATAAGATAATAATTGGTCAAAAATAATTTTTTCAAGTACTTTTGAAATAGCTGGTAGAAGAGATATGGGTCTATAATTATTGAATACTGCTGGCTCACCTTTTTTATAAATCGGAATTACCTTAGCAATTTTTAATTTATCAGGGAATATTCCCGTGGTTAATACTTGATTTATTAATAAAGTTAAAGATTTGGTTAGTGCAGGTTCAAGCATTTTTAGCAGTTTGGTTGAGAGACCATCACATCCACAGCTACTTTTGTTGGGTAGATTAATTATTGTTTTCTTTATGGTATCTTCTTCAACGTATTTAAATGTAAAATTACAGTTTACTATATTATTTAGATAATATGAATGATCATGAATGCCTTTGTATTTAATATCATTAGCCAGGTTACTACCTATATTGGTAAATAATGTATTGAATTTATTTGCAATTTCTAGTTTGTCTGCCACAATAGAATCGGATTCTTTAAAATATTTTGGAAATGATTTATTAATTTTATGTTTGGACAGGATTTCATTTATGGTTTTCCAAGTGTTTTTTATATCAAATTTAAACTGATTAAAACATTTGTCAAAATATGATTGCTTTGCTTTGCGAAAACTTCTTTTCAAAATACTATTGTATGTTTTCAGATTAATCAATAATACGCCATATGCAGAAGATTCAGGGTTTGTGATTTTTTATTGTTTGTAAAGTTTGTCTCTGTATCGTATTGAGGTTAGCAAGCCTTGAGTTATCCATGTAGATTTTTTATGTTTATATTTATTAAATTTCACTAATTTGCTAGTCATATATTTATTTTTAGCTTGATTTATTTCATTAATAATAATGTTATAATTATGGTTTGGATCAGCATTTGAACTAGTATCAAATTTTTTATGTATTTCAGAAGAGATTATATCATTTCTGACTTTTAACATAGCCTCTGTATTTTGTACATTAATTCGTATAAATTTTGTAGTATGTTCCTCTTTTAGAGCAATGTTCATAAGCATAAAGTATGGTTGATGATCAGATAATTTTTTTATTAATATTCCTGCTGTACTTTGCAAAATATGCTTTGTTAAATTACAAAAAAAATTATCAATAAGTGTACCAGCATATGTTGTGAACCTCGTAGGAAGAGTAATTTGGGGGAAGAGACTAAATGAGGTTAACATGTCAAAGAAAGTGCTACAGTGTTGTTATTCGTTTATTTTTAACATATTTATATTGTAGTCCCCTGCAAGAATAAGGTTGTTGTTTTGATGATGTTGCATAGATGATATGACCATTGTAAATTCATTTATAAATTCGTTATAGTTTTCAGTTAAAGGCCTTGGAGGTCGGTATATATTTCCTATAGTGACTGTCTGCGATAAGCCTCCTCCATTTATTTGTATTATTTGTCCCTCCCATTGCTCATACATATTTAATTTCATCTTTACTTCATAATTAAAGTGTTTATCTACATACATTAATAATCCCCCTTTGGTGCTGCAACTTTTTCCTTGGGATATACAGTCATATCCATTTAATTGAATTAGTGATAAGTCATCATTATCAGATATCCAGCTCTCTTGGAGACATATTATGCTAAATTTAAAATTTAGGGAAGACAGGTCATTTACAAATGCCTCGAGCTCACTAAACTTTGCATTAATGGACTGTATATTTGAGCTTAGGATACTGAAATGTTTATTATTGTTTTGAACTAACAAATGAAATTTTTCAAAATCATAATATGACGATCGGCGTATTGTTGGCAATTCATTATTTTCATCAACAGTATTACTGATGTTTAGAATATTATTTAGACAATTATTTGTAATACCACCTGTAAATTTGAGAAAAGTTTCGTCAGTGATCATTTCAGTATATTTTTAAATTGTAATAAGATCAACATATTTTCAGTGTGCAGTAATGTTTCAGTTAATAAATAATAAAATATAATATTACAGCGGTTAAAAAAGGTCTACAGTTTAAATAATAAAAGTAAGAAAACAAAGTCTTAAATAATAAAAAATATAATATTACAGCGGTTAAAAAAGGTATACAGTTTAAATAATAAAATAAGCCCACGGTATCGAAGGAACTGTAGTTTTGTAAATATTAAAAAGAAAGTACGCGTATAGAAGAATACTGCGTGAATGTTAAAAAGGTATACGGGTAGTGACGTACCATTCGTGAAGATGCCATGGTTTAGACTAGTCGAAAAGACCGTGTAGTTTCATGAACGCCTTGTAACGGAATGTTGTTTACTGTAGAAGCTTCTAGAAGGTTCTATACCACCTGACACGCGGCACGTAGGCCTCGTCACGTAGGCCGGGTTGCGTAATGTTAAATTGTTTAATAAAAGCTTAAAAGTATAAAATAAACGATCTATAAGGGACTGTAAGGACTAGAGAATCTTATGGTAAATATATATTTGAAAATAAGACTATAAAAGCAATGCACCGTTTGTGCTCTCCATAGCCGAGCCCTTTTTTTCTACTTTCAATAACCTTGCCAGCCTCGGCTGTTTTGTGGTATACGTGTTTATGCGCACGCGCGCTATTCACCGCCTTCTTATAAGTAGTTAGGCTAAGAGCGTCTATGTATTCATTCGGTTTTGACTGTCTTAACGTTTACGTGCTTCCTCATCCGCAGCAGCAGCAGCAGTCATAGCTTCTCAACCGGCGAAAGACCTATCCGTGACGATCTCATCACCGCCTATCAAGCGAAAGAAGAAGGCGAAGGCGGCCGCCGCCGCAGACCAGGCGTCGCCCGTCGTCATTAGCGCACCCGGAGCCCGGTCGTCGCCCGTCGCCCGTCGCCCGTCGCCGGCAGCAGCCGTGGCGCACCCGTAGCTCGACCGTCGACCGTCGTTGCCGGTATCTGCGCGCCCGTAGCAGCGGCGACGGTCCCCGAGCCTAGCGTCGCGTCGTCGTCGCCACCCCCGCTACTCGTCGTTCCACCTTCGGTGAGTGTAAGCGACCTTCTACAGGCGGACGACGGTCTCTACGCGCTAGCGACAAACGTAAGGGTGTCCGCTATCGCATGGAGTACCAAGTGCACTTACGAGGGCTGTACCCAATGCCGTCGTAAGGTGTTTCGAACATCGAACGACGTTCAGGTGTGCTTATCCCATGGGGCGCAGCACGAGCCGAGACAGTATTTCTCGGTCCGGATGATGGTGAGGGAAGAGCCGGAGGGTCTTGACGAGCTATGGATCAGCCTATTCGACAACGTGATGAACGACCTCGTCACCTACAAGGCCGACTATCTCGCCTCGATGAGCCCCGACACACTGCGCGACACCGTCCTACAGATCGTCGGCACGGTCATCGAGGAGCTCGTCGCACGAAAGACAACGTGGGGGCCCCTGTCGACGTACACCGCTCGGAGTGTGGAGCCTAAGAAAAGCGACGATGACGACGATGACGACGATGACGACGATGACGACGACGCCGATGAGTATGTTACCCGCTAACGATTCGTTTTTGTGTGCTGTAGGACGTCGACGAGGCGCGGGCGCAGGCACTCGACTATATAATCACCGAGGCTTTGAGTGTCATACCCGCGGACGACATGCCGACGACACCCCTCGCCCTGCTCGAGGACACCACCGCTCCATGGACGCCTTTGGTGGTCGAGACTACCTATCAGCCGCCGCTGCTAGCCGCTTGCGCCTCGCCGCCGACGTATTCGTGCTCGACAGCATCGCCGCCGCCGCCGCCTACGTATGCGAGCCTATACCCGGTCGACATACCGACGGCGGCGGAGGCAGCGACCGTGATAATCTCATCGGGGTCCTCGAACGCGCAACAAGGGTCCGGCCCGGCGTTACCGTTTTTCGAGATGCCGTCGCGCAGTCCGCGCCGGGAGCTCTTCACGCTACCTCGGGATGAGGAGTTGATGCGCAGTCTAATGAAAAATTTCGCCGAGGTGATCGGGGAAAGCATACTCGAGCGTGCCCGACATTACTGCGGTGAGTGCGAGAACAACGAAGGGTGCCCGTTTGTACATATACAGGGGTACCGAGCCGGGCGACCTAGCCGCCACTATCGGCAAATGTTCATGGATGTGGGCACTATGTGCACTCGCTTCTTCCGAGTCGTATTGACCGAATACATGGGTCGGTCGTTAATACCGTGCTTGATGCGTATGATCCTGAACGTGCACGACCAATGCGACCCCCACGCGGATCGACAAGCCGAAGCCCGCCTCGTAAACCAGGTAACCGCTTGGCTACTCGAGACGGACTGGCTCAACGGCGTCTTCAACTTCGTGAGACTGGAGACGGCGGTAACGGCCTACTTGCTGCGAAGAGCCGGCTTCTGAACAGTGATTAATAAAAACGAACTTTAATGGAGATAATTGCTTAATACATCTACGAACATTAGATCAATAACTTTATTTTATATAGCCGAAAAAGAAGAACTTTAATTGAATAAAGCACGCTTGTGCTGAATATCGCTTAATAAAGCACGCTTGTTGAGAACATTTTAATAGAAAATATGCCTGCTTATTCGAATATGTGGTGCTTAATAAAGCACGTTGCTTGTTGTACGACGCTTAATAAAACGTTGAAAACATATAAACACTCTTGTTGTTTACAATTACGAAATCACCACTTCCGTCCGCAACCCATTCCTATACTTACTCGCCTGTGATAAAGGCTGCAGCATACAGACACTCACCATAGTAGAAGGCGGCACTTTATTTTTAGCTTCACCGTTCCGCCTCACCGTAACTAGGTCAAAGATCACCATAGTGTCAACTCCGGTAAACAGTAGTAGTCCTAGCGGCGGCGAGTGACGGTAACAGTCATCACCACCACCCCACCCACCCACCATATATAGAGGAGTGTAGAGATTCGTTTAAACTAATAACGTGTTTGTTGTAACTAGGTCAAAGATCACCATAGTGTCAACCCGGTAAACAGTAGTAGTAGTAGTCCTAGCGGCGGCGAGTGACGGTAATAGTCATCACCACCACCACCCCATCCACCCATATATAGAGGAGTGTAGAGCTTCGTTTCAACTAATAACGTGTTTGTCGTCGCTCGCTGCTGCAACATGCCTACTGTTTGCCCCGTATGCAATCGAATCGTCGTTAGTTTGGTGGGACATACGTGTAGTAGTAAGCCGCAGGAGTACCGATGCCCGAATTGCGATCAGACGTATAACGCGCGTAGGGGCCTAGTAAGACATTAAAAGAAATGCGTTAACGGAATTCGGGATGACGATATCCCTTGCCCGAAATGCGGTAAATATTTTCTTCTTCGGCGTACTCTGAGGATCCATATGAAATTTTCGAAAACCTGCGGCACGGAAAAAAAGGTAGGGGTGGGTCGTCGAATTGGTAACAAATGTTACCTACTTCCTCAACGCCATCATCCACCACCCGATCGGGTGTCTGAACGCTCAACTACCCGCCTACCTGTACGCGAACAGGTCGATCGTCGTGCTCGCGAAAGACAGTCGAGGTAAGCCGTACACCGACAATTTATGCCTCTTCCGTTGCCTGGCCCTGCACCGAAGAAGACTACTGGTCGCCCCGATAAACGCCACCTATTTGACGACCCCCGCCTTACGGCTCTACGCCGACTACAACGGCGCCGGGGTGGTGAGTCCCTACGCGTTCGCCGGCGTGCCGCTGAGCGACCTCGACCGGGTGGAGACGTGCTTCGAAACCAACGTCGTCGTGTATCGACTGATGGACCCGACGACGACGACCGACTGTGGCTCGACCGCCGAATTGGTCCGTCGTTCCCTCTACCGATACCCTACTACCATGAACGTCAATCTGTACGACACTCACTATTCGTATATACCCGCCGTTTCGCGGTATACGCGATCGTACCTGTGCAGTAAGTGCCGTGATTCGTTGTGACGAACCCCCTCTAAGCTACGGCGGCACGAAGCGACGTGTGAGGGTGGTGTTCGCCACGTCTTTCCCGGCGGCGTCTACCGGCTGACGCCCTCCGTGTTTCAGCAGCTGGACGACGAGGGCATCTGCGTGCCCGACCACCTCCGCTACTATCCGTACAGAGCGACATTCGACTTTGAATGCTACTTCGACGACAGCGACCTGCCGGCGGACAGCCCCAAGTGCCGGTGGATAGCCCGTCACGAGCTACTCAGCGTGAGTATCGCCTCGAACGTCCCCGGTCACGAGGCGGCACAATGCTTCGTTACGACCGGCGATTCGAACGATCTCGCGCGGCACCTGATCGTCGTCCTTGAGGCCGTGAGCGAAGCGGCGTGCGCGGCTCTGCGACCGTCGTACGACCGAGTCTTCGAAGCGATCGAGGCGCTCAACGCCGAATGGCGAGCCGCCGCCGGCACCGACAACAAGACCCCGTACACCCCACTCGCCAAGCGCCTGTGTACGCATCTACGCCAACTCCCCGTCCTCGGCTTCAATTCGGGCAAGTACGATTTGAACGTGGTCAAAAAGTATCTCACGCCCCTCCTTCTGATCGACGGTCAGCCTACCTCGCCGGCGTTCGCGATTAAACGGCAAAACAATTTCATGTGCCTGTCGACGGAGATGCTCAAGTTCCTGAACATCACTAACTACCTGGCCCCGTGATTCAGCTACGATAAGTGTCTGAAGGCTTACGGCTGCAGCGTAACGAAGGGCTACTTCCCCTACGAGTGTGTCGACGCGTTGGGGAAACTAGACGACGGCGAACTGCCGCCACGCGAGGCGTTCTACAGCCACCTGAAATGCGAAGGGATCTCCGCCGAGGCGTACAAGGGTTGCGCGGCAGTGTGGCGCGACGAAGGGATGACCACGCTAAGGGACTTCCTCGTGTGGTACAACAACCGAGATGTGGTCCCGTTTTTGGAGGCCGTCGACAAGCAGTTCGCCTTCTACCAGCAGCACCGCATCGATATGTTTAAGGACGGCATCAGCGTCCCGGGTCTAACGCTCCTCTACCTGTTCAACGATCTCCCGTTGTCGATTCGCTCTTCAACGAGTCGAACAAGGTTCTGCACCGGCTCATACAGGCGCAGATCGTCGGCGGGCCCTCGATCATCTTCGCGCGCTATCACGAGGCCGACGTAACCGTTCTACACGGCGGCGACGGCCGCCCGTGTCGCTCGATCGTGGGCTTCGACGCAAACGGTCTCTACCTATGGGCGATCACCTAAGAGATGCCGACGGGGTGGTATACGCGCCGGCGGGCGGAGACCGGCTTTCGGTCGGAACGCGTGCACCGTTACGGCTGTATGGCCGTGCAGTGGCTAACGTGGGAGGCCGAAAGGACGGGGGTGCGCATAGGACACATGCTCAACGGGCGCGAGCATCGCGTCGGCAAGTACCGGGTCGACGGCTGGTGTCGCGAGACGCGAACGGCGTACCAGTTCCAGGGGTGTTTCTTTCACGGCTGCCCGTGTACGGGGCGCGAAATGAACGACTTTAACGGGCGGTCGATGAGTCGCCTCTACGCCGAGACGAACGCCGTCACCGCCTACCTTCGCCGGTTCGTCACCATCGTCGAGATGTGGGAGTGCCAATGGCGCGAACTGCGACCACCGGCGCCCCCGTTGCCGCCCGAGAAGAGTCGCTGGACGGCCCCCGGCGCCGCCGTTACGACGTCGACGATCCTGAAGGGCGTACGCGACGGCACCCTCTTCGGGCTGGTAGAGTGCGACATCGCCGTCCTGGACGCGCTGCGCGACGTCTTCGCCGAGATGCAGCCGGTATTCAAGATCTCAGCCCGTTCATGCGTCGCTACGCCGAAGCGCACGACCTCCTTAAGCGGCCTCAACGGACGCTCGTGGGTAGCTTTTTCGGCAGCAAGATTCTACTAGCGACGCCCCTACTACGGTGTTATCTGGAGCACGGCCTCGTCGTCGACCGCGTGTACCAGATCGTCGAGTACGTCCCGGTCGCCTGTTTCAGCCGCTTCGGCGACATGGTCTCGGCGGCGCGACGCGAGGGCGACGCCGACCCCGACAAAACCATCATCGCCGACACCTTTAAGCTAATGGGCAACAGCTCCTACGGGAAGACTATCACGCGCGTCGATCTCCACAGGAACACGAAATACTGCACGACGACCTGCGCCTCGACGCTCGTCAACGACCGCCGCTTCCGACAGCTCGACGTCGTCGTACCCGGCAGCGTCTACGAGGTGGCGCTGAACAAGCGAACCGTCCGCTACAACTACCTAACCAGATCGGCTACTTCGTCTATCAGTAAGCGAAGCTACGGATGCTCGAATTTTACTACGATTTTATCGCATTCTACATCCCGAGACCCCTCTTCCAGTACTACGCCATGGATACGGACTCGGCGTACATAGCCCTCGCGGGCCGGAACGTCGACGACCTGGTGGAGGAGGCTAAACGCGAGCATTACTTTCGCCATCGAGGCGACTGGTTCCCGGCCGAATGCTGCGACGTTCACGCGGGCGCGTACGCGCAGTGCCGACTCGCCGGGCGATCGTGGGACGCGACGCCCTGTTGCGATCGACGACGCCTGTACGACAGGCGAACGCCGGGCCTCTTCAAGGAGGAGTGGTCCGGGCGCGGAATCGTCGCGCTCTGTAGTAAAACCTACTACTGTTTCGGTCGGGACGGCGACGAGTACAGCACAAAGGGGTTGAATAAGCGTCAGAACGACATCGACAAGGACGTCTTCCTCGCCGTGCTGCGCGATCAACGGAGCCGCGGCGGCACGAACCCGTCTAGTGAACGGGTCGATGCGCAGGCGACGCAGCAGCTGAAACGTGTCCATGTTAGCGATCATACAGGACGTTCCGGCTTTTGTCGATCTCGAGCACCGCCTCGAACTCGCCGTACACGACGACGTTCACCGTGTGCGGGAGAGCCACCGCGAAGTGGACCTCGAAACGAAGGGCGCCCTTACGCACGACGTTGAAATGCGTGCCGTCGCAGCAGTCGGGCGATAGGTCGAAGCCGAAGATGGCGTAGCCGTTACCGAAGTCGTGGCGCGTCAGGTCGATCCCCTCGTCCTCGTACGCCTTTCCCGTCGCCGCGAAGAGGTTCATGTAGCTGCGGACGTACTGTCCGGTCGGAAAGTCCGGCTGCAACGACTTGCTCGGCACCTGACGTCCGTCGACGTAGAGAGCGAGAAAGTTTATGTTGTGGTGCTTCGCGTTGTACGGGTTTTTAGTGTAGTCCCCGTTATAGGCGTCGTTGTCGACGACCATCAGGAACACGCGTCTCGGGAGCGCGCCCAGGTAGACGTTCTCGTGCGTATGCGACATCGTCCCCTGCGGTATCGAGAACGCCTTGCAGTCGACCCGCCGTAGCGGGTACTTGGCCGTGCCGAGCGTCAACGCCTTGAAGTGCCCGAGCTGGACGTCCGGGTTCACTTTAGCTTTTCGCACTTGCAGGTAGGTCTCCAGTATGACGGTTTTCCATTCCCCCGCCACGCCCATGAGCGCGAAGGTGTCCTTCGCGCGCACAATTCGAATCTTTATGTCGACGCCGCTCAGCAGGTACCGGTCTTGCATGAACACGTCGACGTGCAGGCGGCCCATCAGCTCCACCTCGTGACTGTCCCGCGTATAGTGACGCCGCGCGGTGTACCCACCGTTAGCCTGCGCGGTCGCCTCCATGAAGCCGGCCGTATCCTTGAACCACAGGGCGCCCGTGAGCTGCGTCTTTTTCGCATCGCTTCCGTAACTCAGCAGGGTTTCGATGTAGGCCCGGTACGGATACGTATTAGTCGACGGCGTCACGAACGTACCGTTCAGCGCCACGTCGACTTGACTGATCAGCGAATGCAGGAAATTGTTGGACGGCGCCACGGTAGCGTCGTGCGCGATATCGGCACCGTCCCCTTGGGTTATTTTCACGCGCACGTGCAGTCTAACGCTCGACAGTTCCGTATACTCGTCGCCCGAGCCCGGGATGAGGAACACGATGGGGCCGCCGGCATCGAGCGTCGTCAGCGGCTGGTGATCGATCCACTGCCCGCTCTCGATGCTCGTCTGCGTTAGCGGCGGCGTGAATAGGTCCAGTTCGCTCTTCAAACCCTCGCACGACTGCGGATGCACGAACGCCATTCTAGCTGCTGCTGCTGTCGTCGTCTGTCCCGTTCGCCGCTGTCCGTTCCGACTGCGCGCCGCCGCTTCGACCGGTGGCTTTATGCGGCTGACGTCTATTCGACCGGTGGTGGCGTAGACTCCCGCGTTATATGCGCTGACGAACGGGAGGGCCACGGCTGCCGTCCTAGCTACTGAATATATCGTGCGGTTCCGGTGCCTTTTGACGGCGACGGCGTTGTTGTTGTAGTTGTTTCTTCTTACGCGGAGTCGCCGTTACCGCTTTACCCGGTGGTCGGCGTCGCTTTTTCGACGGCGGCGGCGCCGCGTTCAACAGCCCGTCGAGAAGGTCGGCGCCGGCCTCCTTCGCGCGTCGTTTCATCGACTGTTTCAGGTCCCCGCCGGCGACGACGTCCCGCGCCACGCGCACGCCCGTCTTGAGCGCTCGTTTCCCCAATGCAATGGCGCCTCTCTTGATAAGCGGCATGGCGCTTCGAAACAGGCTCCCGAACAGATTACCCAAGCCGTGTCCCCGCTGCCCCTGGCCGCCGACGAAGACCGGTAGATGGCCACCGACCTGTCGAACGTAGTAGTCCTCGTACACGTTGCGGCTGGCGGTTCTCGTCATTTTCCTCCTCCGCCTCAAAACAGTTTAGATTTACAGCGTCTGATGTGAAGCGTCGCCACGAGTTTCCCCTGCTCGAATGGTATCGGCTGACCGATGTCGTCTCTTATATCTATCTCGATCGAGTCGAATTGTCGCCGCAGGAGCGGCACGTATTGGACGCGGTCGAAGACCTCCGAAATAATGCTCCCGTTCGTCCCGTAGGCGGGTATGAATCGAAGGAGCGGGGCGAATACATCACCGACGATGCGCGGTTCCACGAGGTCCGTATACACGTACAGGGTGTCGACTCCCCCTTTCATGTCCACCGTATACCGACCGATGCCCGAGTCGAAGCCCAGTACGGTCTTCAGACGGCTCCCATGGGGTATATGAAATTCGACACCCGGTGATAGGCGCAACGTCATCCGGTTGAAGACGGGGCAGTACTCCACGCCTCATTGATTGTATGCATCAACTCGTAAGCGCTATTGTAAAAGCCGTGCGGGATGTTGCCTTGCCGGTGAATCGAAGTGCCGTCGGCGAGGCGGTACGTTCCGTAATCGCCCGTCGCACAAGACAGGTACAAGTACGCGTCCTTCTCTCTCACGTTGTACCACGTATGCGGATACTGTAGCGTCACCAGACCGGGACCAGACCAGGGAGTAGGTAACCGAGACAGCTGCTCAACAGGGCCGTCCACAGGTTGGAGTCGCCCTGGCCCCGCGTTAGATTGTATATACTGACGACGATAACCGTGTACAGGACGACGATCTGACACAGGAAGATGATCTCGGCTTTAGGACATTCGTTCCCGCAGAACCGCCATGGAACGTGTTCGCGGTCGGAGTGGGTCGTAGACTCGGTAGCGTCGACGTAGTCTGCGGGCGTGCCGCGCTCGCAGTCGTTTGAGGCGGAATCGTCGGCTTGGACCCCCGTTATCGCGTCGGGCATAGTAGCACCACCGCAGTCGGTTAATGCTGCACGCTGTAGGGTAGTCGTCGACGGCAACGTCACGTAGTAAGCGCCAGCACATCGAGCGTCGTGTCCACATAACGACTGCCGGCTGCCGTTACGGTACCCTACCCTTTATAGTCCACGAGGGTCTTGGCAGCGATCCAGCTGTTGAAGGAGGCCGGATAGCCGCTCCATTTAACGAGCACCTCCTCCTCCTCAGCACCCCGACGACGACGACGCCGTTGTAGAACGGCCTCCACGCGATACAGTTTATCCTTCGGAACGACTACTCGTTGCAGCTCCGGCTCGTAGAAGGTGCCGTCGAGCACCGTCCCGGCGTCGTCTTTCAGGCGGTGAACGGGCGGGTCGGACGGGTGCGTTTCTACGACGGTGAAGAGCTCCTCGCTCCAGCTAGCCATGTACCCTTTCTTGAAAGGCGCCTTCGCCTTACTGATGCGTACGCGGTCTCCCTCTCGTAGTTCCGGCTTACTCCCTCCGCGACCTCGGCCGCCGTACAACCGTTGCCACACGCTCTCCTGGTTCGCGGCGTTGACGCTCGCCGGCGTCCTACCGATGCTTCGGTGATACGTGTTATTGTACGACCGCACAAAGTTCGGTAACGGCTCTACGTAGCGCAGTGTCTGATACTTCGTAAAGTACCTCCACATGCGCGTCTTTAAGGTTCGATTGAAACGTTCGACGACACTCGCATTAGTCTCCTCGTTATGCGTCACGAAATGGTGGACGCCGTAGGCCTTCAAAAGTTTCTGAAAGGGTCTGTTGAGAAACTCCGTCCCCTTATCGGTCTGCAGCGCGTTCGGCACACGCCGCTGCTGCTGTAGCAGGTGCTCGAAGGCCGTAACGAGCGCCGGACCGGCTTTAGGAACGTCAATAGGAACGTTACACCGTCGTTGTGCTTTTTCAGTTTAGCGACGTCGACGAGGTCGGCTTGCCACTGCTGGTTTCGACCGCCTACGATAACGCAACGTCGCTTGAAACGTCGTTTCACCGGCTTGTGTAGCGTGTAAGTATCCTGCGCCGCTAGCCACTGCTTCACGGCCGGTTTGTCTACCGTCGACGCCACCGCCCGATGCAAGGCGTCGACACCGCCGTAACTGCCCGCCTGCTTCGGGTTGAAATAGGCGCGCTTCAGGCGGGTGTCGTCTGGTTGTCGAGTACGCCGCTTTCGTTGCGTACCACGAGGCCGCCGGGGCACCATGACCACGACGACGACGACGACGATCGGTTTACGACGAATAATATATACACCAAGGCCGCCGCACCGACGACGAGGACGACGCCGACTACCGTCCTTCGAAGGTACATTGTGAATGGTTCGGACGTCGACGTTTCAAGCTCTTTAATATGTCTCCTCCTCCCACTTGTGCGGTAGGTCCCAGGTACGTCGACGACGATGATACCGGCCCCTACCGGGGGTCTTCTCCTCATCCTCCTCCTTCGGTCGTTTCGAATGCTGCTGCTGTATGTACGCTCGATGCCGGGCGTTACCGACGAGCTCCATGGGCACGTTCAGTCGTCTCATACCATCCCCGAACGCTTCCCAGCCGACCGGCGGTACCCCCTTCTTCCTCGTCCGCATAAGATCGTTCACGAGATCGACCATGTTACTCCCCGCGATAGGCCGACCGGCGTACACGAACTCGCCGCGATCGTTCCATCGACACAACGGGTCGGTCTTCATTTTATCGATCAGGAGACGGGCTTTCCCTCTCAGCGTTTTCGGCACGCTTTCCACGATCTCGCGCTCTATAGCCTGCAGCGGTGCCTGACCGCCCGTCGGCTGAGGCGGCGGCGGTACCTGGCCGCCCTCGGTCGGCACCACGGACACGCGTACCGGCTGCGCCGCTCGAATCGCCTCGATCGAGTTGTAGCGACTCAACAGTCGATTGTACGACGCCACCTTCTCTCGTTCGGATAACTCCGATCGGTCTAGCACGTCCTTCTTGTCGCTGTCCAGGCTACTCATCGCACGCGACCGGATCGTGCTCGGCGGCTGGTCGATCAACGGCAGCAGGCTCTCCACCAACCGCGGGTCTACCAACGCCATCTTCTTGGCGTACTGCATCAGCCGATCACCTGTCTGAGCAGCGGCAGCAGGACGGTGCTCGCCAACGGCGCTAGCAGCGCCGCCAGAAAGGCGCCCGAGCCCGTTTGCAAGATTTGCCGCTTCTTCTTAAGACCCACCTTTTTGTTCACTAAACTTCGCAGATGTTTCTTGTATTTTATCAGTGTTTTTTTCTGCGCCACCGTCAATTGCACATTCCCTTTCAATAGGTTGTACGCGCAGTCACACAGGCTACAAATGAAGTCAGAGTCCGCGTTTCTGATGATAGCATTGCTCACCTTAGGCTGTTTATGTTTATTCAAGAGCTCCACCACGAGGACGTGCTTCTTGATACGCTTCAGCGTCATCCTGACGAATGAGGCCCCCCACGTGACGCTCACCTCTTTTATGATCTCGTCACGTAGACGTACTGAATACGATCATCGGGAAAGATACAAGTGCGCAAGCGCATATTTTCAGCTGTTTCCTGTTTTAGATCTGCTAGCAGATACCCGTAAGGTGCTGACGTGGCATCTTTGAAGGCTTCCATCATAAATTTAGCTCGACCCGGATACATCTGCTTCGCCAGGTGACCTACTTGGCCGGCGTCGCGTGTGCTCTTGAATAACACCATATATTGCGCGTTCAAGCTGATTGTGCGGTTTTCTTTCCCTTTCGGAAACATATTCTGCACAAGCTGTACGACGGACGCGTTGCAATGATGGCTTTTTTTTGTGAACAAGGTCGTGACCCCGCTATTGGTTTCCTCCATAAGGTCATCGAGTACTATAAGGGTCCTCGTTTTGCCGTCTAGAAGCTTCGGATCCGGTAAACCGTCTACGAATTCTATATCGACTGACATAGAGGTGTAGGCGCTTTGCCATTGACCGTAACATCATAGAATCTTCTCCGGAGGCGGCTCGATCATAGAAGAAGCAAACTGTAGCAGGCGAGTAACGAAAGTAGTCTTACCACACCCCGTAGGGCCGGTTACTATACACGTAAAAGGGTGCTTCCACGTCCCGCTCATATCGACGACTGGCGTGTACGAAACGAACGATGACTTATTATTCGTTTATTCTATACGCATCGCGCACCTCCATCAATAATTTACCAAGCATATTTTGACCTACTATACCGTCTTTACCGATACCCCAGAAGCCTTCGGGCGACGGCACGCACTCCACCAATTCGACTTTCCCGGTAGCCAATAGGAGGCCGTTCAACCTTTTTGAACCTCTGAATTTGCTCATCAGCAGCGACTTCATGCACCCGACCCTAAATGCGTTCCATTCGGCGCTCGTTCTCTTCTTCACGATTCTGTAACTTCGACGTTTTGCTATATAGGCCGTCCGCGCTTCTTTGATGTACACCGCGCTTTTCTCGTCTTCATTAAACATTGCTTTTCTAAACTGGTAAGCGTGCTCGACGGATTTGAAACTTAGACCTTGACTCGACAAGCATAGAAATTCGATAGGTACGATGCCGAACCGCCGAACTGTATAGGAGACTCCATCATACTGTCGACTAATGACTACCAGACCTCGTAAATAGACCCCCCTATATATATAGACTGAGGTGTATAGACGCCAGGGGGGCTATATATAGAACGCCAGGGGGCGTTACAGGGGTAGGTAACAAGCATAGCTAGCCGCTAGGGGGCCCTATATATAGACTGAGGTGTATAGACGCCAGGGGGGGTATATATAGAACGCCAGTAACAAGCATAGCCGCTAGGGGGCAGGTAACAAGCATAGCCGCTAGGGGGCAGCAGTGAAATGGCACTGTCTCGCCACCTAATTAAAGCACCTCAATCAATCATACAGTTTTTTTATAAGTAAGCTGTCAAAACCAATTAAGATATTTCATTTTTTATAAGTAGATTTTTCGTATGTGCAGGTCAAATTTCTTGACCTTTGCGATAGCGGTGCCTTTGATCTCCTTTGAATTTCCTTTGATCTTACACCAGTCGGGGGCCAGCGCAGCCTCTCTTACTACTTATGTAGACACACTATTATAATAAAGTGCAAATTATAAAATAATATGTTTAATTACCAAACTAGCCTATAATAAATATTGTTCCAAATGTATGTCCTGATTGTTTAAACTCTACCCAAAGCTAGAATCTGTATTTAACTGTATTAGTGTTGCACTCAGATGCATGTATACAGTACATTTGCCACTTCTTTTTATGTGTTTCCCTGTATATTCGCTAGGTGACACAACCAAACTACGTGGCCTTCACTTTGCTGGTGTTGGTCACGTTACGAAATACACTTTTGATACCAGTCAACTTTGGATTTAGGCCGTATTTAATAATCAGCCAACCCAATAGTCATTTCGTTCCGGTGCCAGTGCATGGTAGGGCCAGGCGCCATGGAAGGGTCAGGCGCCATGGTAGGGACAGGCGCCATGGAAGGGTCAGGCGGGGTAAGACCACATTTAAATTTTACATAGGCGGCCATTATAACGTTTCCTTCATTTCCTGCTAAATTTGACGAAAAAATTTCTTTAAAATTTCACAGCATATTTAACCTCCATTGACACAAGTGCTGTGGAAAACTCGTAAAATTATCATACCTCAGTTTTCAGAAAAATCCACTCAAACCTGACACCCCTCAATTTCGCCCCAATCTGGTGACGGATTTTGAAATATTGGTGCGTTCTGCAAAATAGCCAGTGTGCGAATACATGAGCGACTAGCATATGTTTATTGCTACCTCGTGAAAGATCTAATGTAGTAGTACATTTAGTATTCACTGGACTGACATGTGCCATGCCAAAGTGCTCGAACAAAATTCACACATGACACCAAAACGGTATTTTCAAGGGCACTCTTTTCGGACGAATCCTTAATGTGGTCTTACCCCAAATAGATCTCCTGAATCTTGCAAATCTTCACGAAAGTTAGATTTATATCAAGCTATACATATAACTAGATTAACCACAAAGGGAAATTTACACTGTCTCAGTAACAATTAAAATATGCGTCATCAAACTGTGCACACCTCCAAGCTAAACAGCGCCTTGAGTTGGTTTAAACATGCTTTTTCGGTACTTTATATTACATACGACGTTTGCCTGGTATGAATGGTACTGAGCACAGCATACAGGCCAACACAGTCTCTTACCGATATGGGAATAACATATATAGAATATTAACGAAATATATTTTTTTGTAATTTTTCATAAAATGTATTCTTTTGCAAAAAATACACCAAATCATTATTTTAAGCAGCATTTTATTGGACATGCACGTTGCAAATCTTCATGAATTTTGGTATAACGTAATGCCCACAAACTATCCTAATAATTTGATGCAATCAAGAACTATATGTCACTCGTGTACGACACCAGTAGGTGTCAAAAGCACAAGCCAGGCATTTCAACGATATTCACAATATTGAAAGGCACAGAGGCGCCAACATTTCACTAAAATTAGGGCCGCGTTAGGGGGGGGGTGGAATCAAAATGTTGCCTGCTTGCTCATTATTGCTTATTGTGCGATCCAAGTATGATATATATAAGTGCCATATAATTAGGAAGGACAAGTTGCAACAGCAGAAACACCCACGTTAGTATTGGGGTTATGAAACACGCATTTATAGATGTCGCTTACAAAAATATAAATGATATAACTAAGGCGAAATTCATCCTACTGGAAATATGTCAATATTGTTGCACATGATGTAGATTTAAAAGAAACTCCACACCCTGACACATATACACTTTTTACACAAGCTTTCGTGGTACTCGGTATCATAGAACAAGCTTGGAGTGTACTTTTTAACTTTCACGCCACAAAAATTATCACTTTATTTTCCATGCATATTACATAATAACTGGCTTATTAATTACTTTAAAAACTTCTTTTATATGTAATACTAACAGTATGCAATAGCTGCACGATATTCTGGTCTACACCAGCTTCCAAATACAGCCGAAAAACCATCACCCGTCGCTCAAATCACATTTTGGCAGTTTTTGTGACAAAACGGGCGTATTTCTAATTTGGGGTAAGACAACATTTAAATTTTACATAGGCGGCCATTATAACGTTTCCTTCATTTCCTGCTAAATTTGACGACATTTTTTTCTTTCAAATTTCACAGCATATTTAACCTCCATTGACACAAGTGCTGTGGAAAACTCGTAAAATTATCATACCTCAGTTTTCAGAAAAATCCACCCAAACCTGACACCCCTCAATTTCGCCCCAATCTGGTGACGGATTTTGAAATATTGGTGCGTTCTGCAAAATAGCCAGTGTGCGAATACGCGAGCGACTAGCGTATGTTTATTGCTACCTCGTGAAAGATCTAATGTAGTAGTACATTTAGTATTCACTGGACTGACATGTGCCATGCCAAAGTGCTCGAACAAAATTCACACATGACACCAAAACGGTATTTTCAAGGGCACTCTTTCGGTTAATGGGTAATGGCGGACGAATCCTTAATGTGGTCTTACCCCAGGCGCCATGGTAGGGCCAGACGCCATGGTAGAGCCAGGCACCATGGTAGGAGGGCCAGGCGCCATGGACGGGTTATTACTATTAGCCATCCATCAGTTCATTGCCAAACTCATTGACGGTACTTCTTACTCAGAATCAAAACTAGCATCCAGTTGATGAATCTATACTAGTTACAGCTCCACATCTAAATTTTGAATCAGAATCCCGATGATCAATTATGTTAAAACTGAACTGTTGTGAGAGTGGTATTAACATTGCAGTACCAATCACTATTCGGAACAAAAGACTGTCGTTTACGTCCTGCCCAAACAAGGCATGTGGACAACAAAGGACATCACTTTGTGCATATTGAGTGCAAGTGACAGACAGTTGCTGGCCACAGGAAATGAGTCAGTCTGACGACACTAAACACGGCACTAGATTCAAATGAAACACCTATCAATATATTTTTAGATGTACCAAAAGCGTCTGATACTTTAGATCATACAATTCTATTAAGCAAACTACATCGGTATGGAATATGCGACATCTCTCTAAAGCTAGTGGAAAGTTATTGAAAAATATAAAATAATACGCTATTTACAATTATAATATTTCTGAAACCCTGCCTATTACCACATATGTGCCACAAGGCTCTATATTAGGCCCACTTATGTTTCTAATAAACATAAATGACTTACAAAAATCAAGTGAGATATTTAGATATGCAATGTATGGAGATGATACAACTCTATTTACTACCATCCAATCTTTAAAGATATGTCTTAAAGATACACAATTAAACAAGGTAAACGAATGGCTTAAAATAAATAAACTGTCTTTAAATATAAATACATCCAAATATATAATATTGGCAAATACAAACAAATTGGCAAATAAAAAAGGAAATCTTTTTCTACTAAAGGTAGATCAAACGAGAATCGAAAGAGTTCAAAACTTTAATCTTCTAGGTGTAACATTGCAAGAAGACCTAAGCTGGTACATCCATATTAAAAATATTTCAATCAAATGTTCTAAATTGATTGGGATATTAAACAACTTATAACGATTTTTGCCATTAAATATAACATTTATTTTGTATAACTCATTAATGTTACCAAATATAAATTATGGCCTAATGACATGGGGTTTTAAATGTAACATAATCATCAATCTACAGAAAAAAGCAATTATAATAATATCCTTAAGTAAATATAATTCACATACTGAGCCGCTGTTTAAGAAACTAAAAATTCTTACAGTAACCGACATGCTGCATTTACGGGAACTAAAATTCTATTATAAATATGGCACATGACATTACCTGTATATTGTCAAAACTTACAATTTACTTAATATAGAAATGTTCACAATATTACTACACGATTACATGACAACATCCATACAAATAGGGCTAAGCATGACTTTGCCAAACGATGCATTATGCATTACAAATAAACAACACTGCGCATCACATAAGGAACACAATTTTAACACAATAGCTTAGAAGGATTTATTAGTTATGCCAAACTATGTTTTCTACAAAATTACAGAGAACAATGCTCTTTGCCTAATTGTTATATATGTGGATGTTCTTAATAATCAATAAATAATGCATTGTGTTTTAATATCTTTACTTCTGTAAATCAGTACTGTAATTAGTATGTCAGATGTAATTGTAATTATTTGTCAGATTCTAAATTAAATAAACTTATTTAATCTTTGAGATTATGTTATCAATTATTGCTAACGTAATTTAAATACTTGTCAACCCCTTACTGCCCTGGAAATTATGCACTCGTGTTGTTATTATTTTTTTTTAAGTGTAAGTAAGCCAAACGTAACTTGTTGAAAATTAAAATTTTTGGGTGGCTGCTACGAGAGAGACCAACAATGGTCTTGGTGACAGTCCCCTGAAACTGTATCTACAGCAACATGGTAGTCCGTGGTTAGAATATTGTCAATTCGTTATTTCCTATATTAAATCATTAATATTCTTTTTTATGTTATACATTTTAGCTAATACTATATGTATGTATGTATTTATTAACTGCTAATTTTCCCAACACATATTATTTCATAATTGAGCTGTAGACATTTCTGTTTTGAAAATTGTACCGTTTTATTTTATATGTAGGTCAAATAAACACTTCCTTTCTAATTTCTAATTCTAATTATTTGTGGTTTTTTAAGATTTGACAAGTGATATAAACTTAGAATTTGTATAAATTTGTAAAATATGTTTTTAATTATTGGGAAAATAAATGTTTCCTAATTTAAATGTAGTCCCCTAACAAATTATGTTACTTGTCTTGGCACACATAAATAAGGGATTATGTACAAGTCTTGGATTACATTTTTTTGCAGTTTTTAACAAAACCTTCATAACAAATATATTGGAAATATCACTCATACAGACCGAAAAGTGTGCCGTTGTTGCTGTTTAGCAGAGAAATGTCAAACTAGAGTAATTACAGATTGTTGATAAAATATTTGCAAACATAATGATTTCAACCATATCACGTTTACTTTGTCTGATATTAATTATGTTGTGCCCCACATACAGTCTCTACTTAATTCTGTACCTGGCTCTCCATCACATACTAAAAATATTGACATGTATTGCAGCAATATGCAATTTAGCGATCAAATGATGGTTTATGCTAAAGAAATACACAAGAAATAATCCAGGCGATGCCTACAAGAAAAGCTCCTGGTTATGACTGTATACGTAATGAACATTTTAAGTTTGCTAATGAAAAACTGCATGTTCATATGTCACTGCTATTCAGCAGCTTGTTAATTCATTGGTTTTTACCTGATGCTATGATGGTCACGATAATAGCTCCAATACTTAAAAACAAAGCTGGTGATTTGTCAGATAACAATAACTACATACCTATTGCTCTTGCAACAATTGCTAGTGAATTATTTGAATCTTTAATATTATCAAGGGCTACCATTTTCTTCACAACGTGTGCTAACCAATTTGGATTTAAAAAGCATCACTCAACTGAGATGCTCATATTTCTAGTAAAAGAAATTTTTCGACACTACATAGCGAATGTCACTATGCTGGATGCCTCCAAGGCTTTCGACAAAGTGGACCATAGCAAGCTATTCACTAAACTAATTGACCGTCGCTGTCCTGCTTACATTGTGCGCATTCTGTATCACTGATACAGTACCCAGAAATTCACTGTCAGATGGTGTCAGAGCTTTTCTAGATTTTTTACTGTCTCAAATGGTGTTAAACAAGGTGGAATCCTTTCTCCCCACCTTTTTAATGTGTACATGGATGACTTAAGTGTAAATCTTAACAAATTACAAATTGTATGTCTTTATGCAGGCAACATAATGAACCATTTGATGTATGCAGATGATATCTGTATTTTTTTACCTACTGTTTCTGGTTTGAGAAAACTAACAGATTGTTGTGCCAAGTATGGCGAAATGTTTAACATGCCAACAAATCATAGTGAATGGTTATTGACAACAAACCTCAGGACATGAAAAATAGTCATCCTGTCACACTCAATAATCGTGCGTTACCTCACACTATTAAATGTAAATATCTGGGTCATATAATTAACAATAATCTTACTGACGATGACGACATTGCCAGACAAAAAAGATCCCTATATGCTCAGGCCAACGTCTTAGCACGAAAATTTCGCCTTTGCAGCTCAACCATTAAAACTTACCTATTTTTCTCTTACTGTGGTGCTGTGTACACCTCAAGTTCTTTGGTGTAAATTTCAAAAACAGAGTTTGAAAGATATTACTGTTGCCTATAACAACAGTTTTAGATTTTTACACAATTTGTCATCACGCTGCAGTGCAAGTTTTGTGTTTGCTACAAACTGTATTAAATCTTTTAATGAACGTATGCGTTCATCCATATATAGCATATTATGTCGTCTTGAACGGTCTGAAAATCCAGTTTTTGTGAATTATGTTATACTGATATACATTTTAGAAGTCCTATGTTTAAATATTGGACTACCCAATTGTACTTAAAGTTGAACGCACATTATATATATATATCTTATTAACCATCTATTTTTATTTCATGTGCATCTATATCTTTGTATTTTAGTTATTTATTAGTAATTTTTTTATTTACTTGTATTGTATGTACATATGGACTTTTGTCTGAAATAAAACATTATTATTATTATTATACCCGCGCAGGGGGATTACTGGCTGAAGGACAATGTTTTCAAGGAGACATAAAAAACCTTTGGCTTTAAATAAATGTAAATAATGAATTTCAAGTTTAAATCAGATTAAAGATAACTGGACTTTAAAACTTAGAACAGCCCTTGAATTTTGCTACTTTTTTCTTCATTAACTGGTGAAAAATACTTTTTCTTTGCCTGATTTGGTTAGACCCAGTTGGACAGGTAACAACACTATTTTTTAAATAATAACTAATAATAAATAGCTTCTAAAATTTCTTCTCTATTTTCAAAACAACCCAGTGATCAGTGGATGCTAAAAACTATGATTATTTTCCACCTTTTGGAGGAAATCAGAAAATTTAATATTTTATAATAATAATTCACGATAATGGTTCCGATATGCAGAAATATAGGGGCCTACCCGAAATGTACACTAAAATAAATACCCCAATTGTCTGCGCCATGTCACATAGCCCAGCCGTTTGTTGAATCTGACAACTTCCTATGTTTATATTTAACAAGATCATTGCATCGGTCCATGTGAAATAATACCAGCATTCCTGGCGATGTGACACGATAGTGGTCGTCCAATTAAGTAGTCGGGAATATAAGTTGACAACGATTCAGACACGTAAGGCTTATTGTCTATTTCAAGGAATGCGAAATCTGCCAAACTGGGGACAGATTTAACAGGAAACCTGAACGCTCAGCAATCCTGTACCTTCACCTTTGGGATCCGGTGTTAAATGCAGTAGTCCTAATTGTTACAATTGTAGTCACCATGATGACATCGATGAGCTTTATAACTCCACGTATCCACTCTCAAGAGGTTTGGTCAAACACTTGTGTCACCTCATAAACGGTGACACAATAAATATTATGATGTTGTACCAGGATGGAATGAGCATGTGAAAGAATTGCACAGTGCAGCTCGTGATGCGTACTGGCTGTGGAGACAGGTTGGAAACCTAGACAAGATGATGTTTTTAATGTCATGAAACTCTTCAGAAGCCAATTTAAGCATGCGGTCAGAACATGTAAAACAGATAGAGACACTTTTATTGCTGATTCCATTGCAGAACAGTTATGTCAAAAAGATCACTGACAGTTCTGGAAGGAAATTAAGAACCATACGAACAGTAAAGTTAAATTACCAACGAACATTGATGGTATACATGGTGATGTCGATGGGGTCAATGTGGAAGCACTACGAAAATATATTTAACTATATTAAGGATAGCCGCTGTGACAATATTCACTTTGATTCCATCAATGACAATAATGAAATTACTGTTGGTGCAGTTGAAATGATGAGTATTATTAATTAATTATCATGCAATAAGTCACCAGGTCTGGATGGTATTACTACAGAACACATCACGTTCGCCGACGCTCAAATTGTGGTGATATTATCTGCCCCTGTGACCTCTATTATGGTGCATGGTTATGTTCCGAAATCAGTCTCAGAGTTATTGTACCGGTTATTAAAGATAACAAATAGACGGGTAAATGACAAAGGTAATTACAGGTCAATGTGCCTTTCTAACATAAGTTCCAAGATAATAGATACTGTGATATTCAGCGAGACGTACCGAAATATAGTCTAAGATTACTTACTCAGCAATGAGTTCAATAACCAATGTGTATGCATCCGATGGGGATCTACCTACTCGGATTTCTTCTCAGTGGACAACAGTGTTAAGCAAGGTGGAAAGTTATCCCCTTTACATTTTAACAGTTACATGGACAATTTGAGTGTACAACTATACAAAAAACATATTGGTTGTAGTCTGGATATTATCGTTGTTAATCACCTGATATACGCTGATGACCTACTTCTATTCGCTCCTTCCGCCAAGGGACTACAAACTTTACTTGACATATGTTACTCTTATGGGTGTGAGCATGACATTCAGTGTAATGCTGATAAATCCTTGGTCATGTACTTTGATTCTAGAAATTTTAATCTTGCCAGGGAAATGACTTCAGGAGGAAAGAAGTTGAACTTCGCCACCTTGGGCATGTCATTTGTAACGACTTATCGGATGAGGCTGACATTCAAGCCAAAGTGAGACTTCTTTATGCCAAAAATAACATGTTACGGCCAAAATTTACTTTTTGCTCTA
This sequence comes from Escarpia spicata, assembly GCA_963995525.1. Lineage (NCBI taxonomy): Eukaryota > Metazoa > Annelida > Polychaeta > Sabellida > Siboglinidae > Escarpia > Escarpia spicata. The sequence continues at coordinate 46,550,363 of OZ023211.1, read as the reverse complement.
CTGCTGTAAAGAATAAGCTGTTTACTGCATGGATTAATTTTAGAAAAGCTAATTTTCAGCAATTTATTGTTGCCTATAACAAATCATACAGAATATTAAACAATCTGCCGATGAGATGTAGCGCTAGCCACATGTGTGCTACAGCTTAAGTAAAATCATGTAAATGTGTTATCAGAACAGCTATTTTTAACTCAATCACGAGGATTAACAGGTATGTAAAAAATTATTCAGAGTATTGTTAGTAGCATATTTATTTGTTTTAACATATTTATTTTGTATCTTTATTTATTTGTTTCTATTTTATATGTATTATTTCATCGATCTACTTTTTCAAATATGGACACAATGCTTGTGTGAAAAAACCCATTATTATTATTATTTGACAAAAGGATATATGTGAAAAGATTTGTAAATGCTAGCCAACTAATGTGTTGTAAGTTGTATTCAGCACAAGTAATCTACAAACTGCCAAAACACATCATTTGGTGCAAAAAAAAAAATAATAAATGTGTTCTTGTAGATGTATAACATAATTGAATATAATCCTGCAAGAATGATGATAATTATTAATTCACTCACGTACCCATTAGGCAAGTTTACTGCTGAGCTTGACCCCACTGGGCTTTTGCTTATATCCGTATGCCCATGCAGACATTCAGAAATGTACACATGCATACTTAGCTGTAATTAAATATGTAAATATCATATGGTAATTGGACTGCACTTTGCTCAGTTCGTAAAGTGAAAGAGTCTCAGTATTGGGGCATAATGGCAATGCCCATTTATTTAATAAACCGTTTGAATAAGTGTGTACAGTGTGTATTAAACATACCCCAGTTATATTATTACATGATCACAGTGCACATGCATTAAATTACTAAGTTACTAGAATTGTAATTACTTGAAAGCATAAGTATGGTATGCATTAAATATACATGAATTAATGTAGTGTATGTGGATTGCATACTTGTGTAGTAACTATTTCTAGCATCAAATCAACTATATAAAGGACTATACTAATTTCAATTATATATGAATAAAACATTGTGTGGTGCACAATGCACATGCAACATTCATCAATGTATACACAGACATATAATTACATGACTAGTATAAAACACATCACCATAATAACAGAAGGAGTCGCCAAATTACTTCATGACTTAAAAACAAACAAATAATCAACAGGACCGACCAGATGCCAGCCACAATCCAAGGTCGGTGCGGCAGTATTTTACAGCGGCAGGATTTTTTCGCCCCTTGCTAACATATAACAAGCCCTAAGTCTCCCCACAAAAACCTGTACTTCTGGACATAAATGAATGAATTAATTAATTTAATTTATTTCAACAACAACATATTTACATCATTTATAGTGTGCATATATCAATGAATAAAAACCGTTAAAAATTGTAAAAAGAAGTGCAATACTTATAATGTCAACCCTTTTAATAGCTTTTTAACATCATAATATATCTAAAACGAAACTGCAAGAACAAAAATTCAAAGTGCAACAACACCATTTTCATGCATAGTCATATTAGGTTAGGTAAAAGGAACTAAACCACCGGAACATTTCTTGAACAACACAATGTGTTTGCATTCAGCTGAACGGTCATTTCATTTGTCTTGTTGATGTTACGTAATCGACAAGAATGGGTTACGAGTCTAACACAGCTATTCAATATGTTATCTATATACTGCTTTTTGAACTGGTGAACATTTCTACAGCTAATCAGTGAACTGTCCAGGAAATTCAAAAATGTTACCCCTTTAACAGAAATACACATACTCTTTAGACTGGTACGTGCATAGTTTTGTATAAACTTACATTTATGTCTGGTTAAATAAACTGATTCATATATTCTGAACAACTGTTGTGCATTCATTGGTAACCACTAGTGAAATGCTTTAAACATTATTACAGCAGTTTTTAATTTAATTTTTAAATAATCTGGTACTTTAAGAATACGCATATTATAAAATAGTATATTTGTATGATCAAGTCTCTTGGCACCACAAAGTAATCTTATAACGCGTTTCTGTAATAAAACTAAACATTGAATATTTGTAGCATATGTGTTACCCCAAACTTCTGCACAATACATAAGATAAGGCATGAAAAGAGAATAGTACAAAATATGCATACCACGTTTGTTAATCAAGAAACTGGCTCTGTACATAATAGCACAACTCTTTGACAGTTTAGATCTTACTGAAAACATATGATTTTTCCAGTTTAACTTGTCAACAATCATTACAACCAAACATGTAGTGGCATTTACTCTACTGATTATTTCTTTATTTATTTTTACATAAATTTTTACCATTTTTTTTTAGGCGGCCGGTAGTCTTGGTTTACCCCAAATCTGGGTAGAGATCATGATTGGCTCTCAGGCTAACTATAAAACAATAGTTAATAATGTGTTTTCGAAACAATTCAAAATTTAACTTATATTGAAACAAGTAACACATGAACCGAAAGTTGGTTTGTTAATTTGTCTACCATATCACCCGCTTAGGCCTGGTTACTAAGTTCTGCATCGCACAGTGGAACCTTTTCTCGGTCAAAGAATTAGTATCGGCGTTGCCTTGCATATACTCACAAGGAAACAACAGTCTGAATAAACGGAATTCAAAACAAGAACTAAACAAAGTGCAATTGATGCCGATCTCGACGGTCAAGCTGACAAACGATTTATGTAGCTGCCAAATATATCTGTCGTGTACATGCAGACGACCGTCATATCAATACGAAACGTTTGTCTGTGTATCTACCAGATCAGTGTGTGACCGAGTGTGGACTTTTCTGACAACTCTCTCTGTGACGGTGACTCTGTATAGAGCCCAACTGTTGTCGACGCTGTTTGCAGTAAATGACAGCAACGCCTGTATTGTTATGTCATGCAACACATGCGTATGAAAATATTGTAATGTTCGTCCAGGGACATAACAAGGATAGCGTAGATATACACACGCATCATAGTTACATTATAATCCTCTCCGAAATAAAATCCTAAGCAACTTAGTACATGGTCTAAATAATTATAACATTCATATGATTTCTACAAACAAATAACACAATTGGTGAAATGTTACTTCAAGATCATAATATATTAAATGTCGTTGTACTGAATTTATTATACATTTGATAGAATTGATGTATAAATAGTTACATGATGTACAATTCGCACCGAGTGTTCGGTTAGTATTTAATAGTGACAATTCAGTTAGTTGCATTCGTTACATTATTGTATGTCAAGTCCTTGATCCAGTTGTCTTTATTTTAAGACAAATAACTTATGTATCCATAACATGACCTTACCGTCAAGCAACATGGTCCTTTGAGGTTGTAAAATGACTGACGCACAGATTCTGTCAGAAATGTCGTTTTATATTTTGTGGAAATTCTGGCCTCAAGCGTAATACTTTGCGACAAAAAATAAAACAATTTGTTTGAGAGAGAATTGTATGCGAGAAACATTGATCAGACAAATGCACACCTTGACATGACGGCGCAGATTTATCATACAAATAGTACGTGTTCACTGCATTTACATAACATCGGCCAAATCATGCACCGTTACCCGCCTTAGTCGACAACAGAATGTGTGGTCAACGTAATGATGACGTCACGTTTGGACTACTACAATTCGCTTTTGTTTGTAACTTCTGCCAAAAACATCAGCAGGCTGTTGTTCATCTAACCGATAACGGACGACAACAAAAAGTTTTTTTCAACATGGATTCGTCGAGGGCCGAGGCACAGAACCTTGATCCTAAATAATTATTATAGCTGAAGCTAAACACTGCAATTGGCTATAATAAATTTTTAACAGTCGCAAATAGTTACAATTACTTTTTAACAGTCGCAATGGCTGCGATTAATTTTTACAGTCGTAAATGGCTGCAATTAATTTATAGCAGTCAAAAATTGCTGAAATAAATGTTTAACAGTCGCAAAATCGTCGAAATATGAATTAAACAATCCAATATTAATATATTGTAATAATATCCAAGCACCTACTGTTTCAGATGGGTTATCAGACCACCATACTGTCATTGCCAATATTAATGGTTCTATAGCCCCTTTACAATTGAAACACAATGTGTCTTACAGAGCCATTCATAGGATTGACATTACAGCTTTAATGGCTGATATCCTTATATCTGACCTTATCACAGATCCAAAAAAACATCTATCTGACTTATATAAACAGTACTGTCAAGTACTCAATGCACTACTTGACAAACATGCACCTATAAAATCCAAATGGGTGTCAGAAAGGCCACCGGCTCCATGGATGACTTCTGAAATTATACTATCTAAAAGGCGTCGTCGTTATTTAGAGCGTGTATGGCGCAAATCACGCTCGCCATTAGATAGATCGCGTTATTCTAAGCAATGTCACCTCTGTAACAGACAAATGGCTAAAGCTAAATCAGATTATTTTACAGATATGGTCATAAATAAGTCTGATAATCCGCGTCAGTTATGGAACTGCATCAATAACATTCTACACAGACGGCCTACTCCATCGTTACCTGATCATATGTCAATTAAGTCTCTATGTGATTCGTTCTCTAGTCACTTCAAGAATAAAATCAGTATCATTCGTTCTGCTTTCCCACATCATAATATAAGTAATGTCAGTGTGGACTTTCCACAAGTAAATTCTCAACTTGTATCATTTGAACCTGCAACAGTTGATGAAGTTAGGAAAATAATTATGTCCTCCCCAAATAAATCTTGTGCACTTGATCCATTTCCAACAATGCTGCTAAAAGCATGTCTCGATACACTAATTGGACCTATAACAAATATTATAAATGCATCACTTTGCTCTGGCTGTTTTCCTGATGATTTTAAATACGCCCATGTCACACCACTTCTTAAGAAGTCATCTCTGCCTAAGCAAGACCTAAACAGTTATAGACCTATTTCTAATCTCAGCTTCATTTCCAAAATACTAGAAAAGGTTGTAGCAAGTCGTCTAAGGTCTCACATTAGCACAAATGTGTTAACTAATGTGTCACAATCAGCATATAAGCAGTTTCATTCAACAGAGACTGCCCTTTTAAAGGTTCATAATGACATTACCTTGAACATTAATAATGGTAAAGTGACTGCACTTACCTTACTAGATCTCTCTGCCGCGTTTGACACGATTGATCACAGCATTCTCATTGAACGCCTATTAAAGTGGTACGGCATATCTGGCACAGCTCTAAGCTGGTTTTCTTCGTATCTAACTGATAGATACCAAACTATAAAGATTGGGAACTGCTTTTCAGCTGCACTGCCGGCTTTATTTGGTGTTCCCCAGGGTTCTGTTCTTGGGCCTTTGCTTTTTACTCTTTACACCACGCCACTAAGCTCTGTTATACAAAAACATAACTTAGATCATCATCTTTATGCTGATGACACTCAGATTTATATTTCGTTGGCTACCCCGGATACAAATCGCTCCCTTAACCAACTTAGTGATTGCCTTCAAGATATCTTCCATTGGATGACTGACAGCAAGTTGAAATTAAATGCAAATAAAACTGAATTGATCATTATTGGTACTCGAATGCAGCGTTGTAAACTGGATGGTTTTTTCCCTACGCGTATTTTGAATCAGTACATCACGCCAGCAACCTCGGTGCGTAATCTAGGAGTAATCTTTGATAGAAACTTCAATTTCCGACAACATATATCTCAAACATGTCGCTGCTGTTTTTATCATATTCGTGATCTTCGCCGTATTCGCCGGTATATGTCATTTTCTGTTGCTAAGACTATTGCAACAGCGCTTGTTAGCAGCAGAATTGACTATTGCAATTCCCTCCTTTATAATATCGCTAGCAAGGATATCACAAAACTTCAGCGTGTCCAAAATTGTCTAGCAAGAGTAGTTACAAGATCTCCTCGTTTTTCTCGCTCTGTGCCACTTTTGAAGTCTTTACATTGGCTTCCTGTACGATATCGTATAATTTTTAAGATCTGTACCATTACATATCAGGCACTGTCCAATAAGCAACCATCTTATTTGCATTTATTGCTTACTCCTGTAAGAAAATCTATCCAGCTTCGATCATCTAGTTCTGACCTACTTTTTGTTCCTAGAGCCAACACTAACATTGGAACTAGGGCTTTTTCTGTTGCTGCACCAACTCTTTGGAATATGCTTCCTCTTAGTGTTAGATCAGTTGAAAATATTACAAAATTCCGTCGTCATTTAAAAACGTATCTTTACAACCTTGCTTATCCACCTTAGCTCCCTAGCGCCTTGACCCATCTGTTGACAACTGGAAAACTACTTATGGACTTTGAGATTGACCAACCCTTTTGTTTTGATGCGCCTCTGAGCTTGGTTTCCAAGGATTTAGGCGCAATAGAAGTTATCTTATTATTATTATTATTAATATAAGGTTATCAATTCAACCGAAATAGCCTATGTGCTGTATAGGACTAGTACGGCGCCACTCGTATAGACATATGCCTGTCGGGATACATATTCAAACTATTACCGTTGTACCCGTCTATTATTGTCGTAACTATTGCCCCCCCCCCCCCCACACACACACACACACGCATTGCAGCATTTTTGCGAATCATGGTAGGAAATGTGGCGCGGGTTGTAGAGCTACGGCCTCCTCCGGACCTCCTCGATCATTTCTCCTATCTGGTCACGCGTCAGGCACTGTCGAGGCATTTACGCAACGCGTGAAGAAGTAGGGGAAGCACCCCATGCGAAGTCATAATTTTGAATCCTTGTTCCGTTTATGGAGCGTTAACCCACAATTTTGCAACATATTTGAAAGTTGCATCAAACGCATCCGCCAACACACCAATGTGTTATGTCACACTGAAATGTTTGTGTTCGAAACCGTGCGTTAACGGATCGCAGAAACATTTTACTCTAAGTTATTCATATTAAAAAACTATCTTGATCAATTTCTACAGCCGAAATAACATTTTTAAGTACTTACTTTAACATGAGAATTTATTTATTTTAATATTTAAACCTTCTTCTTAGTCTACTGATGTTTACACGGCACCATTATCTTAATGTATTATAGTTTATTATGAACGTTATGGATATGGCGCTATATAAAATAAACATTGTTATTATGTCAGACATATCCATTACGTGTGCAGTTGCGTAACAGAAATGGATGCCGAACACACATATGGAGCGTTCAGACATTCTGTCATAGGAGCATACTATTGCTTGTGAAATCAGTTTCTGCTCCCGCCAACAAGCACATGGCATGACAGAGAGCAACACTTATACTTAAATGTTATTTCTCATTAAGAGGCAAATGAAACAGCTGTTGCAGATGTCCTCATTGAGAACCCTTTAGAACTGGTGTTGGTGAAACGTTTACTGCAAAGAATACCCTGAACAAGCTGACGAAATCTATTGTTTTTTCATTTGTTCTTCTTACTCTTCTGCGGCACACCGGAAGAGTCCGGCAAACGACTCATCGCAGCCTGTTTGTTGTCATTTCCCGGATCATCTATCCCTCCATTTGCACCCGCCTCATGACTTATCGCTGTAGTGTCGTCATTTGGTTGCAATCTGAATCACATCAAGAAACTACAGAAAATAAACGTGCCCGCGTCAGCTTTCTTAATTACCGCTTTAGCTGTACGAGTTTCCATATGGGAAATAGTAAACAACGAGTTCCACTCTTATCTAACTAAAACTATTGTTAACTTGTGTTTCTGTGTGTGTGTGCGTGGGGGTGTGGGGGGCATTTTAACGTTTTCTTCATATGGAGCATGACCCCTTCGCTATGGGGTCATGCCCCAGTTAGACTTCCTGTTTTGCTACAGACGAAAAAAGGGCAGTGTATTTTTGAAAAATGATTTTTACAAAATTCACATACTCTTATATAAGTGCATTTAAGTAGGCATATTTCCAGGTGTAATTGTAGAAGCTGTTGACAGTAAAATGGTGTATTTTTAACTGATTTTACTATGCGGAATGATATTTGGCAGCAATTTGGCTACTTAACCCTTTAGCCGGAGTACTGCCTGCATCCATTCGTAAATACTGACGGGTATCATACATACAGGCATTTTATGAGAGCTAGAGATATTAGAGTTTGACTAAACTCGACCAGCATGTCAACGAGATGATGATAACAGCAGGTAAGAAGATTCAGAACTTAAATCCTGTATGCATATTGCCATAGTTTGATAACCAGTATAGTTCGCGAACTAATTTTGAACTTGCTAAGGAGCTACAACACGGTCAATGTAACTATGATCTAGACAGTGAATACATCTATAGTAACCACGTGATTAAGCATATTTCTGATAAGATATCGGACACATGACCATGTAGGCGTAACCAGAACAAACCTAGTTGTTCATTTACCGAAACGTAGTTGTTCATTTACCGATATCATCACTTCCCTCCCCTTCGGGGAGCTAGGTGAAGTATAAAGACTTTATCAAAAGTTATGTATAAAGACTTTATCAAATTGTACCGGTACAAATAAATGTTTAAAAACCAATTGGTTGAACCGTTACAAGTTGTACCAGTACAATATGCCTATGGACAAGCAGCTTTAGTCTTACTGCGATCGATCCTATCCCCGATTAACCGGGTGACCCAAAACATTGACCTGAACTCAGACAAGTAACAACATGTATTATATAGACCAACATATAGCCTGTATCTTGAACAGAGTTGAACTCGATCACCCGTGATTCAGATGCTCTATCACTTACTAACTGGTGATCGAACACACAGAAAGACAAAGTCGATGAAGTCAGCAGACTAGCAACCGTAGCACAAATGTTGGATTGCTGATTGGGCTATGAATCTGAATCAACAGTTTCTACAGCCGATATCAGACTTTGGCGTATTAGCAACCGGTGTACTTCCATAGACCGGCACGTGGCTGTCATGACTTTTGACAACTCCGTTTGTTGCCGACACACTATTTGCTACAACTGCACGACACTGTCGCATTACAGGCATCTGGAATAGCGGGGCGTGTGACCACGTGCGGTCACAGGTCTGCAGATTCCAGTTTCCAATCCGTAGTGGTTACGTCCGTAAATTCTGATATAACTGCAGTGGTGGCCTTTATGCCAGCGATATTTCAGTTTGACTGCAGGTCTCCATATGTCACTGTATATTTATTGACTTATCAAATATTAATCATAACTGTACTCTTATTTTCATGGTTGATCTAAATAAATGCATAACATGTTATATTTATCTGTATCTCTCCCTAAGGAAAAAGTGTTACCACAGTTACATTACGTGGACAACATTACGTCGATTAAAAGGTGATTCAATCAATTATTGTTTTCAGATGTAAAACGGACTTTGTTTTGTATTTTTGTAAATGAGGGGGTCATGGACCCGTCCCGTATATTGCCAAAATGTTTGTTTTATTATGTAATCAATAGTATGCTAATTAGAAGGGTGTTGGTTTACATTCGACGGTTAATCGAATGTTATTTGTTTTTTTCTCTCCAAATTTAGGGGGTCATGAACCCCTTCCACAGATTGCCAACATCTATTTTTTGATTCAACACACCCAAATTACTCTAAAAAGGTTTGTTGGCATATTCTAGTAAAACCAATGCTTACGGAACGTTTTAAAAGTACGTATTTGGATTTCTGTTCGGTACTCGTTCACACAGCTCAATGAACTGGAGCAACGTAAAGTGGACGAACTTACCCAAGGTTCGACACGGCACCACATGATTCGAACCCGGGTACTCTCAATTGAGAGGCCGAGGCTCCAGTAACTGCGCCAACAATTGCGCTCTATATGTGTGCGTGTGTGTTTGTGCGTCTATACGTGTGTGTGTGTGTGTGGTGTGTGTGTGTGTGTGTGTGTGTGTGTGTGTGTGTGTGCGTGCGTGCGTGCGTGTGTGTGTGTGTGACCTTGACCTTGACCTTCCTTTTCCTTTTGGCTCCGCCGCTCCACCCTCTCACGAAAATGACATACTTTACTACTTGCTTGTGTGTCTATACGTGTATGCGTGCATGTCTATACGTGTATGCGTGCATGCATCAATTGATTTGATTTGCGAAGGCGTCACATCTGACTACACCGTTTGATATTATATCGGTGGCGTCATCTGGTGAATAACCATTAATTGTAAACTATGTAAAGCCATGGCGCAGAAACGCCGAGACGTGGTCGACAGTTCATGCGATTGACAACGCTTGGAGAGCTCCCTTACGCAAACGCTCAACACACACTATTTTCAGGACTACTGTTGAACCGATCCTCATATACGTTTGTGGATCATGGCTGTTGACTCACGCTTTCGAGAAATCACGTGATACACGTCAGCAGGAATGCAAACTCCTCAATGTGCCCTGGCGCCGGTGTCTCGTTCCGTTGATGATATGACAACTACAACAAAGTAGCCAGAAAAGTGTTCCTTTAAAAGGTGAAGTGGTCGCCCAGACGCAACGCTTAATTTAATTCAGAATGATATTTTACTCAGTTACTGCTCAAACCGTGAACGCACCACGCCACAACGTCATGTGATGATATAATTAAATATAAGTAAGTGTTTCCTATTAATTACTTTGATATCGCAGTGCATTAAACGTGGTTACATATGAGTATCAGCCACCTTATTTAAGGAATTAGTTTGTGCCTAGGCATATCTACAAATAAGATACAGCAACATTAGGCCCTACATGAAAACTGGTAAATAAGAAGATATTTGTATATATCGGTGTATGTGTCCGTTTTCATTGCGATCGACACGTATTTCCCGTCACCTGGTCGTTTGTTTGTGTTCGCCTCTCCTCCGTAGCGTCAAAAGTAGATCAAGAACGAATGCATCTCCTCAGTTTCTCCGTCCGACTCACTTTATTCGGGAACGTGATGTTCTTGCTGACGGCCTGAAAAATAAATAGAATAGTAACTACATATCGAGCATATGTGATGGTCAAACGTGTTTGTAAACAATAGACATGAAATAATAAAGGTAACAAAATGGGGCATACCGATATGTTTCTACACATTTAAGATTGTTCTAATACCGCCGATTTAGTTGCCTATATTTTTACTTTCTACACATACTTTACATCGTGTGGGCATTTGATTATTTTAATTATAATCGATCTCACAGAAACGACATCTTAATGGGAGCATCCTCCATTGCGATTTTTATATCAAGTTTTATAGGCTATATGTAATTATTATGGTTGGCGGGAAACTTCTTATGATCGGATCGTGAACAATGTTTATGCAGAAAGGACGACAAAACGTGCAAGCGTTGATCGGATAAGTAATGCCATTACGCAAATATTATTTATAAACAAGCTGTAGACATATATCAAGAAAGACTTCTTGCCAAAAGATAATTAGAGAAAAAATATTAGAGCAACATAGTTCCAAGCTTCGGTTGCAGATTTCTTGGGCGATATAAGTTCCATGATATTCCCTGTTACTAAATTTGAGGGTATGGATCAAATCATTTAGGGCAGTTGGTTTTCTACTCTTGAATTGATATCAACAAAAATAAGAAGACAGTAACACAAATAACCACCTGTAATCGTACGGCATACCAGTACAATAAGCCTACGAAGATGCAGCTTTAGTTTTACTGCGATCGATCCTATCCCCGATTAACCGGGTGACCTAAAATATTGACCTAAGCTCAGACAAGTAACAACATATACTATAGAGACCAAGATATGGCCTGTATCTTGAACAGAGTTAAACTCGAACACCCGTGATTCAGAAGCTCTATCACTTACTAAATGGTGATCGGACACATAAAAAGACACGAAGTCGATCGAAGTCAATAGAATAGCAACCGTAGCACAAATATTGCGTTGCTGACTGGACATAATAATTATATGTTGGCATTTATGTAATCTATGCATATGTGAAACTCGTAAACGTTTCTTACACGTGTTGTTATCCTGTTGGTGGGTCAATGTGTTGTGTTTTTGTTTTCAGAACGTCCGAGACTATTAAATGTACAAGTCTGGCAACAACAACAAATTTACTCACACATGTATAAAGCTGCGTACCAATGGGCTCGTTTATATCGTAAACACGACTTGGTGAATTCGAACGTTCAGGAGCAGCCCGAGGTTACCACTTCTAAATTCATACAACTGGGCGTTACGAAGTCGTATTCATGATATACACAAGGAGGTTGGAACGCAGCATTACATTACTCCGAACAAATAAACCAATCATGTGTGGACATTTTCCCCAAATAAATTACCTAATTTTTTTTTCTTTCTAAAAAACTATTGCTGTGAAATGCCTTAAGCTGTGAGAATATTTACCATGTTCCTTTTCTTGTGAGAGGTTCAGCTAATTGATCTCACCAAAAAGATGTGCAATGTAGTCCAGCGTTATATTAGCTGTATGATCTAGTCTCTTTGTCTGACATCGACACCTGAAATCGCGGTGTGTAGCGGTTCTAATGGTCCTACATTTCTTTTAGTTTATTTCTTCGGTCTTCCATTAGTTAGGCGGTTAATGTATTTTCTAAAATACTTCGGTTTAGAACGAATACTACTTAAGAGTTCGAGGTTTGCCATCTTCGGTTATTCAAATGTTTATTTCTTCTGTCTGACTATCCAAATGACTATAGTGCAGCTGCACATGCAACTGATCACAACTAATTGATTTAATATCTTTTATACGCCGACGGTGAATAAATCGATACAGTGATTTCATTGGTCATGCATGTTGACAAGTGACCATGCACCTAATTGTAGGGCATACCCGTACAATAAGCCTATGAACATGCAGCTTTAGTCTTACTGCGATCGATCTTATCCCTGATTAACCGGGTGACCCAAAACATTGACCTAAGCTCAGACAAGTAATAACATGTACTATAAAGACCAACATATAGCCTGTATCTTGAACAGAGTTGAACTCGAACATGCATGATTCAGAGGCTCTATCACTTACTAACTGGTCATCGAACACATAAAAAGACACAAAGTCGATCGAAGTCAATAGAGTAGCAACCGTAGCACAAATATCGCGTTGCTGATTGGACATAATAATTATATGTTGGCACTGATGTAATCTATGCATATGTGAAACTCGTAAATGTTTCTTACACGTGTTGTTATCCTGTTGGTGGGTCAATGTGTTGTGTTTTTGTTTTCAGAACGTCCGAGACTATTAAATGTACAAGTCTGGCAACAAAACAAAATTTACTCAGACATGTATAAAGCTGCGTGCCAATGAGCTCGTTTATATCGTAAACACGACTTGGCGAACTCGAACGTTCAGGAGCAGCCCGAGGTTACCACTTCTAAATTAATGCAACTGGGCATTACTAAGTCGTATTCATGATATACACAAGGAGGTTGGAACGCAGCATTACACCACACCGAACAAATAAACCAACCATGTGTGGACATTTTCCCCAAATAAATTACGTAATTTATATAATTTTTTCTAAAAAAACGATTGCTGTGAAATGCCTTCAGCTGTGAGAATATTTACCATGTTCCTTTTCTTGTCAGAGGATCAGCTGATTGATCTCACCAAAAAGATGTGCAATGTAGACTAGCTTTATAATGGCTGTATGATCTAGTCTCTTTGTCTGACATCGACACCTGAAATCGCGGTATGTAGCGGTTCTCCCCCTTCCAAGAATATGATGGTTTTATTCTCTTAATTCGAAAACACGAATGAACTGGTGTCTCCGTGATGACCAGCGACCCTCCACGTGGAAGACGTGAACACTGAATGATCCAACCTCTTTATATGTAATGGTAATTCTGGGGTCCGTAGCATTCCATGGTAAACAGTTTAGAAAAAGAGCGTCCGTTTTGATAGAATAGCCTTTCAAGTACAAGCATTTAGTGAGTACTTCATTTAGCTGAAGCGCGAATCGTTGTGTGGTTTGCTAACATGTCTGCAACAAAAACAGTCTGATCCAAAAGTGACCTCGCTCGTCTCAGATATTCAGTTTTCACAGTTGTGCCTTAAAATGCCATCTGGTTCATCTCCGTTGTTCCTTGCCAAGGACGAACCTCAATGCTTCAACTAGACACAGTTTGATAAGATCCTCCCCGATTGTAAGGGACTTCTTACCTTCGGCATGAGACACTATTAGCTTAATTCTTTCACGTCTTTCCACAACATATGTCTTCAACGTAGCGTGCAACAAGAGCGTAGTCTTGATGAATTAATTATTGAAATCTCTATTCTTTAAAAACGCCTGTGTTACCCCAAAAAAGGCCGAATTACCCCCAAGGGGGTAATTATCCCGATGTTCAATACCGCTGATATAATTACTCGTTTTACTTCACGGAAACTGCAATCAGTCAGAAATAATTCAATTCCATAAAAGCTGTAGTTGATGACTGATCGGTTGTTGTTTCGCCCGTCGTTGTTCCCCCGGGGTGAGGCTATGCAGAACGGTCCTACATTTCTTTTAGTTTATTTCTTCGGTCTTCCATTAGTTAGGCGGTTAAAGTATTTTCTAAAATACTTTGGTTTAGAACGAATACTACTTTGTTTGGAATAGTCGGAACAGATGGATACAGAGGATAGGGTTAAAGCTTCTGTGTGGTAGGTGTATTACCCGAGAAACTATCGAGCTACATGTCAAAGCTGGTAGTTACTGTACTGGTGAAACGATTCTTGTTCGGGCAAGTCATGACTTGATTTGGTGATGACACACATATCTATCGGTCATATGTACATTGCAGATAGCGCCAATTTCAGACAGCAAATAAAGCAACTCGATCCAGCTTGCCATTCAGCCGATGTTAAAGCTAATGAGTTCTGATTTGTTATCATGCATCGTCAGATCATATTTGTACTAACTGGAACGATGTTCAAATTATCTCATTTATACTTGTTGTTTGTGTTATAAAATGGCTACCTCCGAAGTTTAGACGTATTGAGTTGTTCTATAGCTATGGCGAGTGTCGACATGTATGATGCGGTGTGTTTGACTGTGTATTAATAAAAACTACAACATTAATTATTCTACTTTTATCCGCAGCAAATACAATATTAGATTTACATTGGTTTTCTCCATAATGTATTATTTTTAAAAGATTAATGCCCTTTACAATTTTTATGTTCAAAGTATCCGTTTTAAGAATCCACTTTAAAGATCGTGAGAGTTATTTAAAGCTAATCTGAAACATGTCACCGTTCACTGTAATGACATTCACAATTAACCCAACAAATAAAACGCCACAACATAGAAGATGTGTACAACAACACCCGTGCAGCTGTGACGAACGTCACGAACAATGTCATGTATTCGCGCAATGTCATGACCGATATACCAATGTCCGTCGTGTCAACATTTGCTTGCCGTATATTATCGGCAACTACAATACGAACAAACACTGACAAAGGCAATGTATGAGGTGTGGTGCTAGGCGACCGAAGAAAAGACCAGTGTGCTAGCTATGCAATCAAGCTGGGCTGATACCGGTCATGTATTGATGTCAGCCACCTGCGCAGTAAAGTAAACTGGGAGGGAGGGAGGGAGGGAGGGAGGAAGGAAGGGAGGGAGGGAGGGAGGGAGGGAGGGAGGGAGGGAGGGAGGGAGGGAGGGAGGGAGGGAGGGAGGGAGGGAGGGAGGGAGGGAGGGAGGGAGGGAGGGAGGGAGGGAGGGAGGGAGGGAGGGAGGGAGGGAGGGAGGGAGGGAGGGAGGGAGGGAGGGAGGGAGGGAGGGAGGGAGGGAGGGATGGAGGGAGGGAGGGAGGGAGCGTTACTCTCGATGTTCTCTGCTGCTATATCTCCGCGTTTACAGGCTTTATATAAGCTTTATATATGGCTTTATATAAGCTTTATATAGCCGCCTTGTCTATATTTGGTAAATGTGTTATCTTATATGTTTCTACATAATTTTTTCCTGGTTTTACTTTTATTTAAAACATCGTTCTTGTCATGATCACTTCAACGCAAATGTTCATGCACATTAACAATAACAAAATCAATAAATTCAAGCTGTGAAAATAAAACTAGATATATCACATCCGTCTCGAAGAACTATATATATATATATATATATATATATATATATATATATATATATATATATATATATAATAACATGCATCCGCACCTGGTGTTTGCTTCCAAAACATGTTCATTTTTTAAAATAGTTTGCAATGAAACATGGTCGCATACATTTTACTGACAGGGTAACAGTTTCTGACCAAGAACTCTCAAAGACGTCATTGTTTTTTCCTTGGTCCTATCACAGACTCTGTGTGATATGTAGAATGCACAGACTCTGTGTGATATGTAGAATGCACAGACTCTGTGTGATATGTAGAATGCACAGACTCTGTGTGATATGTAGAATGCATTATGTTCCATTCGTAACATGTTGTCGCGTGATTGTCCGCAGAGATTAGGCGTTTACTACTTCGCACAGACCACAACAATTGAAATGGCGTGACACATTCATAATCATGTGTTTGGCGAACAGGTTTTCACTGTATTATGAGAACAATACGCAGGTATTTGGCGACGAGTATTTCTACACAAACGTCAGCGATACGAAACCATGCGATATACAGAGACGTCCCTAGAGCCAAGTTGCGAGTACAGCGGCAAAGACAGCTATGGCAAACATGGAGACGACGGTCCCAGTTTGGACCGAGGCGCCATTGCACCGGTCCGTGTTGCAGTAGCAGAGCACCGTCTTCACGCCGGCAAACGACGCCGAGCTGCAGCCAACCTTCTTGGTGTCGTCGCCGCAGCCTCGGCTTATGGACTCGATGTCTGAAACAGCAGAAAGTACACTGAGCACGATAGAAAATACTAATTAGCGTTGCTGCAAGCAAATTATATCATTGTATTAACTCAATTATCTAGGCACATGCTTTTATCAAATCCTTTAGGAATAACAACTACATCATGATATAATTTCTAGGGGCAAAGTGAAACAAAACAAGGATTTAGTTGTTTAAGTAGGTTGTAGTTCAATGGTTTAACACACAAATCATAGTCGCGACACAGGGGACGCTGCTGATTACATCAGCATGAATATCTTTGGACGCGTTAACTAAGTATTATAATAATTATATATATATATATATATGTATGGTGTTGGTGCCTGTGTACGGTACTATACGTCTACACCATACACTCACCGCTAGCCGTCACAATACGTCTAGAGCGGCACTCTCCGCCAGCCGTCATAATACGTATAGAGTTTGCACTCACCGCCAACCGTCATTATACGTCTAGAGCGTGCACTCACCGCTAGCCGTCATAATACGTCTAGAGCGTGCACTCACCGCTAGCTGTCATTATACGTCTAAAGCATGCACTCGCCGTCAGCCGTCAGTATACGTTTAGAGAGTGAACTCTTAGTCACCCGTCATTATACGTCTAGAGCTTGCACTTACCGCTAGCCGTCATTTTACGTCTAGAGCGTGCACAGACCGCTAGCCGTCACAATACGTATAGAGCGTGCTTAGACGGCAGCCATCATTATACGTCTAGAGCGTGCACTCACCACTAGCCGTCATTATACGTCTAGAGCGCTCACTCACCGCTAGCCGTTATAATACGGCTAGAGCGTGCAATCACCGCCAGCTGTCATTATACGTCTAGAGCGTGCACTCACCGCCAGCCGTTATCTTCTGCTTGCTGCAGACCGCCCCGGTGCAGTTGCCGAGATCCCCGTTCATGTTGAGGGTCTTGCAGTCGTCGTTACCAAGCAAACTCGAATAATCGCATTTGTAGCATGTGACTGCCTCGCCTTGAAACAACAACGGACAGTCATAAGCATGACAGTCAGTCAAACATGTTCCAGTGTTGTTGTCGTTTATGCGAATGTCACGCATACGTGGGAATATTGCACACGGGTTGTATTGAAATAAAGTGTGCAATGCCTTAAGATAAGTACTACCCACTGGGCAATATAACACAGCGTGCTGTGTCTTGAATTCTGCGGTTAGCTCAGTTAGGTTTCTAGGGGTCTTTTAATATTTATTGTAAGTATTTATTACGGTCATATTGTACACCATTTACGACATGGTGTGCCCAATGATGTGTAAAACATTACATTTTGGTGTCAACGTTGCGTAATTCAAGTTGTGTTAGCCTGTATACAAGTTTGTTTGGGTATTCGTATTATTTTTCATAAGTAACTCATCAAGGTTGTCAATTTATTGCGAATAGTTTCACTAAGGGCAACACATATAGTTGTGTACGCATTACAGACATGTTAGTTTAGTTTCATGATGTATAATCTATGGGGTCTACTCTGTCTCGGGTGAGTTTTGGGACGTGGAGCAGAACAAAGAAAGACGACTGGAAGTTAAGAAACTGAAACACCGATCGAGACAGATGTGTGCACTTATTTTGGAGCGGATGGTCTGGAACTCGACTTACATGAGAATATAAACTGGGGCGAAAGTATGGAAGAGAGTGGACGAAGTGACGGGATATAGAAATAAAATATATCACAGGAGCTAAGTTTGGTCCGTGCGTCACATAGTATTCGGCTTTGATGCATGGCGAAGACAGAAAGCTTCAATGTTGCACAATAGTGCAAATGTATGGGATATGTTGGAATAAACGGGTGCAATGATTAGGATATATACTGCACGCGAGGTATGCCGAAGTAAAAAGGGTGCAATGTCTGTTATTTTATTTTACACTCGATACAACTTGAAACATTCGAAACGTGCAACTAACTACAAACGAAAAACGGCATTTCAACAATGCGTCGAGGTTTAAAGCATTATTGTGCATGATTGCCTTGTATCCGAGTTACGCTTTCTGAATTATCAAAACACAATAATATAATATTAGTAAGAACTTTCACATACCTGACCCTATAACCGAGGCGACGAAGACGAGAACGCAAGCAAGGAGCATCTGCATGGTTGTTGGGTTGTCGAAGAACAACGAGCGTGAGGCAGCTCTTTAAACGGTGTTATGGTGTATTTAAGTGACGTGCATGTGTTGCCGACAGCTAATAAAGTATCGCACTGATTTTGAGTTTCACAAAGAAACGTCATGCTATTTATTCTGTCAACAACGACATTCTGCCATTATAACCAATCGCGTCGCGATCACTGAACTTGGCAATCAATCACGATCCGATTGCTGTCCTATACCACGCACGTTTGGTTCCAATACTGGCGCATTACTTCGTAGCTATGTCGTTATGTTAATATGATAAATTATTATAATTGATGTTATTGTAATACTTGGAGGTGGTGTATAAAGCAAACAAACATCATACACACACGCGAACACTTGCACGCAAGTACGCACACATACACCCACACACCCACGCATGCACGCACGCACATATTCAATAGCTTGCCTTTGGTACACTATTGACTACTTTACTACAATTATTAATTATTTGCAGCCTTGGTGCTAGGCAGTAACAACATTATGCTAATGTGTTCCGTTTCCATGGTTAAAATATTATTACAACAGCATTTTATCATAAGACCTTTTATTCAATTATTCATTTTCAGCACACAAACATCGTGTCTAAATAGTTCGTCGTGTCGTAGACATCCTCCGCACCTACTGTTTTGACAAAAGAACGCTCTTTTATCACACAAATTGTGCATATTAATAACAGGCCCTACTATGCACACTCTTAATATATTTGAACATGAAAGAACGGGGATAGCTTTCATCAGGATTCGTACAATGACTTACTTGACTTAAATGCCTAGGCCAATTTGACCACGGCCTCGCTATTCTTCTGGATGTCACACACCTCCATTTCGTCCTGTCTAGAGCACACCGCTCTGCTGTTAAAAGCGGGAGTCCAGTGTCCTGTCTAACTCGATCTCTCCACCTTTTCCGTGACCTTCCTCTTTTTCTCTTCCTTGAATTTGTTTTATAAACGTACAATGTTATTAGTATAAAACAGTTTGACGAATGAAAAGATCAGTAAATGCTTCGCTCACTACGGCATCAGTTTGTATACTTCATGTGCTAAATTTGCGCATATATTAATTGGTTATTTACTAGCTAACCCATGGATTATAATAATAATAATAAGATAACTTCTATTGCGCCTAAATCCTTGGAAGCCAAGCTCAGAGGCGCATCAAATCAAAAGGCTTGGTCAATCTCAAAATCCATAAGCAGTATTCCAGTTGTCAACAGATGTGTCAAGGCGCTAGGGAGCTATGGTGGATAAGCAAGGAAGTAAAGATAAGTTTTTACTAGACAGTGCCTGGCATGTAATGGTACAGATCTTAAATGTTATACGATATCGTACAGGGAACCAATGCAAAGACTTCAAAAGTGGTACAGAACGAGAAAAACGAGATCTTGTAACTACTCTTGCTAGACAATTTTGGACACGCTGAAGTTTTGTGATATCCTTGCAAGTGATATTTTAAAGGAGAGAATTGCAATAGTCTATTCTGCTACTAACAAGCGCTGTTGCAATAGTTTTAGCAACAGAAATGACATAATTATACCGGCGAATACGCCGAAGATCACGAATATGATAAAAACAGCAGCGACACTTTTGAGATATGTGTTGTCGGAAATTGAAGTTACGATCACAGATCACTCCTAGATTCCGAACCGAGGTTGCTGGCGTGGTATACTGATTCAAAATACGCGTAGGGAAAAAACCACAAAGTTTACTACGCTGCATTGAAATACCAATAATGATCAATTAAGTTTTATTTGCATTTAATTTCAACTTGCTGTCAGTAATCCAGTGGAAGATATCTTGAAGGCAATCACTAAGTTGGTTAAGGGAGCGATTTGTGTCCGGGTTAGCCAACGAAATGTAGTATCATCAGCATAAAGATGATGATCCACGTTATGTCTTTGTATAGCAGAGCTTAGTGCGTGATGTAAAGAGTAAAAAGTAAAGGCCCAAGAACAGAACCATGGGGAACACCAAATAAAGTCGGCAGTGCAGCTGAAAAGCAGTTCCCAATCTTTATAGTTTGGTATCTATCAGTTAGATATGAAGAAAACCAGCTTAGAGTTGTGCCAGATATGCCGTACCACCATGTTCAAGTTAATGCCATTATGAACCTTTAAGAGGGCAGTCTCTGTTGAATGAAACTGTCTACGTGCTGATTGTGACACATTAGGTAAGATATCTGTACTAATGTGAAACCTTAGACGACTTGCTACAACTTTTTCTCGTATTTTAGAAATAAAGCTTAGGTTAGAAATTGGTTTATAACTGTTTAGGTCTTGTTTAGGCAGAGATGACTTCTTAAGAAGTGGTGTGACATGGGTGTATTAGAAATAATCAGGAAAACAGCCAGAGCAAAGTGATGCATTTATAATATTTGTTATAGGTCCAATTAATGCATTGAGACATGCTTTCAGTAGTATTGTTGGAAATGGATCAAGTGCACACGATTTATTTGGGGAGGACATAATTGTTTTCCTAACTTCATCATCTGTTGCAGGTTCAAATGATACAAGGAGATAATTTACTTGTGGAAAGTCCACACTGACATTACTTAAAGTAAGACGTGGGAAAGCAGAACGAATAATACTGATTTTATTCTTAAAGTGACTACAGTAGAGAACGAATCACATAGAGACTTAATTGACACATGATCAGGTAGCGATGGAGCAGGCCGTCTATGTAGAATATTAATTTTATTGCTGCAGTTCATAACTGACGCGGGCTATCAGACTTATTTATTACCATATTTGTATAATAATCTGATTTAGCTTTGGCCATCTGTCTGTTACAGAGGTGACCTGTCTAAAGGCGAGCGCGATTTGCGCCATACACGCTCTAAATAACGACGACGCCCTTTGGATAGTATACTTTCGGAAGTCATCCATGGAGCCAGTGGCCATTCTGACACACATTTGGAGTTTATAAGTGCATGTTTGTTAAGTAATGCATTGAGTACTTGACAGTACTGATTAGATAGTTGTTCTTTTGGATCTGGGGTATCAGCCATTAAAGATGTAATATCAATCCTGTGAATGGCTCTGTAAGACACATTGTGTTTCGACTCTAATGGGGTTAGGGAAACGTTAACATTAGCAATGACAGTATGGTGGTCTGGTGACCCATCTGAAATCAGGTGTTTGGATATTATTACAAGTTGAACGGGTTATCAAGAGGTCAAGCCAATGGCCATGTTTATGTGTCGAAAAGGTAACGTGTTGTTTCAAGTCAAGGATGCCAGAATATCACTAAACGTAGTTGTAGAAGGTATATCCAAATGTAGATTAAAATCACCAAGAATGTAAAATCCTGAGTGAATAATTTCCAGATTTTCCAACACATCGTGAAAATCTTCAAAGAAATTTCCCGGATGGCCTGGAGGGCGATAAATACAAACAAAGTATGCGGATAAAGAAGAATCTGAAATTTCAGCACATATGGACTAAAAACTGGAGTATTCAGGGTTGGGATGTAATATAACTTTGAACTGCTGTGATATTAGAAAGCCAACACCACCTCCACGGCTGACTAAACGTGGTCGATGGTGAATGGTGTAACCAGAAGGAGAAACGTCAGCAATGCACGCAAGTGTATGATGTGGACCTTGTGAACTTGTGAATGTTCAAAATGGTGAAACTTTGATTTGAAAACTATCGAAATATTGAACGCCTCACTAATAGACACCCTGGGCTGGCTTAAGATATCCTATTTTGGCGTATGTTGTTGGCGAACAACCAACCGAGATACTCAAAGAAATTATTGACGTTGGATATCTGATTAACATATCAATGAAACTGCCGTAGTTGGGCGTTGGTATTGGATTAAGCAATTTATGGCATCGTTAATAGCACTTTGTCCAACTGCTGCCGTTGTTGAAACGTTCACAGAAAAGATTGTTGGGACAGGCCGGCGACATTAATGTCCCTTTCACGTGTTCTGCTTGTTGGAACTCGCTCCCTGTGTATGATATGAGTAGGCTGCTCAGTTCACGTTCTGTAAGGTCAGCTCGCCCTTCGACCTGTGTAAACACAAACACACCATGCTTACACGTCGTACTGTGGTGAATATAGGAGCGGTTGGTGCTTACCAAACACACCATGCTTACACGTCGTATTGTGGTGAATATAGTAGCGGTTGGTGCTTACCAAACACACCATGCTTACACGTCGTACTGTGGTGAATATAGTAGCGGTTGGTGCTTACCAAACACACCATGCTTACACGTCGTACTGTGGTGAATATAGGAGCGGTTGGTGTTTACCAAACACACCATGCTTACACGTCGTACTGTGGTGAATATAGGAGCGGTTGGTGCTTACCAAACACACCATGCTTACACGTCGTACTGTGGTGAATATAGTAGCGGTTGGTGCTTACCAAACACACCATGCTTACACGTCGTACTGTGGTGAATATAGTAGCGGTTGGTGCTTACCAAACACACCATGCTTACACGTCGTACTGTGGTGAATATAGGAGCGGTTGGTGCTTACCAAACACACCATGCTTACACGTCGTACTGTGGTGAATATAGGAGCGGTTGGTGCTTACCAAACACACCATGCTTACACGTCGTACTGTGGTGAATATAGTAGCGGTTGGTGCTTACCAAACACACCATGCTTACACGTCGTACTGTGGTGAATATAGGAGCGGTTGGTGCTTACCAAACACACCATGCTTACACGTCGTACTGTGGTGAATATAGTAGCGGTTGGTGCTTACCAAACACACCATGCTTACACGTCGTACTGTGGTGAATATAGTAGCGGTTGGTGCTTACCAAACACACCATGCTTACACGTCGTACTGTGGTGAATATAGGAGCGGTTGGTGCTTACCAAACACACCATGCTTACACGTCGTACTGTGGTGAATATAGGAGCGGTTGGTGCTTACCAAACACACCATGCTTACACGTCGTACTGTGGTGAATATAGTAGCGGTTGGTGCTTACCAAACACACCATGCTTACACGTCGTACTGTGGTGAATATAGTAGCGGTTGGTGCTTACCAAACACACCATGCTTACACGTCGTACTGTGGTGAATATAGTAGCGGTTGGTGCTTACCAAACACACCATGCTTACACGTCGTAATGTGGTGAATATAGTAGCGGTTGGTGCTTACCAAACACACCATGCTTACACGTCGTACTGTGGTGAATATAGTAGCGGTTGGTGCTTACCAAACACACCATGCTTACACGTCGTACTGTGGTGAATATAGTAGCGGTTGGTGCTTACCAAACACACCATGCTTACACGTCGTACTGTGGTGAATATAGGAGCGGTTGGTGCTTACCAAACACACCATGCTTACACGTCGTACTGTGGTGAATATAGTAGCGGTTGGTGCTTACCAAACACACCATGCTTACACGTCGTACTGTGGTGAATATAGTAGCGGTTGGTGCTTACCAAACACACCATGCTTACACGTCGTAATGTGGTGAATATAGTAGCGGTTGGTGCTTACCAAACACACCATGCTTACACGTCGTAATGTGGTGAATATAGTAGCGGTTGGTGCTTATCAAACACACCATGCTTACACGTCGTACTGTGGTGAATATAGTAGCGGTTGGTGCTTACCAAACACACCATGCTTACACGTCGTAATGTGGTGAATATAGTAGCGGTTGGTGCTTACCAAACACACCATGCTTACACGTCGTAATGTGGTGAATATAGTAGCGGTTGGTGCTTATCAAACACACCATGCTTACACGTCGTACTGTGGTGAATATAGTAGCGGTTGGTGCTTACCAAACACACCATGCTTACACGTCGTAATGTGGTGAATATAGTAGCGGTTGGGGCTTACCAAAACACTTCAACAGCATTGCCCTTGAAGCTTACCAAAAACAGTAACTGCACCCGCCTTGTGCACCCCCTTGAAGCTCACCAAAACTCTTTAACTGCACCCCCTTAACGGTCACCAAACCCCTTTAACAGCACCCCCTTCACCAAAACCCTTCACAGGCGCCCCCGTTTGAGGCTCACCAAAACCCTTCAATTGCACCCTCGCTTGAGGCTCACCAAAACCCTTCAATTTCACCCTCGTTGAAGCTCACCAAAACCCTTTAACTGCACCCCTGCTTGAAGTTCACCAAAACCCTTCAACTGCACCCCCTTGAAGGTCACCAAAGCCCTTCAAGTGCACCCCTGTTTGAAGCTCACCAAAAGCCTTCAACTGCACCCCTGCTTGAAGCTCATCAAAACCCTTCAACTGCATCCCCTTGAAGTTCACCAAACCTCTTCAACTGCACCCCCTTGAAGCTCACCAAAACCCTTCAACTGCGCCTACGCTTGAGGCTCACCAAAACCCTTCAACTGTACCCCTGCTTGAAGCTCACCAAAACCCTTCAAGTGCACCCCTCCTTGAAGCTCACCAAAACCCTTCAACTGCATCCCTCCTTGAAGCTCACCAAAACCCTTCAACTGTACCCCTGTTTGAAGCTCACCAACATCCTTTAACTGCACCCGCTTGAAGCTCACCAAAACCCTTCAACTGCACCCCCGTTTGAGGCTCACCAAAACCCTTCAATTGCACCCTCGCTTGAGGCTCACCAAAACCGTTCAATTTCACCCTCGTTGAAGCTCACCAAAACCCTTCAACTGCATCCCTCCTTGAAGCTCACCAAAACCCTTCAACTGTACCCCTGTTTGAAGCTCACCAACATCCTTTAACTGCACCCGCTTGAAGCTCACCAAAACCCTTCAACTGCACCTCCGCTTGAGGCTCACCAAACCATTCAACTGCGCCCCCGCTTGAGGCTCACCAAAACCCTTCAACTGCAACCCATTGCCAAAATATTGTGTGGGGGCTACGCCTATCTCCGGTCTTCCACCAAAATAGTGGGGGATTCAGCTCCATCCAACCACACACCCACAGTTCCGACACCTATATGTATATGCCATGACTACTATTTCAAGTTCAAAGCTGGGATGGGACGTTATGAATATCTTGATTACTTTGACATGTGGCATACTTTATTAACTGTTCATTACTTACCTATTGGCCTGAGGGTAGCTGTATGCAACCGTAAGTTCAATGCCAAGACAATACCAATATGTACGAATGTGATCGATTCACAATTGTGTAGTAATAGACAAGTCTACACAGTCACGATTATACTATAAGAGGCGTTAGATTCATTTTCTCGCAGGCACACCTTCGACGTTTTGTACTGACAATGACGTGCGTATAATTATACGGTATTTAATGTTATTAGAATGTAACAATCAAACGTTATTGTTGAATTCGTACAAACCTTAGTTGTTGAAACAACATTTAACTTGCCTCTGCGTATGGAACGATATTAGGGCCATAATTCCACAATGCTCTTCTTGTTTGCTTATCCATTTCCGGACGGTGCAGCCTTGATGGATTGTCTGTAGACAGCTCTTTCATTTGAATGTTATTAAAATGTCACAATCGTAAACGTAACGCTGTGGTTGTCTGGATAATTTTCTTCAAATAGCCGTACATTTCACGTTTTAGTTCATCTGGTACATAATTATACTCCAAGCATCCAAATAATTTTGTCGAATACTGCGATCCGATTTAGGCGATGAAAAACACATTATCTCGGATCAAATGAACCGACTCAGTTAGTCCAAGTTAGGCGAAGATCCGACTTACATAATCCGACTTAGACGAAGATTTTTATGGGAAATACACTACAAATCAACCGTTCCTCGGAATTCTGTCCAAATTGAATGAAGATCCGACTTAGGCGAATCCGGCTTAGGCGAGATTTACTGTAACTATCTTCCACAGGATAATAATCGCCCGGATGTTCAATGTCGATATAACAGTGTTTCCGCGGTACGGAGTTTTTCTTGTGAAAATTGCAAGTATTTTACTAAAATAAACTTGTCCAACAATTTTGGTTGCACACCGTGAAATAACTAAATCGTAGGAAGTTACAATATGGATCTATTTTGCAAAATGTTCTTCAGAATAATATGGTAACAGCATGTTTATATTAAGAGTGACGCCCGTTGACGGGCCCAGTATACAACTTACAAGGCGTAAATATGACTACAAAAGAATTTTTTTATTTAAATAAAATTAATATACATGATGCTTACCAGTGGCAAGGAAACGCATCGATGTATTTTGTTTTATGATGACAGGATAAACCAAGTCCACCAAGGAGTTGAACACCTCCAAGTCCATTCTGAGGAGCTCACGAAATGAAACAAGATTATGCGCATGCGTCAGGTGTACGTAGTAGTTTTTTTGTTCCGATATCTATTGCATATATCACGAGATCAAAATATTCTTACTTTTCGCAACTTGGTGATATACATTTATAACAATATTCAGATATATCCGCATGGTGATATTTGCGTTCGAATGCATTTACATTCTAGTAGATTAGCTTCCCTAGCAACAAGTAACGGCTTTGGCATAACAAGATGGCGTAACTAGTAAACACTGAAAAGGGCGCCAAACCCCAAACCTTCCTAAATCAACTGGAATACTTTCGCTGCGGTTCAAAAATAATCTTTATACACCGCATTCAAACTAAATTTAATTACCTCTAACTAGAGCCTTGTATTTACATCATTAGTACTAGTACGTCTCCGACCCGTTGAGTGTCGGTTTCCCGCCTCTTTAGTTTAACTGTATCATGTAGACAAAGGCTACGTTCAATTACAAACATGTAGAAACGCGCAGGCCAGGTTGCTAATTAATTGCCATATATTGTAGGAGGCTAGGAGCACTAATAAACCTCTATACTAACATCCTTTTCGCACAGGACGTCTTTTCAAACCAGGGGTCGCCCTGTATGAAAATCCTTTATTAGTTGCGCTGTACAAAGACGTCTTATCTGCACTTGATATTTAGATCGATCAGTTAGCCTGATACCTATGCGAAATTATCTAATATATCCTAACACAACGTAGGCTAATTAATACACGAGAGAGCGTGAGATTGGCTTAGATGTTCTGTTTTTATAAGATCTTAGAATTGTATTGAATACTTTACTGGATATTTAATTTTAATCATTGTAACATCAACCATTGTTTTATTAATTTATTCATAATTGTTAAGCCGTCGCTGTTTATGTGGGACAGTCATCCATCCACATAGTTTTAATGCATTTTAAACAACCTAGAAGAAGAAGAATTTGTTTTATTTGACCCAGACATTTCAAATAATACATACAATACATCCATGTAAAACAAAATTAAATAATACAAATATATAACCTTATGGTAAACATGGTATAATGTATGATAAATAACGAAAAGTAGGGTCAGGAGACTCCTCTAAGACTATGGTAATCGCTATCGAGGAGCCACCTTTTGTAATAAAACTTTAATTGAATCAATACATCACCTAATCAAATTCTTCCAGAATAAAAACAAGAAGAAAAAAACATAATATGTATGCATGTGTGTAGTGTGAGCAAGCTTACTTGATTATTGAGTTTGTCGTTTAGGCACTGTTTTGTTGACAAGTTGACAGGTTGTTGTCGGTTCTTAATTTTGCATATATATATAGCAATTTTGCCTGGTGCATGTTACTTGATAGTTTTGTAAAAAATAAAGTTTAACATACTTGGCAAATCCTTGTGAACTGTGTGTACTAAGCTTTTCATTGACAATATTGTTGAAGTTGGCGAGACATTTGAGTCATCAAAAGATGGAACTACACTTAACAACAGCTTTTATACTAATGGTCGCATTCCTAGCGGGACTTAGACGTAGCAATGGTTTTACGTCAATGCGTCAGCCCGATAGTGTAAATGCCGGTTTCCAGTTTCTGGGTGAAAGGAACACCCAGACAATCCTGCTGATATGCGTATCAGGTGTGTCCCTCGAAAAAATTCAGCAAACCATGGCTACCTGTCTTTTACGTACAATATTTATATTGGGGGATATCCAGTTGAAACCCGGACCTGCTAAACATCCATGTGGCGTATGCAAAAAGGCTGTTGCTACAATCACCGAGTTTAAATCTAATAAAATTTCATGATATTTATGAAATTGAAGTTGGAAAATGTATGTATAATTATGTCCACGGGAGTCTGCCACATTCATTATCGGATATTTTTATATTTACCTATGACATTTACTTTTACAAAACAAGACAAACCTGTAATATACGTTCTATTATCAGTTCTACTCAAAGAACTTCGAACAATTTGCTATGTAAAGGTCCGACGATCTGGATTACAATTCCAACTGTTATACAAAATAAACCCAATTTAAATAGTTTTAAATTATCATTAAAGGCAAATGCTGTAAGGGGGTATGGTGTTCTTTGTTAATTTCATTCCACCCCGAAACGTCTGACATATGTGTTTGATATAATGTTATTCTACTTAGGTGTTATACCATTGCTGAAGCTTGGCAGAACCACATGTTTTTTTTCACAAGACTACTTATGTGAACATTTATCATCTAATATTAATGTTATTAAATTGACGTATATGTTCTATTGATTATAGCAACGTAACCATCACACTACACGTGAAATCATTGTTAATAATAGTTATGTTGGGGATGACGGCGACTAGTTTACTTAATCATTATCATCTTATATTAGAATAATTAAAACAAACTGGTTACAGCCTTAATTGGCTCCGCTGTCAACCTGGAATTGTATATCATTTTGTCAATTGTTTTACGGATTGTTTATATTTTTATGTATGATTTATACAATTCCAAATAAAACCTACTACTACTACCTACCTACCTACCGAGCCATGTGTTGTGACGAATGCGACACGTGGATACACATTGGTTGTTGTGGGGTATCACCCAAGGAGTATTGCCATTTACAGAACTCAAATGCCAGCTGGTACTGCACTCATTGTTCATTGCCAAATTGTTTAACTCTTTTTTTAACGACAGCTCAATACAAAATTATCCCAACTCATATGACTATTTGTGGGACTCAGAGTCTGAAACTGGAAAAACAAACCCAAGTAATGCAAACATTGATCCCCATACAGAACCCACAAGCGTCACAAAGTTTTCAGTCAAACACAAGTCACAGGAAGCACAAACCATCAAAGAAACTCAAATTAATGATCACAAATTGTAGAAATATGCGCAGCACCAGCAAGAAAACTAAATTCCAAAGCCTTGTAGACACCGATAAACCAAACATCATCATAGAAACTGAAAGTCATCTTGATAACACCATATGCTCAAACGAGATCTTCCCACCTAACTGTGAAATATTTAGAAAAGACAGACATGTGTACGGTGGCGGAGTCTTCATTGCAATAAAAGATATCTTTGTAGCCTCACTCCATCATAATCTGTCTTCTAATGCTGAAATGTTATGGGTCAAGCTCCATTTCACAAATAGCAAACAATTACACATATGTGCCTTCTATCGTCCACCAGACAATGGCATAGGCATGCTAGACCACCTCCAGTCAGACCTTTCAAACCACTACACATAGATGCCTTTCATCGTCCACCAGATAGTGGTATAGGCATGCTAGACCACCTCCAGCCAGCCCTTTCAAACCACTACACATATGTGCCTTCTATCGTCCACCAGATAGTGGCATAGGCATGCTAGACCACCTCCAGTCAGACCTTTCAAACCACTACACATAGATGCCTTTCATCGTCCACCAGATAGTGGCATAGGCATGCTAGGCCACCTCCAGTCAGCCCTTTCAAACCACTGCACATAGATGCCTTTCATCGTCCACCAGATAGTGGCATAGGCATGCTAGACCACCTCCCGTCAGACCTTTCAAACCACTACACATAGGTGCCTTTCATCGTCCACCAGATAGTGGCATAGGCATGCTAGACCACCTCCAGTCAGCCCTTTCAAACCACTACACATAGGTGCCTTTCATCGTCCACCAGATAGTGGCATAGGCATGCTAGACCATCTCCAGTCAGACCTTTCAAACCACTACACATAGGTGCCTTTCATTGTCCACCAGACAATGGCATAGTCAGCCCTTTCAAACCTAGAATAAAAATGTGCCAGTAACACTCTCCCAAGTATTCTTCTTGGGGGCGACTTCAACCTCCCCAGCATAGAATGGTCATATAATTCCCTTGGGACATCTCCCCAATATGGAGAGGGCATCAATAACAAGTTGATAGACATTGCAAATTATTTATCTCTTCTTCAGCATGTCCACACGAGAAAAACATTATTGACTTACTGTTCTCTACAAATCCTGACATGGTCCAAAATGGTAACGGTTTCTCCAGGAATGAGTGACAATGACACTGTTCTAGCCAACATAAACACAAATCTAAAGGCCAAAAAAGAAACCAAGGCTGGTATGCATTTTCTCAAAAGGATGCAAATAACATCAAGGCAGAGTTTTGTAATCTGGCAAAAGAATTCCAACAGCTAGTTCCATCCATGACTACAGTGGAATGAGCCTGGAACAAGTTCAGGGTCTCAGTACTAGCATATATAAATAAACACATTTCTAAAAAACGATTATCTGGCAGAACACAACTTCCTTGGATCAATAAAACAATAAAGAGGAAAATGAGGCAACGTAAATGACTCTATGACCGAGCTAGAAAAAAACCAAAACATGAACACAGGACTCAGTATAGATAGGTCACAAACGAAATAAAACAGTTACTAGTAAAAGCCCATACACAGCTATGTTAAGGATCTACTAGATACTACGTTAATGAGAAACCTAAACGATTCTGGTCCTAAATAAGAAACTTACAACGAGAATAGGTGGACATCTCCTCGCTACAGTACAACAACTCCATCAAAACTGAAAATATTGGGAAACCAAAGGCTCTAAGCCACCAACTCATATCCGATTTTACTAAAGAAGATCTTTGTAACATGTCATCAAAGGGATAATGCTCCTACGTATCTATGTCAGATATTAACTTCTCATGTAAAGGGATCAAGAACCTCCTAGACAATCTTCGAATAAATAAAGCCCCTGTGGCCGGTATCACGAAGCAGCTAAGAACGTTCTTAACGCTAAAATTATTGTCTTATTAAATGACGTGATTTTTTTAAATATAAGCGAGCATAGGAGTTTACGAAAACACGTTACGCTAAGTAATTGCGTAACATTAGTACGCTTCATGAAACCGGCCCCTGGTCCATACCGAATCGCTGTCAGAATTTTCATGGAGTACGAAACGAAATAGCACCAATTCTTAAGTTCATCCTCAATCTCTCCTTCCACAAAGGAGAATTGTCCGAGGATTGGCAATGTGTGCAATCTTCAAAAAACCCATTAACTATAGACCAATATCTCTGACATCAGTGTGTTGTAAACTAATGGAACATGTTCTATACCACCCAATCATGGAACACCTAGACAAAAACAACATCCTTATCAACGCTCAGCACGGTTTCCGAGCAAAGCACTCGTGCGAAAGCCAATTAATTACAACCATTGACTCTCTAGCTAAATATCTAGACAACAATAAACAGACAGGTGTTCTCATCCAGGACTTTTCCAAAGTTTTTGACACGTTCGCTCATGAAAGACTTCTTCACAAACTGAAATATCATGGTATACAGTGAAAAACCTGGAAATGGATCAACCCCTGGCTAAAAAATAGGACCCAAAGGGTAGAGGTAGATGGGCATATCCACACTGTACATGCAAAAGTGTGACATCTAGGTTAATTTTTAGAAACCTGAATACATTTACACAAATGCTTTGGTTGTATAGACAATTGACTTTATTTACATAAATTGTTGAAGAAAACAGTTTCATCAATATAATCAGAGAAGATTAATGAAATTAATTATCCCAAATGTAACAGTTGTGATGTTTGACATAGAAAAATGCAATACAATTTATGATAACAACATACTAAGACAATTTGTTTTACTTTTTTTTACAAAATTACTCCATAACGAATTGATTTAATATGTGTAAGCAATATTTAAGGGATCTGACTGAATTTGCAGAACATTTTTTACATGGCGTCACGGTTGCTATTTTTGCCAAATTGCATTTTTCTTTTTTATCCTAAAAATATAACTAAAACAAAGGGAAATAACTTCAACATTGTACAGGTAACTTCCCTTTCACAAAAGAAGACCAACTACTACAATTTAGCATATTGTTTGGTGAACAATTGTATTCATCCGTAACGGTTGCTATTTTGACAGACAAGCAAGCTGTAACGTACGGTTGCGATGTTTGACCAAAATTATCGATATGCATCACAAAGCACAAAATCAATTTACCTTAGCAGGTGAAGAAGGACCATTCTTTTACCCAAAGTAATTTAAAGGTTAAGCAAGAACAAAGAAATATTTGAAAAGCTAAATCACAAAAAAAAACAATTTAGGAAGACCAAATTGTTGCAATTTTGAAGATGGCTACCAAAGATATAGTAGAAACATTTATAAGTCAACTTATTTTATTAAGAATAAATTTGAATAAAAATTACAAAATTGTGTTTGGTTTTGATGAACTACATTCATAGGAAGATATCTGAAACAGATAAGATGTTTCCTATTGAAATTTGTAATTAGAGTGACCTAATGTTTCAGAGACTTTGGATAGTCCTTTGTATGAATATTGCAAGTATGTATTGTTGATGTCTGCAATCTGCACTGAACAAATAATATCTTGCTCAGGCTGGGTGGAATATTCTTTATTGTCTTATAATAATGTGGCCATTGGTAGATGTTCTCTCCCTGCCTCGCCGCATACTTCAGTGTGATGCCATTCTCGATTACGTTTGCAACCTGGAAGAATACAAAGTAGGGTATGTTTTATTTCAACTAGAATTCTCAAACAGAAAGGTGTTATCACGACGCTCTTACAATACTGACCTTTTTCGTCTTAGTTAATATGTTTGCGTCATTTGGAGACAAATAAGTCTTTCCTGATTCCTTCCTTATTGTATATATTGCCTGCGTGCTGATTTATAATTAAGAAAACTACCTGTTAAAGTTTGTAAAAACTACAAATTCCGAGGGACACCCAAAGCAAACAACACCGCCGCTTTCGCCACCAACAGGAATGTCTACCCTATCACATACGCAAACGTTACCGGTAGTGACCTACTTTTTAATACAATCAATTACTTTACGCTATACTGCCTTATTTATTTAGGTTATACCGCGCCCTAGCGAATACAATATTTAACAAGATTTAACAAGATTGCCACCCAGAGAATAAACTCTGGATGGCAGGTGGACAAGGAAGCTCCTTGGCTTATCGAGAGTCCAACCCTTTTATATACGTGTATCCCGCCCTTCTGAGGTATGTGTCGATTTTATTTTTAAACATATTCACACTACTAGCACCCACACAATCAGCAGATTATCTCTTCCATTTGTTTACAGTCCTTTGTGAAAATGAGAGCTTTCTTATATATAACCTACACTGCTCCTTTGCTAATGTATCTTCATGTCCTCTAGTCTTTCTATCTTTCGTAACTGAGAAAAAATATTTCTATCAATATTTTCATGACCATTCAATATTTTAAACACTTCTATCTGATTACCGCTCAATATCCTGGTCTATAGTGTTGTTAAACCACACATTCTTTTCGGCGTATTTCATAACTAAGATCCCTCAGTTTTGGTATAATTTTAGTCGCTCTCCTCTGTACTATTTCTATCATATGTATGTCCTTCTTGCGATATGGCC
Organism: Escarpia spicata; assembly: GCA_963995525.1. Taxonomy (NCBI): domain Eukaryota; kingdom Metazoa; phylum Annelida; class Polychaeta; order Sabellida; family Siboglinidae; genus Escarpia; species Escarpia spicata. The sequence continues at coordinate 46,515,872 of OZ023211.1, read as the reverse complement.
TCCACGCTTGTATACAATATTCTAAATGAGGCCTAACTATTGTTTTGTACAGCGGTATTATTAGCTCTTTTTCCTTATACGTTATGTTTCGCCTAATTAATCCAAGGATTTGATTTCCCTTTGAAGCTGCAATTCCGCACTGCTCTGACACCTTGATATCAGCACTAATGGTTAACCCTGTCCTTTTCTTTTACAGTAGTACTTAGTACAGTACCCCCCATTGTATATTCTACATCTTCGTTCCCAAGTCCTGTGTGGAGGCATTTACATTTCCCAAAATTGAACAACACATTTGCCACTTTTCAGACCATTTCGCTTTTAATCCTTCTAAACACGTTTGTATCAACCGCAAATTTCAACACCTTGCTTGTTATATCATTGTCCAAATCGTTGATATATATATATATTAAGAATAACATAGGTCCCAGTATTGATCCCTGTGGTACCCCACTCAGACCTTTCCATTTTGAAGCCTCCCCGTCAACCACTACCCGTTGTCTTCTATCAATCAACATTTTTTATCCAGTTAATTACGTAATTTCCTATGCCATGGGCCTTTAGTTTAAGCAGTAATCTATGATGTGGCACTTTGTCGAAAGCTTTTTGAAAACCTAAGTAGATGATATACTACTGGTGATCCCTCGTCTACCCACTTAGTGATGTCTTCCAAAACAAATAACATATTTGTTAAGCATGACCTCGCTTTTAGAAAACCATGTTGAGATGGGTTTATCAAGTTATATTTAACAAGAAAATGTGATCTTTAATTAGTCTTTCTAATGATTTGCAAATCACCGATGTTAAACTCACTGGTCTATAGTTCTCTGACTTGTTTCTCAAACCTTTTTAAAATAACGTTATAATGTTTGTTTCTTTCCATTCTAAAGGAACCACTCCCTCTTCTAATAACAAATTGAGAACTGTTGCAAGCGGTATGCTAATTTGTTCTACAATTTCCAATAGTAGTTTGGGCGGAATCCATCCACTCCGGGTAATTTATTATCCTGCATAGCCTTTACTTTCTTAGCTACCATTTCTGGGGTTACAATTAACTGTCCTAAATAGTATAATTCTGCCCCCTTGAACTTAGCCTCTGGTACTGACAGTGAACTAATATCTTCCCTGGTAAACACCGAAATAAAATACTCATTCAGGTCTTCTGCCATTAAGAATCCCTCTAATATTATATTTTCAGCATTATCTTCTAGATTCCTTATCCTGAACTTTCTGTTTGCTTCGAACATACGCATAAAAACTATTGCTATACTTTTTTTATTACAAGCTAATTTGTTTTCATAGCTTCTCTTTGAATTTCTCATTTTAGCTGTAGCTTGGTTTAGTGCTTCTTTATAAATGTTGTAGTCTTCATAATTTCCAGTATGTCTATATGACTTCCACATCATTTGTTTGTACTTAATTTTTCTAATGGCTTCTTTTGAAAAGTGTTTCTTTTGGACCGTTTCCCTTGTTTTTACAAGGGAACAATGCACTCAGTTTCACTCTAAGATATTCCTGGCATTCTGTTGCTGACTTTTTCTTCAGTGTGTTGTTCCAGTCTACCTTTGCTAAATATTTCCTCATGTCCTTGTATCTTCCTTTGTGGAAATTTCTTCTGAACTGCTTTTTACTATTCCTTTCTGATTTTACTTTCATGGTAAAATGTATCTGGTTGTGATCATTACTCCCCAGTGGCTCACATATCTTGGCATTGTAAATGAATTCATTCTGTGAGGACAAACCTGTGTCTTACACATTCTCACCCCTCGTTGGTTCTAGCAAATGTTGAGAAAGGAAATTATGTTATACTAAAACTAAAAACTTGTGGTCCTCACTCCCTATACTCTGTAAAGATTTCCCTTGTATATGTCCATGGTTAAAATTCCCCGTAATAATACAGTCCCGTTTGCTCACTTCCCTTAGAGTGTTTAGTACTTTTTCATTCTCTTCTATGCTTATGTTTGGACTTCGATAAACTAACCCAACTGTTAACGTTGAGTTTCCTGTAACTATGTTACACCAAACAGCTTCTTCGCAATCTGCTTCTCTTTCTAATTTTATTTCATAAGCCTGGATATATTCTTTAATATATAAAATAAATCCACCTTCCTTTCTTCCTATTCTATTTTTCTAAACATTACATATCCTGTCAGTCCCAATTCGGTATCTGATATATCGTTGGTGGCTCATGATTCGGTTACACGTATTACGTGAGGGTCAATATCTTCTACCATAATGTTTAGTTCATTTCTTTTGTTTACTATACTCCTTCCATTTAAACAAACACATTTATATTCAACTTCAGAACAATTTTCCAGACTGTTCTTTGCTGATTTAGTTGTGCTGTCTTTATCTGCGCCTCCAGTTTCAGGCTTCTCTGTGAGTCCCCCCTGCGCATCTAGTTAAATAGATGCAACCTGTCCCACTGTCAACAGATCGCAGCAGGTTCTCTGAGAAAACTGCTAGCCCATTTCCACTTAGATGGAGGCCATCTCTCATGTACATATCTTCCCTCTCAACAAAGTATCCCCATAGATATGTGAATCCCATCCCCTCTTCTTCACACATCTGCTCAACTAGTGTGTTGATCGCCATCCTCTTGCAGTTTCTATATGCTGCCCCCCTTCCTCCCATTACTGGCAAAATTCCCAAGAGAATAATCTGTTCAACTCTTGTTTTAATTCGTTTGCTTCATCACTAACTGTCTGTACTTCTGTACTTCTGTACTTCTGTACTATCCCAGTTGTTCCCTCTCTGTCTGCATTATTTGTCCCTACGTGTACTAGTATAGACCCTCCTTTGCCATGTCCCAGTACCTTCTCTACCCTTTCAGTCACATGTTCTATCCTAGCCCCCGGTAGACAAACAACGACGTCCTCCCCCTCGCATAGTGTCTTATCAGTTTTTCTAAGAATAGAGTCGCCCGTGAAAATCCTCTCTTTTCTAATTCCACCCTCAATCACTGCTTCAGAGGAGCTCCTTCTCCGGTTTGTATCTGTCTGGTTGTTGTCATTTCCCCCTCTCGTCTTCTCTCCTGTCACCATATCTTCTGTTCCATTCTTTCCTGTCGCTGTTTCTCGTCACCTTTCCTCCTGTCATTGTCCCTTTTATCGACTTCTCTTCTATCACATTTGCTCTCACTTCATCGTCTCTTCATCTTTCCTCCCTTCACATTTTCTTATCTCCTCTCCCGTCCCATCTTCCCTCCCTCCTTTTCTACGGTCACTTTCTCCCGTCACCTTCACGCCTGTCACGTTTTTGTGTCGTTGATTCTACAATTTCTTCCCCTCCAATCACCTTCCTCCTCTCAATCTCTTTTCCTCAGTCTTCTTGCCACTACTCTGCTCCTTCAGTCTCACAGTACTCCCAACTGTCGTCTCTTTCCATTCCACCAGTCTCCTTGCTAATTCTCAATTCCATCCCCTTCACAATATCTGTCAACCTAACTATCTCCTTCTGCAAACACTTCACCTTCCAACACCCCATGCACTGAAAGGTGAATCCTTCCTCCTTGGTTTCTGCCCATGACTTCCCACACCTGGACAGGGCAAAATTCACCCAGCTGTGGCAGTGATCGCACACCAAATGTCACTTTGCCTTGACTTGCCGCTTGCAAGGCGCAATATCATAATTTATTTAATAACTTAACTAACTTAGTCTTTATAAAGACTGTTTCCTGTGTACTATACGTGGGACACTAGTTACATAAACAAACTCGAGTTCGCCCGACTATCGCTCACTGAAGCTTCGGCCAAAGCCTAACTTTTTATATGTGTATGTTGAACCAGTTCGCACCGGTTCATTAGTCAAACTGAAACTGAGTTATTACAATATTGGCAGATATTTCCTCGTGTGTAGTATATGCACTCCTATCTCTTATTCTCATATACTCAATAATGTGAACACTACTCTGAGTTAGTCGACTCAAATATCTGCACCAGTGTCAACAATGATCCGAGCCTAAACTTGCTTAATGTTAACAACAACGCTACCTTCTTCTTCTTCCCTTTAAAGGGCTGGGCTCTTGCGAGCGTAATTAGCCCTGAGATGCACGTACAGTTGCGTTATGGTGTAGCGGCCTGTGCGCCAAATATTAAAAATCATATTAAAACTATATTATGTTAAAATAGCTTAAGATGCACTTTGGCATGTTCCTCAATGTGTTGCTGGCGGTGGCTGCAGGTTATGTAAGCCGAATCGTTTAAAGAAGTGTTTAAGTGAAGATGCTGATGTGGTGGAAGCTGGAAGATGGTTCCAGTCTGCTACTGTCCCGGGGGAAAAAGAATGATAAAGAACTGGGTGGTGGACATGTTCCTGATACAATCGTTGAGTGCCTCTTGTTCTTGGGTCAGAATGGTGGTAATAATTTGAGCAAATAATATATACTAGTCCATTATTAATTCTAAAGAGCATTCCTAGTCTATTGTAATATCTTCGCTGTTGGAGTGTGGGCCATTTGAGTTGTAGCAACATGGATGTGACAGTGCCAGGTGTCCTTTCTGTGAATGATTAAAAACATATCTAGCTGCTTGATGTTGTACGCTTTCTAATGTCTGAATATCGTTATGCTTATGTGGGTCCCAAATGGATTATGCATATTCTAAAATGGGGCGCACCATTGTGGTGTAAATTGCAGACTTTACCTGAGGAGTACATTGTCGAAACTTTCTCCTCAAGAAGCCTATTGTTCTGTTCTCTTCGCTATGGTTGATACAGGGTGGGTTGTCTGCTATGGTTACACCAAGATATTTGTGAGAACTCGTTGTCTCAAGATACTGATTGTGCAAAGTATAATTAGTTAGAATAACCTTCTTAGACTTGTTAGGTAAGATTCGAATGACTATACATTTGCTAGGGTTAAATTGCATCTGCCATGTGTTTTTACATTCTTCTAGGGCATTGAGATCTTGTTGAAGCAACTGTTGGTCTTTTATGCTGTGAATTTATCTTTAGAAGAGAGTGTCATCAGCATATAACCGGGATGTTGAGTTGTATTGCAGTAGGAAGGTCATTGATATAGGCAAGAAAGAGCAGTGGTCCTAAGACTGTGCCCTGAGGCACTCCTGAGAGTACAGGAGCAGGTGATGAGTGTGTTCCTTCCAAGACAACTTGCTGGCTGCTATTGGTGAGGAACGATTCGATTCAGGTAAGGGTATTATGTATCACTCCATAGTAGTGTAGTTTGTGAAGTAGGCATCTGTGTGGCACTTTGTCAAAGGCCTAAGAAAAGTCAAGTAGGATAACATCGGTCTGTTGATTCTTGGCTACGTTTTTGGCTATGTCGTGGATGGTGATAAGGAGTTGAGTTTCACAAGACCGCTGTTTACGAAATCCACGTTGTGCTTCAGATAAAACATGATGTTGGTCAAAATGTTTCATTAGACTGCTGTGAATTATATGTTCCAATCCTTTGCATGTAATGGAGGTGAGGGATACTGGGCGGTAGTTTTCCGGTTGATTCCTGTCCCCTTTCTTGAAGATTGGCACCACCCAGGCATCTTTCCAGTCACAAGGCACTTCTCCGAGATCTAGAGAAAGCTGGAATATCTTTGTCATCATTGGGGCTAGTTCTGTCGCTGCTGTCTTCAGAATGTAGGCTGGAATGGAATCCGGGCCTGTGGCTTTACCTGTACGCAGGTTTTGGAGGAGTTTGCGTACGCCTGCTTCGCTAATTGTGATGTTGTCCATGGCAGGAAAGGGGCTGTCGCCTTTGTCAGGGAGGTTGTTGATGTATTCTTTTGTAAACACTGATTTAAACTGGTTGTTTAAGATCTCTGCTTTGCCGAGGCTCGCTTTTAATGAATCCACCTGATTCTTTAAAGGATATACTCCTGTTGATTCCCGATGCCTGCCTTTGACGAATGACCAGAATTCCTTTGATTTGGATTTGAAGTCTTGGCTGATTGTCTTTCATGTATTGTGTACTGGCTTGCTTATTGGCATATTTTTTTTCAGCTTGGAGTCTTCTATAACGATCCTTGTCTTTCTTCTTTCCATATTGTTTTGCTTTGGCATGTGCTCGTTGTTTTCTTCGTAATGCTCTGCGGACTGCCGTATTGATCCAAGGGTTGCCGTGTTGATCCAAGGGTTGCCGTGTTGATCCAAGGGTTGCCGTGTTGATGCAAGGGTTGCCTTGTTGATCCAAGGGTTGTCGTGTTGATCCAAGGGTTGCTGTGCCTGCGTACTGTTGTTTGTGATGGGACATGGGTATCCATCACTTGCTGAAGTTTCTGCTTGAAGTCAATCCATACCTGTTCTATGGTTGTGGATGAGGAGAGATCTGAATCAAAGGTACGTGCATACCATTCAAGATCCTGCTTTATGGCTGCAGTATTAGCTTTCTTCCACAAGTAGATCTTTCGGCGTAGAGGCTTTGCTCTGTTGCTCTGTGTGGGGCAAGTGAGGTGGCGTAGAGAATGATGTCATGGTCACTGCTGCCAAGTGAAGGCAGAGGTTTGCAGCGTATTTTGAAGCCAGGATGTGTGGTGAGTATTAGGTCGAGGGTTTTATCTTTCCTGGTGGGGAAGTCTACTTGTTGTTCCAATTCGTTTTCTACAATTAATTCAAGGATGGTTTGGTTTACCTTAGCCGAATATTGATTTCCCTTCATGCTTAAGGTGGGCCAATCAAGGTCAGGGGTATTAAAGTCAGCGCCTATTATCAGAACATTCTGTTTGGATTTCTTCTTTAAAAGTGTGAATTCTTCTTTGGTTGAGTTGATATATAGATCATCACTTCTATTATCTCCTATATATTCTACCACATAATTAGGTTTGTTAAATGTTATCCTTACAAACGAAGGCTTCGTTACCCTATATTATCACTCACTAGACTAGTGTTCTAAAATACTTTATCTGACTAACTTTAAGCACAACTGCTACACAATATATGTTTACTGCTATTTTATGAATGATATTAAGGCAAGAATAATACTTACCAATCAATCATTCCTCTCGCTTTTCAACGTTTGTGCACCACTAATTCTCAGCGATCTAGACCCGCCAGTGTTCCCGCCAATAGGTCACGGAATAGGTAGTATACGTCTTTTTAACAGATGTCTTGCAATGTATATTAGTGCTTTACAATTGAAAATGATATGCTAATGTTTATTGAACTATTTAATTATGATAGCTTAGAATATGTAGATTAGAATAGTAATTCGATGCTTTAAGCATTTAATTGAGTTTCGTAGAATGCAACAATTTACACTTGTAAACGACTTGTATTTGGAGCAATGCCATACGCATAGGGTCTGTAGAACTGCTTAGCACACAGATAGATGTGAATTAAACAAGAGTACGTAATTACCGTATCATAATGTTTTATACATTGGTTAATACAGAAATAGTAATTATGTCAATTAAGAGATATCATGCAGAATCTGTTTATTCAATGCAAGTAGATTCGTGCACACACGCTGAAACCAGTAACGACATTTCTTGATGGTTTAAAGTCAAGAAAAACATAATTTATTTCGCATTGATTCAAATCCCCTCCCATTCCTGCCAACGCGTGGTGAGGGATTTGCGCGTTTCAGCGATCGAAAATGGCTTTCAAAATTACAGCCAATACCCACCACGCTGCCTTGTCCCACCACACCGTAGTGGCAAATAACCTTTATCTAGTAGCGGGAAAATGCTGGAACTGAACGAATAGAAATACGTTTGTAATTATACAGAACAAGGAATATCATATGTTTAAAACCGTTTAATAATTGCAGGGAAATGGCGCTGATAGTGAAAATTCCCCGAAATACCGTCCAAATGCCAGACTATTTTGATAATCAACGATGCATGCACACACAGGCGCGCACGTAAGGACACACGCACGCATGCACACGCGCACGCATGCACGCACACGCACATGCACGCACACACACACACACACACACACACACACACACACACACACACACACACACACACACACACACACACACACACATTATGAGCATTATTTTGCGACGACTATTGCTACAAGCTCGCATATGCCATAAACGTCAGCGGAACAGTCTGAGTGGTTCCTAGAACAAGCTCGAGGCGGCAGCAACGACCAGTGTCAGAGCAACCACGGAGACAGTGGTTGCACTTTGGAAAGATGCGTTATTGCCACTGCCAGTGTCAGTGCCATTATCGGTGCCTTTGTCATTGGCATTTCCATTGAAACTGCCATTGTTTTTACCATTGTCGTCGTCTTTGTCATTGTCATTATCGTTGTCATCGCCATCGCCATTGTCTTTGCCATCGCCAATGATCTCGCCAATGCCGTTGCAGCGATCTGTCTTGCAGTAGCAGACTTCTGTGGTGACACCGTCTTTTGACTTGGTGACACAACCGTTCCAGGGGGATTCTCCTCGCACTCACGCCGTATGGCCAACTCACCTGAAATACACAGAGTTTGATGTGATTGTGTCACGGATGTTTAGAGTAAAATCTAAAATTAAATAAAAACAGTGGCTATATAAAGTACGTCAAGTCACGGTCTAGGGTGGGGGTGACGAAGCGTCACATGGTGAAGCGGGTCCTTGGGTAAGAGTTACGGAATGATATTTGAAATATTGGCTCGTCGATTTGTTGATATCAGACAGATGTACCGCCAATTGTTCAGCCAGTTTTTTGTTAGATTTTAACAGCAGTATAATGAAAAACCGACAATGTCCTATTGTTTAGTATTATTTTTATATGCGTATAGTTTACGTGTAACCACCGAATCAATAGGCCTACAGCCATGCAACGAATATAATTATAGTATAAATTCATATATCCTAAGGGGATTATTTGTTTAAAAAAACGAACGTAATTGTTGTGGTATTGTGTACATGCCATTGTCACGCAATATTTCCCGTCGGCTTAAGTTGCTTCTAGAAAACATTTCACGAAGAGATTATTATTTATAAGGCTTGGCTACAGGTCAACTATAATCGCTGGTGAATTTAAAATTAATTTTCCTGATTCCCCTTTTGCTTGTATTTATGTATGCAATAGTTGAATGATTCGTCATCTACGTGTGTCTCTGGAGCAGAGCTTCCCAGCAGGCGTACTGCGGCACACGGGTGTGTCTCGTCGGCAGAAACATTCGTTTACGCCTTAACTCAAAATTCCGTCATGAAAACGTGCATGAATATTTCTTACAGGGCGCAAGAAACAATTTACAGTGTTTGTAGATTAATAGCAAAAGTAGGAATTTTAAATGCACACAGCTTTGCTGGTAGACAGACAATACAATTCTACTAGCTTAGCCACCAGGAAATATCGAAGGGTCTGTGTCAAATATAAAAACATCACAGTGTCGAGCAAAAGACTGCACACACCGTATGTGTCGATTCGCCTCATACATGTTGTCCCGACGCAGGTTGGCGTCGTACCGCTCGGATTGTTGCAGTCTTCTTTGTTATAGGGCGTCGAATGGGAACAAAAGTAGCACGTGACTGCTTCACCTAAAACACCGAAAGGTCAAATATTCATTCAAACATGTTCAAGTGTCTATGCGAATGTTTGATATTTTAAGTTTTAGATTAAATATTGCACATGACGTGTGTTTTAATAAAGAAGGCAATATAATCAATTATAGTAAGCTATATTATATATTGCATATGTTTAATGGGTATACACCGTTTTTCGATAAAGACGGTACATATACTGGTACACTAACGTTCAGTGCACGAATACCAGCCTAGGTGTATAGTTTGAAGCCCATATCATGCCATAGTCGGTCAAATCTATTCTTTATGGAATATGCAATAAACGTCGAGGGCGTCTTGAACACTCTGAATGGGATTTTTCCAAGAACTGATAGTCAACTGGCAGGTTTAGATCAAATATTGCACATAACAGGGTGTGCTGGACGAAAGTTGAGATGGAGCAATGTTTTAAATTATATGTTGGAATAAAGACGACGCAATGTTTAAATTAGATGTTGGAATAAAGACGATGCAATGTTTAAATTAGATGTTGCAATAAAGACGATGCAATGTTTAAATTAGATGTTGGAATAAAGACGATGCAATGTTTAAATTAGATGTTGGAATAAAGACGATGCAATGTTTAAATTAGATGTTGGAATAAAGACGATGCAATGTTTAAATTAGAAGTTGGAATAAAGATGATGCAATGTTTAAATTAGGTTAGGCCTACATTGTATACGGAATGTTCCAGTGTGCCGGACCGATTATAGGCCGTGCCTTAAGTACACCGTTCCTTAGGCTACTGTGAGAGAAAGGTGACCCCCCAAGTGACGTACCCGCTGATGGCGTTGCTGTGTCACAAGTAGACTTTACAATGGACGAGTGCAGTGACCCCCCGTGACCCCACTGACCCCATGTTGCATCCCTACTGCGTTAACCGGTATGACGCGGCACAAAGGTGTGCCGCGGAAATAGAATGTTAAGCACTACACATGCGTAGCGATATATTTGTTCCGAAAGACTTCGTTCTGCTATACACTCATTTTCATAGGCTGGAGATCAGTTCGTTCAAGAGGTTGCTGGAGAAGCCTTAAATAAATATTCCCTCAAATAAAGATCCCCTCACTAAAACCTATTTTCTGACAGGACGCGGGAAGCCATCTACTTTGTTAATAGATCGATTGATAGCGAAGGCAAACAATTCTACCAGCCCAGCAACCAGGAAATATCAAACGGTGTGTATCTGAATGTATCAAATGTGAAAAATCTAAACGTTAGTGTTCAAACCATACAGTTTCATTGATCGTGAACATCTAATGGCAAACTGTCTGCCCGAGCAGCTGTATGCTCCGCCGCTTCGCACATGATCTATCAAAGCAAACACTGTAAGGGGATACAAAAATAACTCTTATGTGAAGAGACAAGTGAGTCATTGTGTTATCGACGTTTCGTCGCCGCCTCGCACTTAAGCAACCGGTCGGTCCGCCCCGTTGCTTCAAAGCAAACACTGTAAAGGAATACACAACACTGCTGTGTGAAGAGACAAATAATGGTAAAACTAAGTTCTTATACATCTTCGCTGGAAAGCATTCAGCCACGCTGTAATTAATGCTATCTATATCCAGGTACTCATTTATGCAGCTGAATAAACTGAGGCACCGTAGAATGAAAGAACGTGCCCAAAGTTCGACACCGCAGCCCGGATTTCGAACCCGGCTCTCCGTACGTTCTCCTTTGTGTCGTTCATATGTAGCCGTGTTCTGGTGCAAGTCTGCCCAGTCGGTGACGGCGGCGACGTCTTCCAGTTTTAACGGACCGTCCTGTTTTTGACAGCTGAACACTATGGACATTATCTGGAGTTCCTAGAAATCCTATTTACTCCGAATCTCGTCAATGTAATACAACGTTGGAGGACTATTCTCGTGTCACCCCGCTGAGCATCTACGTAAATGTGGCCGTCAGCGAGTGGTTGGTAGGTCCTGCTGGTAGGTCCTGCTGGTGGGTCCTGCTGGTAGGTCCTGCTGGTAGGTCTTGCTGGTAGGTGTATTTTGCACGAGTTTATTCCACATCTTCAGTCCAATGTTGTACGGCTGTTTTTTATGTCCGCCATTTATGATCTTTTCTTTCGGCTGTTGAAAAGTTTTCGTCGCTGCGCGGCCGCATCTTCAGCTCTTCTTCAGCTTCTTCGCTGGCTCGCCCGGCGTGACTATAACTTTCAAGTATGTATATGTATGGGCGCGATTATATGTGTATAATTAAATCTCATCATATCACAGTAATAATGGTTAATGGAGCTAAATGCTTAACCTTGTATTGCACTATGTTTTACTGCTGTACTTTATATAAACAAAAACTTTAGCTTGCCACTGAACTTATCTTAATACATGTATTCGTTCTGTTGCTGTGAAATGCATTAGTATGTTACTACGGATACTCAGGTAATATATATGTGGCTTGTAAAACCGTTTTAATACTGTATGCTCTACACCTCTCCCATGACAAGGTCTTCTTGCATTCATTATGCAAATCATTCTTATTTTATGTTATTATTTTATAAATATACTAAACTACAAGATGTCTATCTCAAACTGTTTTCACATTTACATGTTTAATCAATCTCACATTTACGTTCAGTGCATTACGTCTATAAAACTTACGACAGGCAATGCCACAAATATATTTCATTATCGGTATATGCATATATCACAATTTGTTGAACACTCATTCACACATACAAATATAATAACAAATGCATATGATAAATACCAAATTATATAAAGGCATGACATTAGACGATACGTTCCTCTCCTTTTAGGAGGTATTAATAACAATGACTTAATTAACATCTTAGACACAAATGATGTTGACAATTGTGAACCTCAACTAATACGTCGGTCATCATATTATGACTTTGATAAGTTTAGCAAACTTACACAGATAAACACTACGCGTTTTAGTATCTTAAGCAGTAACATCCAATCAATAAATTCTAAATTTAACGAACTGGAAGCTTTTGTAGAAGAGCTAAGTAGTAACAATTGTAAATTTAATGTCATCTGCTTACAAGAAACTTGGAAATCAGAAAACGATGACCTATCACAGTTTTCCTTACATGGTTATGCTGTTTAGTTCAAGGTAAGACGTGCAGTAACAAAGGAGGGCTAATAATATATGTTGACAACAAATATAGATCAGAGGTTATATTAAATGTGTTACAATGTTGCCGTCGGCCGTCGCAAATGTTAATTTTCGGGTGTGTTTGTGGGTTCCGAGTTCGTATTTTCGTTTTACACTGGTGAGTTCCGGTAAAGATGGCAACCGCTGTGTTTACACAAATTAAATAAACACTTATAATTTATTCATTGTGTTTAATTAACGTAGATTCCGTAACATGTACTTTGTACATTCGCCGCTTGAAGGTCTGTTACGCTGGCCTGTCATTGTGGGTGGAAATTCACCGCTAGCCTTCGTTTTCCACTCTCAAGCTTATCGACGCAGCGACTCTCAAGCTGTATGGTGCGCCGTCATCGCCATAATTACCGACACCGAAATTCACCGCAATCATGTCGAATCACGGTGAAATAGAGACTGTTCCTAAGACTTTGAATAAAGCTAAGAGCGACCGTGCCAGTTCCAAACGCAAAATTACGAATTTCATCAAGGAAGGTGATTCGTTATTGAAAGCTGATGAGGGACTTCCAAGTACTGAATTTCGACATCTCGCTGAACGTATTCGAAAAGAGTTGGATGTTCTACACGTCAACAACGAACATTTTATCACCTTGAAATGCAGTGCGTTAGTGTTAGATGATGAAGCTACTGATGAGAAAAGGGACTTTGAAGAACAAGTAATTGCAGAAATTGAAAGCAACTACCTTGATGAAGTTAGAGACAGAGCCATACCTATGATCCATGAACTCATCAAGAAAGCTGAAAGTGTTCTACGCCGAGACTTACCACCGATACCACTTTTACCAGCGCCGCTCGCCCCAGCTCCGGCAGCCCAAATGCAAAAGCTCAAGTTTCCAACATTTTCTGGAGACATCCGTGACTACAAGCGGTTCAAAGAACTCTTCATTAATTTCACTAAACACCTAGACCAAACCGAATGTCTGTATCAGCTAGTCGAATCCATGCAACGTCCCGTCGAGAGGAAGAAAATCAAGCCGTGTACCAACATCAACAGAGCTTGGGAAATTCTTGATGAAACCTATGGGGATGACGACCGCCTCGTCGATACTCTTCTACATGATCTTGAGGACTTGAACTCGTACGCTACAAAAGGAAAAGTCAATCTCGCTGAAATGGAAAAGTTCACTGAAGCCATCCAGAACTTTATCACTCAAGTAGAGGGCATTCATATGACGCAAGACTTAAACGGTCGACTATTGGTCACACAAATCCGCCGAAAGTTATCGGAGGAACACTGCCTGTTATGTTTACAAAGAGTTGCTGATGGAAAGTCAGAAGACTCAGTCTATGGTTTAGCCAAATGGTTGAACTCCCACCTCATTTTTCTCAAGAAGACAAAGTCGCAAATCGAATGTGTTAACCAATCTCCGGTTCTACCGAAATCGAAAAGTGCAGGACAGTCTACGGTGTCCCCTGGAGCTAGAGGAAGAAAAGGTTATGGCGTTAAATCTGAATTTGTGAATACTCGGAAGGAATATAACACCATGTCTACACCGAAGTGCCCGATTCATCCTCAAATCTCGAATCACTTCTTGAAAGGCTGCTACAAGTTTCGCAATCTCCCACAAGCCGAGAAAATTGACTTGATAAACACTCATGGAATATGTCACCGATGTGGACATAACAACTGTGTCGCTGGAAAACATCAATTCAACTATGATGACTGTCAATTCATTGCGAACTGTCAGATTCCGACGTGTGGTATGAACACTCACTTTTCATCGATTTGCCCACGTGTGTATGGTCTAGGAAATCTATCAGTGCCAATGCCTTGAATGCTGATGCTGAAAATTTCCATCCTTCGAAATCTCAGCCGATCTACAGAAACTCAAATCCTATGGTTGAATCCAGCAGTTCAGGCAAGGAACGTGTCACATGTGCTCTGCCAACCGTCATGGGATATATACGTTTTGGTGCAAAGAAGACCAAGGTCCGGATACTCCTCGACACCGGAAGTCAGATATCGTTGATACGTGAAGGAATCATCCCTCAGTCAGACACTTGTCACATGCAAGATTTCAACCTTACAACGGTTGGAGGTGTTACTGTGAACCACAAACTTCGTGTCGTTGAATGTACCCTCGAAAGTCTAGATGGAACATTTAACAGAGACGTCCGACTTACCGAGATGAAGAGACCATGTGGTGATGCTCAGATTGTCACCAATTCACAACTCCGTCGCTATCCTCATCTTGAGGACATCGATATCGTTGAAGCTCACGATGAGAAAATTGATGTCTAGCTTGGTGTGGAGAATGGTGACATACTCACATCAGAAGAACGTGTCATGGGTACAGACTTCGAAGATCCAGTTGCTGTTAGATGCCCATTAGGATGGTACATTCAAGGAGGTCGTGGTACAGAGGACATTCTTGCTAACGCAATAGTCAACTTCACACAAGTGTCCGCTATCAGTGATGTAGAAGATTTCTTAGGCATCGAACGTGTGGGCATGGAACCGAGACACTGCAAATGTGTAACTGAAGAACAAGATCACCTAGCGACGCAAACTATGAAGGAAAGCGTAGTCCAACTAACCGATGGTACCTACCAGATTCGCCTCCCATGGAGGAAGTCACCGCAAGGTTTGCCGAACAACTACGATTACGCTGTCAAACGCTTCATGAACCTGGAGAAGCAGTTCCGGAACAAACCTTGCGAATGGGAAGTTTACTCGAAAGTGATGGACGATCAACTCAATCGTGGAGTTGCTCGTCTTGTGCCGACTTTAGAATTCGAAGCAGACATCAGCCAGGGCCAAAAAATGTGGTTCTTGCCTCATTTCGCAGTGATGAAAGACTCCGTTACTACTCTAGTACGTGTTGTCTACGACGGTAAGGCTAGGTACCAAGGACACTGTCTGAATGACTACTTTGCCAAAGGTGACAATCTAAATGTAAACCTCTTTGATGTTCCACTTCGCTTCAGAGAGTACGAAGTGGGTGTGATCGCTGACATTAGTAAAATGTTCCAAGCTGTCAAAGTCACTACAGAAGATGCCCGCTTCCATCGTTACGTGTTTCGCAAACATCCAAATGACCCGATTCAGGTTTATGAACTGCTCACTGTTACCTTTGGTGACAAACCTTCTCCTACAGCAGCAATTGTCGTTCTCTGTCATGTTGCTGCAAATAATGCTACCGACGACTCCGAGATCCAGCGTATTGTCGCCAACCAGTTCTACGTGGATGATCTGAACGACTCCCAGAGATCGATCGAAGGCACTCTCCGCCTGAAACATAATCTTACCATCGCTCTTGATAGAGGGAACTTCAAGATCCAGAAATGGTTGTCGAACAAGTCAGATGTTTGTGACACCGAGTACTATCCTAAGGATGACATCGCTATGGCACTCGGTACACGTTGGAACCTAGTAGAGGACACACTTAGTGTCAAAGAAGTAACCCTCAACGAATGTACTCCGACGAAACGCAACATTCTCAAGACGACTGCATCCTACTACGATGTCTACGGAATGCTGTCAGGAATCCTCGTCCGACCAAAGATGTTGCTTCAGAAGCTCTGGATTTTTGGTCTTGATTGGGACACTCCAGTTAGTCCAGACAGTGACTTGTTTCAGATGTGGGAAAGAGTGAAGCAGGACCTGAAAGATGTTGGCACCGTCAAGATTGAACGCTGTCTGATCCCAGAAAAGTTCCGCGGAATGTCGCCATTGCCAGAAGTATCCCTCCATGGAGCCAGCGATGCTTCCGAAGATGCCATGGGGATTGGAATCTGGCTGAGATGGTCTGCGAAAGAAGATGATGATGCTGAGCTATCGTTCGTTTGCGCCCGAGCAAGATTGACTCCGTTGAAGCAGACAAGTATGCCGCGTAAAGAGATTCAGGCAATTCTTCTCCTGAGTCGCATGATGCTCACTGTGGAAAATTCTCTTCGGATTGAGATCGCCTACAAAAGGATATGGACAGACAGCATGACAGCATGACAGCCATTAGATGGCTTCGGGAACAATCGAAATCCTTCCGTTCGTACGTGGCCAGTCGAGTCGGGGAAATAACGTATCACTTTGATCCCGTCACTGACATTGCTTACGTACCGAGTGGTCAGAACGTCATTGATCTCGTCTCCCGTGGTGTTGATGTCAGTCAATTGCAGAAAGTCATTGATGGACCTGGCTTCCTGAGATTACCTCCCGTCTACTGGCCTACAACTCCAAAGAACGTCCCAGTTGACAAGGACGATGCTGAGCAAAAGAAGTTTCACATCCGCAATGCCAAAGTGCTGACGTTGAATGTGACTCGGCTTGATCCTATCGTCGATCCGACAAAGTTCTCCAGTTGGCCTCGTTTGGTAATGATGACAGCCCGGGTGATGTCTATGAAAGACTTACCCATGACCCAGTGGTTGAAGCAATTCGTATCAAAGATCTGTCAACTTCCGTCACGCCGAAGAATTAAAGAAGCTGAACTGTACTGGATTCGATATGCTCAGAAAGACCTTGACCTGGAAGATAAGCACATATCCAAGCTGAATCCATTCGCCGATGACAAACAAGTCGTCAGAGTAGGAGGTCGTATTCGCAACGCTCCGCTGTCCTTCGACATCCGTCATCCATGTCTCCTGCCGCGGAAAACTCACATCAGTTTGCTCATCGCCCGTGACAGACACAGGCATACTCTTCACAGAGGACATCTCAGTACTGCCGCTGAAATCAGGAAGATGTACTGGATTGTTGGCGATACGAACCTCTGCAAACGAGTGGTTCGTGATTGCAAGGTTTGCAACCGTCATCGAGGAAAACCTTTACAGCAAAAGATGGCCGATTTGCCCAACTTCCGCATCAAGCCTTTTCCATCTCCCTTCCAGACGACGATATTGGATTACCTGGGACCGATCCAAGTGAAACTTACCCGAAACACCGTTGCCAAGGGATGGTGTGCAGTCTTCGTCTGTGCTGTTGTCCAAGCAGTACATCTGACGTGTGTTCAAGACTTGTCGACATCCGCGTTCCTGCAAGCCCTTGAACGTTTCATCAGTATCCGAGGAGCTCCGGCTCTTATCATCAGTGACAATACAACGTGCTTCCGTGGTGCTGAAAACAAGATCCGTGATCTTCATCTTCGCTTGAATCACGACGAACTCTACAACCATGGTCTGAAGTTCGAGATCGATTGGAAGTTTGGACCTCCTGGTGGTCCGCATCATCAAGGTCTAGTGGAGCGCATGGTACAAGAAGTGAAGAAGTCCATGAAGCACTTAGTAAACAAATGTTAATTTTCGGGTGTGTTTGTGGGTTCCGAGTTCGTATTTTCGTTTTACACTGGTGAGTTCCGGTAAAGATGGCGACCGCTGTGTTTACACAAATTGAATAAACACTTATAATTTATTCATTGTGTTTAATTAACGTAGATTCCGTAACAAAATGTAAACATGTACGAACACTGGGAAAGGATGATAGTCCAAATAAATGGTGGTAATCTATCTAAGAGCATAACCATTGGAAACATATATAGACCTCCACGAACTTCTAATGATAACTTAAATGCTTTTATCAATGAATTTTCTTCTATAATATCATCAATGGAAAACAACTGTAATAACAATCTCATTATCACAGGAGATTTTAATATAAATTTGCTTAAATTAAATTAAAATGATACATATAGTAACTTTTTTGACACCATAATATCACACAGCCTTTACCCGCAAATTACTCTTCCTACTAGATTTACTAGAACAAATGGTACTTTAATAGATCATTTCTTTTGTAAACTTAATAAATCTATATTGGAGAGTACTGCAGGGATTTTAATCAAAAAATGTTCTGATCATCAGCCGTATTTTATATTCATCAACGTCTCATTAAAGACTGAATCTCCACCTAAATATGTTAAAATAAATATACTAAATGAAGAGGCAATGCATAAAGTTAAACACGAAATAAAATAAAATGATATATACAATAAGCTAAATAAAAATATAAATGCAGACACAAATTTAAATTATGATATAATCTACGAAGAAATTATACGGGCAAAAAATAAGCATATGCAAACTAAGCTGGTGAAATTTAATAAATATAAACATAAAAGATCAACTTGGATTACAAAAGGATTGCTAAAATCTATTTAATATCGAGACAAACTCTATAAACAATTAAAATTGACACAACCAAATTCGACAAGCTATGAAGCTATTAATATTAATCTAAAAACTTATAATACGATATTAAAGAAAAATATTCGTGCAGCCGAACAAGTGTATTTTGAACAAAGATTTAATCGATTTAAATATGATATAAAATACCTGGGGTTATTAATTAATTAATTTCTAAAAATCGTACAAACCGTAGATTACCATTACTTTTTATAGAAAATGGTACAAAAATAACTAATAAAAAGGATATTGCAAAAACAATTTTAATAATTATTTTACAAATATAGGTCAGACCATCGCACAAAGTATTAAATATAAAGGTAACAAAAACTGTAGTTATTATTTAAACAAAAACGTTAATTCTGTATTTACGTTTCAGAGTGTTGATGAAGAGACTATTAGGAAAACTATTAATAATCTTCCCACAAAAAACAGCTCTGGATTTGATGGCATTTCATCAAAATTGCTCAAGATTAAATTGAGCCTGCAATTATAAAATCATTAAAGCTGTTAATAAACCAAGTTTTAAAATCCGGGATATTCCCAGACAAACTAAAAATTGCAAAAGTTATTCCTATATTTAAGAAAGACGATCCATCTTTATTTGAAAATTACAGACCAACTTCCCTTCTTCCCACAATTTCTAAAGTATTAGAGAAATAAATTTTTATTCAATTATATTCTATAGTATGGTTTTAGAGCAAAATATGAAACGGAATTTGCTGCGCTTGAGCTAATAGATAGAATTATAACTCAAATGGGTAATAATGATGAACCAATTAATGTATATCTCGACCTTTCTAAGGCGTTTGATACTATTGACCATAACATTTTACTTAACAAATTAACTTATTATGGCCTAAATGGTTCAACTTTGCAGTTATTCAGAAGTTACTTACAAAACAGGAAAAAATACACTGAAATTGAACAAATAAATTCAGACATCTTACTTATAACAATCGGCGTCCCACAAGGTTCAATCCTTGGACCACTATTATTTATCATTTACATAAATGATTTCTCACAAGCTAGTCAATTATTTAATTTCGTCATGTCCGCTGATGACACCACATTATCTAGCTCTTTAAAATGTCTTAACAACAACAACAACAACACACGCAACAAAAGTACAGAATCCTTAATAAATGAAGAACTTTTCAAAGTTAATGAATGGCTAAACATAAATAAATTATCTTTAAATAAAAGCAAATCAAAATACATGATTTTTCATATGCCTAATAAACGCACGCACTCTTGCGCTTAAAATAGATAATATACATATTGAAAGAGTAGATGAATTTAACTTTCTAGGATTTACTTTAGACATTAACCCAAATCGGAAAAACACACTGAGAAAATTTCAAATAAGTGCTCCAAAACAATTGGCATAATAAACAGATTAAAATATGTATTACCTTTAGATATAAAAGTGTTGTTATATAAGACATTAATATTATCTCATATCAATTATTGTACCATGGTTTGGGGATACCAAATAAATAGAATTACAAAAATAAATAAAAAAAGCCGTGCGAATAATAACCTTAAATAAATACAACTCTCACACGGAACCACTTTAAAAAAAACTTCAACTACTAAAAGTAGAAGACATATTAAAGTTACATGAATTAAAATGTTACTTTAAATACATCCATCAAATGTTACCTCCTTATTTACTTAACTGGCAAATTATCCCAGGTGTAAACATACATAATTATAATACTCGTGAACAAAATATATACATACTTTTAGAACTAAGCATGAATTTGCAATGAAACGTCTCAAATACAGCCTACCACGTACTATAAATGACACCCCCGATATAATCAAAGACAAAATATATACTCACAGTTTGCGAGGCTTCTCATTTTATATAAAAACATACTTGTTACACAAATATAATGATTTATGCACTCTATCAAATTGCTACACATGTCAACAGAACCATTAAATACAATACATTTGATGCTAGCTTCAGGCAACCAGCACACATACAAACTTACATTCTCACATAAAACAAGCACTCCCAAAAAAACATACATGAGATAGACACCTTGTAAAATGACCACATAAATTATCACGTAAATAGGGTGGCTCCTATGATAGCGACAATTGTGTCTTAATAGGAGTCACCGACCCCGATTGAATAAGCTGTATGACTAATATCTATGGTACACCAATACCATAATAGCTGTACATGCGTTTGTATGTATTTTCCGAATAGTATGTTGAACATATAAAGATATACGTTTATGTATGTCTGCATAATGTTTATATTTGTTGTTTATTACAGCATAAGTGATGTTCAAAAACCAATTAATTGTGTACCTATATGGGGTCAAATAAACGTTATGTTATGTTATGTTATGACATCGGCGTACCTTCAGCTTAGTGTAAGCTGAACGGGGGCACGTTTCAAAGGGTCTAGGGGCACGGTCATGTGGGCCTATTCAAAATGGTCTACGGGTATACAAAATTCCAAAGGTCTAGCCTCCCTATGAAAACACTCTTGTTCGGTTGATAATAATTATTGATATATATGGTCGCATTGGAGCCTCATGTTTGAGCCAAAGTCTGATTAAAATAAAATTGGGCAATCAACTTGACTTTACTTAAATGTATCGGCCAAGTTGATCCCTCGCTGTCCTCCTAGATGTTACAACCCAATCTTTTCATGTAGGGAGCACACCACTTTGTTATTAATAGCGGGAGTTCAGCGTCGTGTTTGATTTGGTCGCTCCATCTCTTCCATACCCTTCCTCTTTTGGGTGTCTTTAACATCTTGCTTGAAAACGACAGTATCGATATTTTCGTTTGGTATACGACAAACATGCCTAAACCACAGGAGTTGTTTTATGACATTTTAGATTCAGGGGCGAATGTCTCCTCTCTGATGTGATTATATACCTGTTTGCCCTGGTAATAACCCTGATAGCCTGCAGATAACGCATCCCAAACACTTCAAGAGACTGTGTTTCTTGCGATCGTAGTACCCAGGTGTCTATACCATAGATTGCTAACGACAGTAAGGACTCCATATAGTCCGAATTTCATTCTTGTGAGATGCCTCTGTTTGAAGATGTTACATCTCTGAGCTGTGAATATGCCAAAGGCTGCTGATGACAGGGCTGTTCTTCTACCCCATTTCCCTCCGTCCCTCCCCCCGTCCCTCCCTCCTGCTTCTCTTCCTCAGTCCCTCCCCCCTGCTTCTCTTCCTCAGTCCCTCCCCCTGCTTCTCTCCCTCCGTCCCTCCCCCCTGCTTCTCTCCCTACGTCCCTCCCTCCGGCCCCCTCCCCTGCTTCTATCCATCTGTCCCTCCCCCTGCTTCTGTCCCTCCGTCCCTCCCCCTGCTTCTCTCCCTCAGTCCCTCTCCCCGCTTCTCTCCCTCCGTCCCTCCCCCTGCTTCTCTCCCTCAGTCCTTCCCCCCGCTTCTCTCCATCCGTCCCTCTCCCTGCTTCTCTCCCTCCGTCCCTCCCTCCTGCTTCTCTCCATCCGTCCCTCCCCCCTGCTTCTCTCCCTCCGTCCCTCCCTCCTGCTTCTCCCCCTCCGTCCCTCCCTCCTGCTTCTCTTCTTCCGTCCCTCCCTCCTGCTTCTCTCCCTCCGTCCCTCCCCCTGCTTCTCTCCCTACGTCCCTCCCCCTGCTTTTCTTCCTCCATCCCTCCCTCCTGCTTCTCTCCCTGCTTCTATCCCTCCGTCCCTCCCCCTGCTTCTCTCCCTCCGTCCCTCCACCTGCTTCTCTCCCTCCGTCCCTCCCTCTTGCTTCTCTTCCTCCGTCCCTCCCTCCTGCTTCTCTCCATCCGTCCCTCCCCCCTGCTTCTCTTCCTCCGTCCCTCCCTCCTGCTTCTCTCCCTCCGTCCCTCCCTCCTGTTTCTCTTCCTCCGTCCCTCCCCTGCTTCTCTCCCTCCGCCCCTCCCTCCTGCTTCTCTCCCTCCGTCCCTCCCCCCTGTTTCTCTCCCTCCGTCCCTCCCTCCTGCTTCTCTCCCTTCGTCCCTCCCTCCTGCTTCTCTCCCTCCGTCCCTCCCCCCTGCTTCTCTCCCTCCGTCCCTCCCTCCTGCTGCTCTCCCTCCGTCCCTCCCTCCTGCTTCTCTCCCTTCGTCCTTCCCTCCTGCTTCTCTCCCTCCGTCCCTCCCTCCTGCTTCTCTCCCTCCGTCCCTCCCTCCTGCTTCTCTCCCTCCGTCCCTCCCTCCTGCTGCTCTCCCTCCGTCCCTCCCTCCTGCTTCTATCCCTCCGTCCCTCCCCCTGCTTCTCTCCCTCCGTCCCTCTCCCCTGCTTCTCTCCCTCCGTCCCTTCCTCCTGCTTCTCTCCCTCCGTCGCCCTCCCCCTGCTTCTCTCCCTCGGTCCCTCCCTCCTGCTTCTCTCCCTCCGTCCCTCCCTCCGCAAATTTTGACGAGCATTTCGACCATTTTTCTCCAACTGCTTTCAAGACTTTTACA
Organism: Escarpia spicata; assembly: GCA_963995525.1. Classification (NCBI taxonomy): domain Eukaryota; kingdom Metazoa; phylum Annelida; class Polychaeta; order Sabellida; family Siboglinidae; genus Escarpia; species Escarpia spicata. The sequence continues at coordinate 46,492,730 of OZ023211.1, read as the reverse complement.
GTTATGTACGTGATTTCCACCAGGCTCTTTCCTTGATTTAATTGCTCTAACAGCCTCCCGTACCTCTGCTAAAGAGAACAGAGGTCCAACTCCAAATATGTTAACGTGTTAGAATGATTATATTTGAAACGTTATAATATCATTGTATGCTAAGAACTATAGGCCCTATCAAGATTGCAAGATTGATAAAAACGGTTAGTTTTAAAATTGGGAGCTGGGTATTATTTGTTTAGGACATCGTTTCACAACACTCCGTAATGTTTGAGTGTGAGTGTTGTTAACTTGTTACACCAGTGTGACAACCTACCGTAATGTTTGAGTGTGAGTGTTGTTAACTTGTTACACCAGTGTGACAACCTACCGTAATGTTTGAGTGTGAGTGTTGTTAACCTTTTACACCAGTGTGACAAACGTTACCGTGTTTGATTGACGACAGTTGCCAGTGGAGCGCCGTGAGACGCCAAGCTCAGCGGGGTGATGTAGCGAGCTCCTCAGCCGCATTCAGTCTTTGCACAGCATTGGAAGAGATGATAGCAACGCTTTTGACTGTGAGCGATAATGAGCGTAGTTAACCAGTCAACTGTGACGGTCTGTCGTAAACGTCTATTACATAGCAGTGTTGCGTGATGACCTTAATTTGACAGCCGCCACTCTCCAATTGGCTCCAATGTACCGGCGATAACGAATGTCGGTTGCTTTTTGTTCCGTGGGTGGGTAAGCTAGTAGTAGTAGATAGAGTAAAGACGCTTCTACGACCTGCGTCGACGATCTCGTCATGCAGGTTGTCTTGGTGCATCGAGCACGACTGGCTTCAATATGCTTTAGATGCATACTAAAACGGGCGACATAGCTTTTTCCAGAAAGCCCGGCCGGTAGTTTTCTGTGACGACAACGAAATACAGATGCTGAATAACGATACATCGTGCATGTTAACTTCCCGCCATCCGCTCGTCGCCGTCACATACACATATTTGTTTGCAGATTCGATTCGTATAGTATTAATTTTGCATATTATATTTTACGTTTAATATTATTATATATAAATACATTTTAAATCGTTCCACAACATAAGCATACGGGTACAAGGATGAGTTACAAATGTGATCCAGGCTCTCTGCAACGAACAATAAGCAGACTTCTCATATATCAGGCCCAAAGTTTGCCGCGTTGTTAACACTAATGAATGTGTTTCGTCACGTCTCCTTGCGTAGCCGTAGCTGTTCTGCGCGGTGGTAATCAAGATTTACACTGATCTACGTTTAAAGTTGCATGGCAAATGAATCCATTACTGCCCTTTATTAAGGATCAACGCGAACTGCATCTCCGGCTCATGAACCTGTGGACAGTCGCAGTCTTACGGAAAAGAAAAACTGCCACCAGGACTAATATTATTGTATGCACAGGCGTTCAACGCAATGATTAATTTCTCTCTGTAAATAAAAACAACGTAACTTTTAAATTGGTTTTGTTGTTTATTGTCTTGGTGGGTCATACGCGGTATATAACGGGATGTAATAATTAGTTGCGTATGTACCAGGTACAAATCATTCTGGCCTTTACGTGCAGACGTCCATTATCAAAACTTCTCAGTTATTTTGATTGCCACAGATTGACTGTAAGTCTCAGTCTCTCATGCAATATAGTATACATTTGCCAGACTTGCTAAACAGTGTCATATATCGTGCATGTACGCCGTAAATAACTTATTTCAGAAAATAATATTAAAATATTTATAGAAATACTCAGTGACGATGACTTTCTAAACAAGACATTTCAAACAAACTTGATAATCTGATATAATGGCAAACGACGGAACAATTGAAGCAAACTGTTTTCCATTTGAAGCAAACTGGAAAAGGACAAATACGTCCGCAATTAGAAACAAACTTCTCTGGAAGCAGAAAAGGACAATAAACGTTGTAAATGCACGTATGAAATTTACTGCGCTTTGTGAGATAGAAAGAGCACATCTAATGGGTACATATATCATCCCCGCTCCACAGACGCCAGCTTCATAACTGGTCGTCAGTCACGCTACCTCAAAAACTCGTGTAAGTCTAAAAGCGAAAAACTGATGCTGCTTCCGTCCCCCATGATCGACTTTACGTGAGGACCCGACGGAACATTGATCAGAATTCTGTATGTCGAACTAAGCCAAACAAACAAAACTAGACAAATAGCAGACTGCTGGACATATAACTGTGGACATACCATGTACAAAAACTCAAACATGATAGTACATCAGTTTCAAGCTGCGATGAAGCGGAACCGAGCCAAAGTAAGAGATCTGTCGATGCAAACAAATGTCCTGCTACAACGTCGACTGTTGTAGCATCTGAGTGATGTGTACCACCTCCTGTTCCCCGTCTTCTGGCTCTGGTATGGTGTTGTAGCATCTGAGTGATGTGTACCACCTCCTGGTTCCCCGTCTTCTGGCTCTGGTATGGTGTTGTAGCATCTGAGTGATGTGTACCACCTCCTGGTTCCCCGTCTTCTGGCTCTGGTATGGTGTTGTAGCATCTGAGTGATGTGTACCACCTCCTGGTTCCCCGTCTTCTGGCTCTGGTATGGTGTTGTAGCATCTGAGTGATGTGTACCACCTCCTGGTTCCCCGTCTTCTGGCTCTGGTATGGTGTTGTTGTATCACTCCAGGAAGGTTTAAATAACACCTTGTTTCCTATGTTAATGTAGCGGACGGTGGGAACTAAACTTGAGATACTGGTTGGTGTGGGTACTTCTCCGACACACTACGAGTTTAACTGTTCTGTCCTCCTTCCGAACCATAAGTGTATCTAGCAGTGGCAAGGACCCATCACTTTCTTCTTTGCACGTGAACTTATGTTGCTACTAGAACTTTGAGAAATTAAAGGACGTTGGTCGCAGAAGTGTAACAGGGCCGTGGTGTGTTTACTTACTTAGCTTTACTGAGGTAGTTCCTGACCGTAAGCGGTGGCCTCGGTGGTCAATCTCCAGCTTGTCCAGTAAATGCTCTACGACTTCCTGGGAAGGCGGCTTTAGTCATAAAGAAATTTTCTTGCACTCCAGTGTTTATTTAGGCGGTATTTAAACGTTAATGCTAGGTGCAGTTACCCCGTGTTTGGCTAAACTATTTCATAATTATGTGACTGATTAAAAAGGTTTCCTTACTAGTATTTATATACACACATTCTTGGAATAGTTTCAAACTATGTTGGAGTGGTTCAATAACCTACTAAATACGGAGGCAGAATGTGAGATAGTCATAGCACATTCTGTAAGGATAAACTACAGGTAGCAGAAAACATTTATCTGGGCTACTAGAATATGAGACCCCAGAAGATGAAGGAATTGAGAAAAAGATTGGCTTGCCGAAACACATGAAAATGAAAGTAATTGCAAGCAGATTGAATTCGGCAGGACGTGCAGAGATGAGTGAGGAAAGACTAATACAAAGATAGATCACGGGAAACAGAAGGGGAAGATGGAAGACCAAACCTAAGAGGGGACGACGGTGTCAAGTGATAATTAATGTGTACATGCATGTCTGTGTTCCAAAGGTGTACAGACGATTGACTTTAATGGGCTTACTCACCATTTTAATCAGAATTACAGACCTGCACATTAGCACCGACACAATATCCACGTCATGAACATAGATATCAAAGAATGATTAATTGTCTGCTGCTTGTTCTGTTTCTGTCGCCAATACTTGAGCATAGATCAAGCGTTACTTGACAATAAATGTATCCATAATTCAGACATCTGTATGGAATTTACACAATACATATATGTTGCCATTAGTCAACAACCTGGCTGCAGTCTGTCATTTTGTTCACTTCTACACTCCAAACGACATAGCCCCATTCTATCCTACGTCCCTTTCCTTCTGGTTGATGGCGTTTTGGTTCATCCTGCCAGTCGATAGCTTCTTTAACTGGGGCATCAGAAGAGGCCATAAACTTCCTCAGTTTCTAGGTCAAGGTCAATGTCGTAGAAGCAAGGTCGTGTTGGCAGACCTGGCATTGTACTCATCTGAAAAATGCAAGTAAATTTTTTTTTAAATTTAATGAGACACTGGAATGTCAACAGCTCACAACTACTAGAATTATCAAAAGAACAATTAAGTAGAACTGTTGAAAACTAGGTCAAATATGGGTTAGCTCTGTGTAACACCAGTAATCTTAAGGTGGAATTGTATTATTACATTTTTTTTAAAGTGGAAACAATTTGTTTTAATTAATTTGAAAAACTGACTACTATAATTGTTGGCTAGTCTTTTTCATTTTCATTTATACAATATCTTTGTTTCAATAAAAACGTTTACCTCCAGTACAGAATGTTTCTTTCACAGACACACAATAAAGAATAATTCCAGGACTACCTCGAAACATGAGGTTTCTACTTACTGTTCCAACAAGTGGGTAGATGAATCCTGCCCCAATACTGGCCCTCGCATCCCTGATTGGGAGGGTAAAGCCCTTTGGTGCCCCCTTCAACGATGGGTCGTGTGATAGTGACAGATGTGTCTTGGCCATGCAAATAGGCAAATTGTTGAAGCCCTGGAACAGACGAAGTGTCACAAAGAAATGGTTTCAGCAAGTTGTTGAGAGCATTGAACAGATGAAGTCACAAAGAAATGGTTTCAGCAAGTTGTTGAGAGCATTGAACAGATGAAGTCACAAAGAAATGGTTTCAGAAAGTTGTTGAGAGCATTGAACAGATGAAGTCACAAAGAAATGGTTTCAGCAAGTTGTTGAGAGCATTGAACAGATGAAGTCACAAAGAAATGGTTTCAGCAAGTTGTTGAGAGCATTGAACAGATGAAGTCACAAAGAAATGGTTTCAGCAAGTTGTTGAGCGCATGAAACAGATGAAGAGTCACAAACAAAATTATGTGAGCAAGTTATTGAGAGTCTGAAATAGGTGAAATGTCAGAAGTGACTGATGAGGTGTTTCTTGAGAGTGTGAAACAGATGAAATATCAGAAAGTAATGATTAATGATGTATATCTTGAGAGTGTGACACAAATGAAGTGTCAGAAAGAAATGGTAGTTGAATTAAAATCTCTAAAGCAAGAAACAGAGAATTGCTAAACAGAAATATTAGATGTGCAAGTGTTTGAGAGCATGAAACAGATGAAGTGTCAGAAAGAAATAGTATGAGCTTTGAGAACACAAAACAGATAGTGTTAGAATAAAATGACAGATGAGGAAGTTGTTAAGAGCACAAAACGTGTCCAAATGAAACGTTACGTGAGCAGTGTAGAAAGCATTAAATATTTGATGTGTCAAAAAAGAGGACATTTTACTAACAGGACACCATATAGAGATGACAGTCAAAATATCTTCCAAAAAACGATGCACAGAATACTACTTGTATCAAGAGAGACGCAACAGTTTATTTAACACTACAAAAGACCAAATTGAACAGAAAAACATTTCATGAAGTCACCCAATAAATACCACACAAACCTGTTTCTTGAACAAGTCCAGTCGTTTCTGCGCCTGTGGCTCCAGTTCGATGCCATCTGCCCCATAGATTTCCTTTGCAATTACAGCAATCTTCTCCTCCAGGGGAAGCTGCAAAACATTCAAAAATGTCCTGAGTCAATAATTACACATACACTTCGGATGATGCTATAGTAATTTTCATAAATACAGACTAGGCATCTAATGTAATAGTTCACCTGGGAATATAGTGTATATATATATATATACACAATATATTGGATATATATAGTCTCAAGTAACAATTGCCATTTTTAATGTTTGAGAATAAAGATTTTATTATATTAATAAACATTTTATTATTACGTCTTGGCTTGTTCTACAACACACCAACCACAGGACGTTGTCACATCCCCAGATGGTTGTTACAGACACCCAGACAGACGTTACACTCCCAATGGTTGTTACAGACACCCAGACAGATGTTACACTCCCGATGGTTGTTACAGACACCCAGACAGACGTTACACTCCCAATGGTTGTTACAGACACCCAGACAGACGTTACACTCCCGATGGTTGTTACAGACACCCAGACAGACATTACACTCCCGATGGTTGTTACACAGTTGACTCATTCACACAGACCAGACACTCACGTCCAGCTCATAGAGGAACTTGAAGTTGATTGGCTGTTGAGCAGCGAGACTGACGGCGTTCGCCAGGTCGACGGCGCCAGCCCCGCCATCCGCCCAGTTCGTGCACGCCACCGCATCAAACGCACCGGCCTCTTTTGCTAGTTTGGCAGCTAGCTCCAGCTCATTCTTACTGTCTGTCCTGAAAGGGATACGGGGTAGGAATGAGGAACGGACAATATGAAAACAGACACAGACTGACCTATTCTGGGGTTAGCAAATGTAACATCATTTTGTTCCCGATACACATCGAGAGACTCACAACACATGCACATTGTTCTAATTCTGCTCCATCTGTGGCATCATTTAAGCGCTGGCTGAAAACGCATTTATTTAAACAGACAGATGGTGGCAAATAAGACAATTTATACTTACAGGCCAACGAACATTACCTTGGACGATTCTACATGACTTTTCATTTTAGTGTTTTTTTATTAATTTATTTAAATTGTTTTAATATAACTGTTTTCATTTTGTGAGCGCACTGATTAACTATAAGTTAGATATTGCACAGAATAAGATCTATTATTAACATATATCCGCCATAGCTCCCTGGCGTATCCATCCACCTATTGCAAACTTGAATACTGCTGACCAATTTGTGATTGACCGACCTTTCTGTCTTGATGGTCCTCTGAGCTTGGTTTCCAAGGATTCAGCGCAATATAAGTTACCTTATTATTCCATCTGGCAACTAAAAGGAAAATTACACGATATTTATAGTACTAAAGTAGAGACTTTTGGTAGAACAGGAATATTGTCAAAGCCCTCCAGACTATGGGAAACGAGCAATATTCACTTTCACGTTTTCGTAGTGATCATTATATGATCCTTACTCGAATGCATTCACCGCTACGACAACAGGAACTCCAAACTTGTTGGCGTTCTCGATCTGCTTCGTCAGGTTGCTGCATCCTTTCTCAACCAGGTCCAGATTCTGAAAACAAAGTTTTATTCTCCTTAATACTGAACACCAGAGAGAGCGATATTGCAACAAAACTGCAGAATGACCAATTGCTAGAACATATTACAGAAGTGATTGGTAACATCTGTCAATGTGAAGGTCAGTGTTTAGGTCAGTGTGGCTATAAATATGAAGGTGTCAATGTGGCTGTCAATGTGAAGGTCATTGTGAAGGTCAGTGTAGCCATCAATGTGAAGGTCGGTGTGATATTTTTAATATGAAGGATTTATCAAAAAATTAAGTTGTATTACTCAAGACGAAAAATAAAATGGCAAGACAAGGTGCTAAAACACAGAAAGCCATAGATTGACCCACACTAGCAATGTGGAAGAGACAGTAAACGGAAAAAGGACCTGCTTTGGACAGAGGTTCTGGAAAGCAGGGTGGCAGTTAGTCAATGTGTCATAAACCTTGCAGGGTGACAGTTAACCAGTGTCATAAACCTTGCAGGGTGGCAATTAATCGGTGTGCCATAAACCTTGCAGGGTGGCAGTTAATCACTGTGTCATAAACCTTGCAGGGTGGCAGTTAACCAGTGTCATAAACCTTGCAGGGTGGCAGTTAGTCAATGTGTCATAAACCTTGCAGGGTGACAGTTAACCAGTGTCATAAACCTTGCAGGGTGGCAATTAATCGGTGTGCCATAAACCTTGCAGGGTGGCAGTTAATCACTGTGTCATAAACCTTGCAGGGTGGCAGTTAATCAGTTGCCATAAACCTTGCAGGGTGGCAGTTAATCACCGTGTCATAAACCTTGCAGGGTGGCAGTTAATCACTGTGTCATAAACCTTGCAGGATGGCAGTTAGTCACTGTGTCATAAACCTTGCAGGGTGGCAGTTAGTCACTGTGTCATAAACCTTGCAGGATGGCAGTTAGTCACTGTGTCATAAACCTTGCAGGGTCGCAGTTAGTCACTGTGTCATAAACCTTGCAGGGTGGCAGTTAGTCGGTGTGCCATAAACCTTGCAGGGTGGCAGTTAATCACTGTGTCATAAACCTTGCAGGGTGGCAGTTAATCAGAGTGCCATAAACCTTGCAGGGTGGCAGTTAATCAGAGTGCCATAAACCTTGCAGGGTGGAAGTTAATCAGTGTGCCATAAACCTTGCAGGGTGGCAGTTAGTCAGCATGCCATAAACCTTGCAGGGTGGCAGTTAATCAGCGTGTCATAAACCTTGCAGGGTGGCAGTTAATCACTGTGTCATAAACCTTGCAGGGTGGCAGTTAATCAGTGTGCCATAAACCTTGCAGGGTGGCAGTTAATCAGAGTGCCATAAACCTTGCAGGGTGGCAGTTGATTAGTGTGCCATAAACCTTGCAGGGTGGCAGTTAATCACTGTGCCATAAACCTTGCAGGGTGGCAGTTAATCAGAGTGCCATAAACCTTGCAGGGTAGGGTGGCAGTTAATCAGTGTGCCATAAACCTTGCAGGGTGGCAGTTAGTCACTGTGTCATAAACCTTGCAGGATGGCAGTTAGTCAGTGTGCCATAAACCTTGCAGGGTGGCAGTTAATCACTGTGTCATAAACCTTGCAGGGTGGCAGTTAATCAGTGCCATAAACCTTGCAGGGTGGCAGTTAATCAGGGTCCCATAAACCTTGCAGGGTGGCAGTTAATCAGTGTGCCATAAACCTTGCAGGGTGGCAGTTAATCAGTGTGCCATAAACCTTGCAGGGTGGCAGTTAATCAGAGTGCCATAAACCTTGCAGGGTGGCAGTTAATCAGTGTGCCATAAACCTTGCAGGGTGGCAGTTAATCAGTGTGCCATAAACCTTGCAGGGTGGCAGTTAATCAGAGTGCCATAAACCTTGCAGGGTGGCAGTTAATCAGTGTGCCATAAACCTTGCAGGGTGGCAGTTAATCAGTGTGCCATAAACCTTGCAGGGTGGCAGTTAATCAGAGTGCCATAAACCTTGCAGGGTGGCAGTTAATCAGTGTGCCATAAACCTTGTAGGGTGGCAGTTAATCAGTGTGCCATAAACCTTGCAGGATAGAAGTTAATCAGTGTGCCATAAACCTTGCAGGGTGGCAGTTAATCAGAGTGCCATAAACCTTGCAGGGTGGCAGTTAATCAATGTGCCATAAACCTTGCAGGGTAGAAGTTAATCAGTGTGCCATAAACCTTGCAGGGTAGAAGTTAATCAGTGTGCCATAAACCTTGCAGGATAGAAGTTAATCAGTGTGCCATAAACCTTGCAGGGTGGCAGTTAATCAGTGTGCCATAAACCTTGCAGGATAGAAGTTAATCAGTGTGCCATCAACCTTGCAGGGTGGCAGTTAATCAGTGTGCCATAAACCTTGCAGGATAGAAGTTAATCAGTGTGCCATAAACCTTGCAGGGTGGAAGTTAATCAGTGTGCCATAAACCTTGCAGGGTAGAAGTTAATCAGTGTGCCATAAACCTTGCAGGGTAGAAGTTAATCAGTGTGCCATAAACCTTGCAGGATAGAAGTTAATCAGTGTGCCATAAACCTTGCAGGGTGGCAGTTAATCAGTGTGCCATAAACCTTGCAGGATAGAAGTTAATCAGTGTGCCATAAACCTTGCAGGGTGGCAGTTAATCAGGGTCCCATAAACCTTGCAGGGTGGCAGTTAATCAGTGTGCCATAAACCTTGCAGGGTGGCAGTTAATCAGTGTGCCATAAACCTTGCAGGGTGGCAGTTAATCAGAGTGCCATAAACCTTGCAGGGTGGCAGTTAATCAGTGTGCCATAAACCTTGCAGGATGGCAGTTAATCAGTGTGCCATAAACCTTGCAGGGTGGCAGTTAATCAGAGTGCCATAAACCTTGCAGGGTGGCAGTTAATCAGTGTGCCATAAACCTTGCAGGGTGGCAGTTAATCAGTGTGCCATAAACCTTGCAGGGTGGCAGTTAATCAGAGTGCCATAAACCTTGCAGGGTGGCAGTTAATCAGTGTGCCATAAACCTTGCAGGGTGGCAGTTAATCAGTGTGCCATAAACCTTGCAGGATAGAAGTTAATCAGTGTGCCATCAACCTTGCAGGGTGGCAGTTAATCAGAGTGCCATAAACCTTGCAGGGTGGCAGTTAATCAATGTGCCATAAACCTTGCAGGATAGAAGTTAATCAGTGTGCCATAAACCTTGCAGGGTGGAAGTTAATCAGTGTGCCATAAACCTTGCAGGGTGGCAGTTAATCAGTGTGCCATAAACCTTGCAGGATAGAAGTTAATCAGTGTGCCATCAACCTTGCAGGGTGGCAGTTAATCAGTGTGCCATAAACCTTGCAGGGTGGCAGTTAATCAGTGTGCCATAAACCTTGCAGGATAGAAGTTCATCAGTGTGCCATCAACCTTGCAGGGTGGCAGTTAATCAGTGTGCCATAAACCTTGCAGGATAGAAGTTAATCAGTGTGCCATAAACCTTGCAGGGTGGCAGTTAATCAGTGTGCCATAAACCTTGCAGGGTAGAAGTTAATCAGTGTGCCATAAACCTTGCAGGGTGGCAGTTAATCAGTGTGCCATAAACCTTGCAGGATAGAAGTTAATCAGTGTGCCATCAACCTTGCAGGGTGGCAGTTAATCAGTGTGCCATAAACCTTGCAGGATAGAAGTTAATCAGTGTGCCATCAACCTTGCAGGGTGGCAGTTAATCAGTGTGCCATAAACCTTGCAGGGTAGAAGTTAATCAGTGTGCCATAAACCTTGCAGGGTGGAAGTTAATCAGTGTGCCATAAACCTTGCAGGGTAGAAGTTAATCAGTGTGCCATAAACCTTGCAGGATAGAAGTTAATCAGTGTGCCATAAACCTTGCAGGATAGAAGTTAATCAGTGTGCCATAAACCTTGCAGGATAGAAGTTAATCAGTGTGCCATAAACCTTGCAGGGTAGAAGTTAATCAGTGTGCCATAAACCTTGCAGGGTGGCAGTTAATCAGTGTGCCATAAACCTTGCAGGGTGGAAGTTAATCAGTGTGCCATAAACCTTGCAGGATAGAAGTTAATAAGTGTGCCATAAACCTTGCAGGGTGGCAGTTAATCAGTGTGTCATAAACCTTGCAGGGTGGCAGTTAATCAGTGTGCCATAAACCTTGCAGGGTAGAAGTTAATCAGTGTGCCATAAACCTTGCAGGGTAGAAGTTAATCAGTGTGCCATAAACCTTGCAGGGTGGCAGTTAATCAGTGTGCCATAAACCTTGCAGGGTGGAAGTTAATCAGTGTGCCATAAACCTTGCAGGGTAGAAGTTAATCAGTGTGCCATAAACCTTGCAGGGTGGAAGTTAATCAGTGTGCCATAAACCTTGCAGGGTAGAAGTTAATCAGTGTGCCATAAACCTTGCAGGGTAGAAGTTAATCAGTGTGCCATAAACCTTGCAGGGTGGAAGTTAATCAGTGTGTCATAAACCTTGCAGGGTAGAAGTTAATCAGTGTGCCATAAACCTTGCAGGGTGGCAGTTAATCAGTGTGCCATAAACCTTGCAGGGTGGAAGTTAATCAGTGTGCCATAAACCTTGCAGGATAGAAGTTAATAAGTGTGCCATAAACCTTGCAGGGTGGCAGTTAATCAGTGTGTCATAAACCTTGCAGGGTGGCAGTTAATCAGTGTGCCATAAACCTTGCAGGGTAGAAGTTAATCAGTGCGTTAGAGAACCAAAGCAACATTTTACAGGAGCACAATTTCCCAGTTTGATTGAGTCGTTTATCTGGAATCCTCCATAATCCAGACTAAGGGAAGTAAAAATTTACCTCTGTGGTATACTCGGGTGCCAGGGGGGCCCCGGCAGTGACTGTGGGGCCACCTCCATGCATCTTCAAGGCTCGGATCGTCGCAACGAGCACAACAACGTTTGGCTTGAGGCCGGAGTAACGGCACTTGATGTTGAAGAACTTCTCCATGCCAATGTCCGCCCCAAACCCAGCCTCGGTTACTGCAACGCATAAATAAACCCAGTCTTGGTCACAGCAACGGATAAATAAACTCAGTCTTGGTCACTGCAATACATGAACAAACCCAGCCTCGATCACTGCAACGCATAAATGAACCTTGTGTCCACAACAATTATATGATAGCTGTTCTTTTGATTTGATTAATTTACCTATAAGTTAAATTATTCTACTGGTTTCCAAATTTAAGTTCAATGATTCTACTGGTTTCCAAATTAAAACATTTTTTCTTTTGATTTGATTAATTTACCTGCAAGTTCAATTATTCTATTGGTTTCCAAATTAAAAAAATTGTGTTTAAACTCGTCATCTGCAAGGCACAGATAAACTGTTATACTTCAGTCAGTTCAATGTTTCTACTGGTTTACTAACTAACTTTAAAGCACTGTTTAAACTGGCCCTCTCTTGCAGTTTTTTGAACTGCTGTGTTAGTAAAAAAGTAGTTTGACATAAATAACAACAGCAAACTGACCGACAAATCCGTCCTCTCCGACGAGTTTCAAGGCGATCTTATCGGCCAGGATGGATGAGTTGCCATGGGCGATGTTTGCGAATGGACCGGCGTGCACAAACACTGGAGTACCCTGGAACGCACATGTCATATTAGCACAAACACTGGAGTACCCTGGAACGCACATGTCATATTAGCACAAACACTGGAGTACCCTGGAACGCACACGTCATATTAGCACAAACACTGGAGTACCCTGGAACGCACATGTCATATTAGCACAAACACTGGAGTACCCTGGAACGCACACGTCATGTTAGCACAAACACTGGAGTACCCTGGAATGCACACGTCACGTTAGCACAAACACTGGAGTACCCTGGAACGCACACGTCATGTTAGCACAAACACTGGAGTACCCTGGAATGCACACGTCATGTTAGCACAAACACTGGTGTACCCTGGAACGCACACGTCATGTTAGCACAAACACTGGAGTACCCTGGAACACACACGTCATGTTAGCACAAACACTGGAGTACCCTGGAACGCACACGTCATGTTAGCACAAACACTGGAGTACCCTGGAACGCACACGTCACGTTAGCACAAACACTGGAGTACCCTGGAACGCACACGTCACGTTAGCACAAACACTGGAGTACCCTGGAACGCACACGTCATGTTAGCACAAACACTGGAGTACCCTGGAACGCACACGTCATGTTAGCACAAACACTGGTGTACCCTGGAACGCACACGTCATGTTAACACAAACACTGGAACGCACACGTCATGTTAGCACAAACACTGGAGTACCCTGGAACGCACACGTCATGTTAGCACAAATATCACTGATTTGCATCAGCGATATAAATGTGGCACAAGGAGATTATGGCTTTACAAATAGACTTATTTCAGGTAAAACTCATAACTCATCATAACAAACTCATAAACAATATATAAATAGGTAAAAAAAAATAAACAGCTTTTAAAAGTAGATAAGTTAGAAATATAAAATTGATACAATAAAAGTAAAATAAGGTAATAAGTTAAAAAAGTTAATAAATAATAAGTTATACAAATTATAATGAATAATTAAGTAAATATGCAAAACATGAGATTCACTTTATTTATAGTTACACTTTTTTAGAATGCATAATGGAGCGGCTATTTAATATTCACAATGTGATGCTTATAAACAAGTACACTGTGTCCAACACATTCCAGCTCATTCCTTAACCACACTACAGTGACCAATGGTCAGTTTGAAAATCTCAACTGTCCACTCTGAACATCTGACCATGCGAACCTCTTCAAAGATAACACCAAATATTCCTTAACAAAAATACCAATGAACTTAAATAAATTCACAAACAGTGACAAAATACTCCTTGAAGAAAAATTGAAATGAACTCAGATAAATTCTATTATTAACCCTAGAAGTGACCACTGAAAATCCTCTGTAACGTACTGTTCCTATAAAAATCATAACTTTACTAATATTTGTCATAAAAATATGACTGAGGAATCAATCATTATATTGCTAAAGAAATGTTTTGTTACAATAAAATTATAATAACTATATCACATACTAAGATCATTGGCCACTGATGTTATTTTTGGCAGATCGGACATTGACAGAGTTTTCCATGTGTGCGGGGGTCTAAACTTTATGAAAAGATGTGTAAATTCAGTACATAGGACGTAGTAAAATCACCAAAATGTGGGCGTCAACCACGTCACATGTTTTGTAAGCTAGATTGTGAGTAGCTGTCATTGAATCTGCTCATGAATAAATATACAAGATCTTGACAAATCTGTAAGTTTTCCATAGATACCAAATGTGGGCAAGTCAGTTGCATGTGAAGGAACTGAAAATTGTTACAACAAAGGCATGTACGGTTGGTTGGGCTGAATTTCAGCCCGAGACATTGTATGGGTTAAAATGCATTAAAAAAAACTTGATGCGTACCTCGAGAGTCTGCATGAGATTGGGTCGTATGGCGTCCTTCATCAGCACAGCTAGGGCTCCACTTACACCCTGCAAACACATCAGATGTGGTGTATGTTTCCCAACAAAGTCTCCCAATAAAAGAACACTGATGCTTACTAACTATTCATATGACACTACACATACTACGTATTTGGTACTATTTGTAAATATTATTCATATGACACTACACATACTACATATTTGGTACTATTTGTAAATGTTATTCATATGACACTACACATACTATGTACTTTGTACTATTTGTAAATGTCTCTCGACACTAGTTCAATTAGGAACATCTTAACCTGTTAGGTGGATGTTTTAACAGACACATCTAAATGAAACTACCCGTGTAGTATATCTCTTTAAACAAAGTTAACTTTGACAAAAAACAATCTTTCACTCAATACTGTAGTTAATGACAATTATTTCATGTTTTAATAACTTGATCTTGATAGGATACAAATTAAAACGGTTTGAATTTGGAATGGCTTTTTATATACAGTAGATTTTGTTTGATAAGGTCGTAAAGTTAGATTTTAATTAATAAAAGAATCATACTAATGTGCTGCTTGTAAAACAAAACAAGAAGAAACCATGGTTACCAGATCGTCAGCTGTGATTGGTTCGCCGTTTAGGTTACTTGCAACGACCATCTTTCCAAGCCTCTCTCTCATGTCAGCGAGACTGGTGGTAAGGGCCAACACAGCCATGATCTCACTGGCGACGGTGATATCAAACTGACACTGCATCACAGACACAGACCAGATGTTTACAAATAACATGTCACAACAGGAGAACTGTCTAATAAGTTGTCCTTTAAGCACATCAATCATTAATGGAATTATGATGGCTATTTCAGTCCAGAATTCATTACAACCTTCCGACTACCAGATGGCGGCCAGTTCAGTTGTGTCGTCAGACATGATTGGTTTATGTTAACCTTGTTCCTATTCGTTGGTGGTTTATTTAACCAGCATTGATGTTTCTTTGTGACATCCCCAGCCACTATCCTCACAAGGCCTTATTATTTTTTTCCATCTCTCAACAAACTTAAGTGGATCCAATTACTTTAGGATGCTGAGAGCAAGAGAGTGGATAAGACTTTAGAGAGGACGCTGAGTTATAAATTGGTACAAAACATATCATTAAAAACTCTCGATCTGTCAAAGCTAAACAGACCATGAGAAGTAGAGAGCAAGACTATTGTACTAAACCAGTCAAGAAACACGCATCTACTCACATGTAAACTTACTCTCCTGTGCACTGGAAGCAACTAGAGTTGTGTCATCATAAAAACACCACAGACAGCTGATACTGTCCTTAGGAGGGGTCAAATAAATTCACAGTCCCCCAAATACGTCCAGTTTTACATACGGATGGGAGGTCGACTAGTCGTCACCAACTGTCAGGGGGAAACAAATCACAACAGTGGTGCAACTTGTCGAGTGGAACACACACTAATGTACATTGACCCAATTGTGGCTAACATTTGGTTTTGGAAGCCATCTTAGATCGTTCAAACTGCAAGTGCCACGCAGTGTATTGGTGGGGTGCGTGGTGGCTTGAACCAGTACGAAACACTACATTTATTGGACTTGGTGAACCGATGAGATCACCCTTTACTTGAGCTATACGTATACGCGTGATATCTGCAATTTGCCCTACGATGCCATGTCTTAACTACCCTGTCACATGACCTATGAGGGAAGCTGTCTCCACCCACCTGCCTTGTCTTTCCCTTCTCCGTTGGCGACTCTCCGATGGTTATCTTCCTCAGGAAACGGTCGTTTGTGTCCATCACTGAAAACAGCCAAGTAATAGGGAGCGGGTGTGTGAGCCGTTTTGGGGTCATACATGCAGTGGGTCACATATCAGTGTTGGAGATTTGGGTTGGGTAAATTTTAAACGTCCGTATTTTTTACCAAGTACACAATATGTGGGAGGCAGACTGAAGGATGGACCCAAGTGCACAGGATCTGGTGTGGGTCGGATTTTAAATCAGGGGGTATCCACCATGCTGATGACTGATAACTCCAGACACTCACATATTTTCAGGTCTCACATTTGTTCGACACATTTCTATTTTTGTTCATATCAATTACCTCTTCTCATTCTTAAAACTAGACTGAGCAGATATATCTAAAGTTCCTGTAGTGCTATTGCAACCCCCCCCCCCATACTGACATAATGACCTTAGGGTTTTTGCCAATTAATATACAGACATAAACTTCATTCTCTCTATTTCACCTGTCTCATTCCTTCCCTGGCTATCTCCATATTTGTCATAAACGAGGTGCTGCCCCTGGTGGAGTTAATGTGACACAAGTGCTGCCACCTGGTGAATGTACAACACATTGCTGCTGGAGGCAATTACTTCCACACATGACACAGGTAAGGAGCATACAAGGAAGGGTAGGGGATTACAATAGTAGGGGGCTTTCAAAGGTAGGGGGCTCATAATAGTAGGGTACAGGTAAGACTTTTGTTCATTTATTGCACAGACCTTCAATGCAGAGAGAACTAAAGGACTAATTTAATATAAGTTTTGTGGTAAGTAATGGCAAATAAATAATCTAAAACAAAGTAAACATTTGACCAAACTTGATGTCTAAACAAGAATGACAGTTATCAGTGTATAATATTAATTTACAATTTTAAAAAGGCATTTTTTATTAATAAACTTATTAGATTTATACATTTTTGACCTGTCACGGCAAACCAGGAATGAAGTTGCTTGGGCCTAGTCTGCACAGATAGTTGTCTTGCTCATGTCCAATCAATTTTTTTATTTTGGCTGAAATAAGTATTACTCTTATATATTTCAATATCCAGTTTATTTTCCTTGAAAAATAATCCAAACTAATCAAATGCGTGAATTTATGAACCAATAGACTGAACAAACAACAGACAATATGTGTCAAAAACAACCGTTTCTCAAAATGTTGCTTTTTAAGTTTGCTTAAATTTTAGTAACAATTCTAAAACTACTGAAGATATTACAATAAAAGAGACATCTTAAAGCTTACGACGAGAGGAATCTAAAATGTACAAAACTCCATTGCACAATTCTGCGACTTAATGCAACTGTGCTGTGACAGGTGTCATTCGTGTCTGAGACAGGTGTCAATCATGTCTGTGACAGGTGTCGTTCATGTCTGAGACAGGTGTCGTTCATGTTTGAGACAGGTGTAGAAGTGAGTTACCTCTTTGCCAGGTGATGGAGTCTACATCCATGTCCAGACGGGCGAACCGGTGGATCTCATCTTCCGTCAACTCCGCTGGGTCAGTCTTAGTGATGCCAAGTTTCTATAAACATACCAATTATGTACATCATGAATGTTGCAAATGCTTAATCCTGCTATATATACGCAACCGGCTGTTTGCACAGCTGCTCAAACAGGTGCTGATATAATCAGTTCACGATGTGCAAATGGCAACAACTCAAAATGTAAAGAAAATTCCTGTGTACATCCAGCAATTATTTTGTAGGTAAGATTATTATCTTTATATACTTCGGTAACGTCAGCAACGGTCACTAGGTGTCGCAGCAAACTGGGCGGAATATGTATAGAAAAGCACAACCTAAAGGTGCTTTAAACCAGGGTGACAGAGGGTTAAAAATTATGTGAATAGAAGTGCACTATTTTAATTTATTTTAATTCAGTGGGAATGAGAGGTTAATTTCACTTGGTCTTTAAGAGGTAAATGGAAACACAAATATGGGCACCGACATATAAAAGTACAAGAATTCTATGTGTAAATTAGCTGAAGGAATATGTTAACACAAGCGTTGTTGTGTCTCAGTGCCTGCTCTCTTCTACCTCATCGTGTCAAGTTATGATGCAGGGGCCATTTTCCCGTTTCCCGAAGTATTTGCCGCATGTGTATGGTCCGTACGATTATTAACATACCTGTATATGGGGTATTTTACATCCTATTCTAGGGGTCGTAGATTAATCCCTGAAAGTTTGGCATTTCAAGATCAAACTGTCTAAGGGGAAAACTTTAACCTACCTGCGTACGCATGTAAGTAGATTGCAATTAGAATATAGGACTGCTGGACTTCCAGTATATTTGTTTCACCTGAAGTCTGGTGAGCTGGATCTTCGAGAACTGCCTCTTGCCCTTCTTTGTTGGCACGAGGCGGCCATAAAGGGCCGAGTCAGTCTGTGTAGCTTCATGGAACCGTCGTGCATCAATGGCCGCAGCCAGCAAGTTGTTGGCGGCTGTAATCGCGTGGATGTCGCCAGTCAGGTGCAAGTTGAACTCGTCCATCGGGATCACCTGCGAGTAACCACCACCAGCGGCGCCACCTGGTGACAGCACAGAAAAACATCAAAACTGAACAGGTTGCTTTACAACGGATTACAAGTTATTGTTTGAATGATGCGATTTAAATTATGACAACTCTTAACAATCAACAGACTGAGTAAATGTTAATTTTAAAATTGTTTAACTACACCAAGTTATCCACACAACACTTTATTTAAAAACTCATTCATACACAGTGCAACCTCTCTATTAAGGTCACCCTTGGGACTGGGCAACGGTGACCTTAATGGTGAGGTGGCCGCATTAGCGAAACTAATCTCCTATTCTTTACAGTTACAGAAATAAGTTGGGACTGTCCTAGTGTAACCTTAATTGAGAGGAGGCTGTATTATCGAAGTGACCGTAAAGTGACGTTCGACATTATATTGATAAACAAATAAACTGAGTAAAATATTAATAAACAACTAGAAAAATATACAGTGAGAATAATAAGTGTTACAATATTAGGAGTATAGCAGATTTTAGGCGGTTGGTACAGTACCTTTGATGCCAAACGTTGGACCTTGAGACGGCTGACGGACACAGGCAAAGGCGTTCTTGTGAGCATGTGCACCCAGCGCCTGCACCAGCCCAATGGCAGTGGTACTCTTGCCCTCCCCCAGGGGGGTAGGGGTGATTCTACAGTCACATGGTCAACTGGTTATCAAAAAGAACAAAATAGTAACCGGAAACCAAGATGCATATTCTTAAATAGTCTGACAACTTTCACAGACGATCTGTTCGACTTATAAATGTTACCATGGAAAAAAGCACATTACAAACACACGCAGAAGTGATCTAAGAATCAATTATGTTATCAGTTACATTTTGATAGAACTATAAACTAAATACAACTGAGGTGGGAGGATTGTGTAAGGAGAGATGTGGAGGGATCCAGGGAGAAGTGGAGAACCAAAATGAAACACAGAGGAGAAATGATGAGTATGTATGGTTTTTCCTAAAAGCTTCAGTACAGCACACAAAAATGGTTAAGCTTGGAAAAGAAAAACACTAACACTAATTCTGACTGACAACTAACAAGACACATTTCCTATTCATTTTCTACATTTAATTTCTGATTCTGAGCACTTCATCAACAATTTTAAAGACAATATAGAGGCCTTATATCACAAACATGATTAAAATTGTATCTTTGAAGATATTAAAGATTTTAGAATCTGCAAGATTACGTCACATACCCTGCACAGAGGATGTATTTGCCACTTGGAGCATCTTTTAAGCGGTCGAGAATCTTCAGTGAAACCTTTGCCTTCTTCTTCCCGTACAGATCTATCTCGGATGGCAATATTCCCACCTCCGACGCCATCATAGCTATGTCCTTTGGAAGCTGTGACATGGCAATTTCGATATCACTGGAAAATAACATTGTACTTTGTAAACATCAAATATGTTCACAAGACTTCTGTATTTTTGTATCCAGTACGTTTAGATTTTCAGCACGTTTGGTAATCATTTGCTTTATCATTTCATTTACACATAATTTTATTATACATAGGTTTATTTATATAGTGTATATACATTTTGTTTGTTAACTACTTTTCAATCCGTAGTTGATTTATCTCTCTTATATGCGATTTTACGTGTCTTAGATATTATCAAATTTTGTAAACATCCGTGAATGGGGAATTAGTCCCAGATTTGATGGTGTCTAAATAAAGTTTATTATTAAACCACTTAGGATTTCTTGATATTTCTTAGTACAACATTGCTCAACAGACCATACATCAAATATTTCTAACAATGAGTTCAGAAATTATTTTTTTACAGCAATACCACACAGGGATTCACATAAAGCTACAACACGTACCTGGGAACTGGACGTTTGGGTGTTAAAGGTAGGCACTGTACTGTCCACAACCCTATGCTCTGCAAAAACGACAACCATCTAATCAGTTCTGTCGCTTCAGCAAAACCAGATTCCCGACATGACAACAGCATAGCATTCTGACATCCAGTTGCTAATTTTGACATTTCACTTCAAAATTACAATCTTTGAAAATATGTCATGTCAAACCTGTTGGCGCCATAGCAAGGTTCTCTGGACACGAGAAAGCTGCAAGAGAGATCGGCGTCCGAGCGACAATCGACTGCACTGTACAGGGCCAACTGCCCTCAACAAATGAGCTACTCTACATATCACAGGCATCCTTCACGTACAAACGAGTCTACCGTCGTTGCTAGGCAACAAATCCATTGTTACAATGAGAAACTGTCAACTAACAATTACAGCTTCACATAAAATAAATAATGTTTACTGCAAATGTAGTTAAACTGGAATTAAATTATCTTACATATGCTAATTAAAATGTAAATGTGGCTTTAGGTTAACAACAAATAACCAATTTTATTTTAGTAGTTGTAAGGCCTACCAGTGTTTGTTTCAAATTAACTGCGCAACCCTTGTGATGAAAAAAAGTACATAATTTTTTATCCTGTATAAATCCAAGCATAGGAGAAATAAAAAATCTTTGCTCATCGCCCGACTCTCTAGCTGTCAAAGTACTTGCTTTAAAATATTTTCCTCCAGCAAAATAATAATTGAAAAAAATCTGTCCTTTCTATCTATCCTAAAATCTGAAAGCATGTAACAGAAAACACAACTTTTACTCGAGTAGTTGTAATGGACACTACCTTGTGACACAACCTTTACTCGAGTAGTTGTAATGGACACTACCTTGTGATACAACCTTTACTCGAGTAGTTGTAATGGACACTACCTTGTGATGAGCGGTTGCTTTCTTGGCACAGTCCACTGTGTTACTAAGCAACATGGCAACGGTCATTGGTCCAACACCGCCAGGAACTGGAGTTATCCATGATGCCACTTCCTTCACTGTGCTGTATTCAACATCACCCACTAGGCGGGTGCCAGATTTCTTGGTGTCATCTAAAATACATTAAACGGCCACATTTTCTAACTTTTTACATGACTGATATATTTTTTGCTATTGTGTTTGAAGATTTAACTGTTTATTGAATTCATATCTTCATTTCAGTCTTTAGTTTCAACTGATACAAAATATGATGTCAATAATTCATTATTAAACAAGCTAGAAATATATTTATAAATAATAAAAACTATGGCAAGTAGTAATCCAACTTCAGTCTACTGAAGTTGGATTACTACTTACTACTACAAAACTACTGTCTAAACCAACTTTATTTACGGGTGTCTCAATGGGTAATATCGACCTGGATACTTTTATATATTTTTAATTTGCACAACTTTTTTGGTACAACTAGAGACTGACCCTTACCAAGTATAACTATTTTAATTTAGGCAATATACAAGTTTATTATTATTAAATGGGTAAATTGTCATGAGGACAACCAACCTGGAATGGAGTTGATGCCACAGTCAATTACGACAGCTCCAGGTTTGATCCAGTCTCCCTTGATCATCTGAGGACGACCGACCGCAGCCACCAGAATGTCTGCTTCTTTCACCTAAAACACACCAAACCTACATCACATTGCCTGAGCAGTTAGACCCTAAAACCCACCTCAACAAAGTGGTTAATAGTGAGTGGTATGAGTCATCATCATTTGGCTGAAGTTTTACCATTTGTCTTTTTATATTTGGCCAGTGATTGCTTTTTAGAAAATGTTATCCCCCTGCCAAACTGACAAAAGGTGTTTCATTTTGTATCATTGACTAAATTGTCAATGACAAGTGTGAGTCAAGAGAATGATTTAGAAACAGTATCTTTTATTATTAATAATTACACTGTGTGATTACCGGAAGTGGTATAAAACGAAAGAGGCACTTAAAGTGTCACCAAGCTGTTCCTATGACAACAGTAAAGCTGGATGAGAAGCCGCTGCTAGGGCTGTTTGACCAATGAGAACAAGAAGACAGGACTGACCACAGCCTGAAGGTTGACGGTGCGAGAGTGACACAGTGTGACAGTCGCATGGTTCCACACAAGGACATTTGACATCGGCATGCCAACGATCTTACTTCGCCCGACAACCACCGCTCGCTTCCCTTTGACCGCAATGCCTACAAATGTCAGACACACAAGGTAAAGGTCATCTGTTAAAATTAAGCATAATATCGTCAAATTGTTGTACATAAATTTGTTTTGTGGTGCCATGAGTTTTAGCTCTACTTTAGGTATAAACAAACAGAATTGTGTAAATGAAACTACACAGGGATGATATGATAAATGACAATTATACCTGATGCATGATCACAAACATCAATTTCAACTTTGTTTTTACTCAAAGTTGACTCTAACATTGCAGCAAATAGTTCACGTAGTAATAACATTTAATGCACAAATGAACACTTGCCAGTGTGCTGGATCAGTTCGAGACAGCCGCGGGGGGTACAGGGTATGATGCAGTTGTCAAGGTCACCTCGACACAGCTTCCCAGCATTGTCTCCATTCAAACTGCGCTCGCAAAACACACAAATATGCATCACCAATTTTCAGTTTGAAAAATGCAAACAAATTCTTACCTCCTTAAAATGGACATTTAGGAAACCTTTCTGAATAGACTTGGGCAGGGATTTTTCACTGATATTGACCGTAGTTCTGACTGTCCTCCAGACATTGATAAAATATGTATTGGAATAAAACTTACATCTGAACAAACATCTTTATATGGTCTGTTCATCTGTCAAATTTCTTTCTGATAACTCCACAATTACACGTTCAGCAAGATGAATAAAAATGAATGAATTCATAAAAAAATTGCCCACAAACAATAATTTAATAAAAACTTCATCATTTCACAAAAGTATGCCTAGTGTGTAGTACTAATTCGGAATAAAATTTGCAAAAAAGTAGAGTTGTTTTTATGAAGATTACATTTTATTTGAGGCTGAACCTCACTAAAAAGCTTTGAAATTCCCCCCGAGTATCGACGCTTAGCACAGCTTCGAGAGCTGCCACCAATTACATGTAAACACAAGCCTTTGCGTGGCAGTCATGCTATTGGTAAAAACTTCACCATTTCACAAAAGTATGCCTAGCTTGTAGTACCAATCGACTCGGAATTAAAATGGCAATAAAATAAATGTTGGTTTGTGAAGATTACATTTGATTTGAGACTGTCACTGAAGTTGAAGTTTTGCAAATTTCCCTTGAGTGTCAATGCTTAGCGCTGCCGGTTACATGTGACCAACTAAGTGGGCGTGGTTTTAGTAAAAACTTTCCCATTTCATGCCTAGAGTGTGGCACCAATCGATTTGGAAAGAAATGTGCAATAATGTATGTTTTTTTGAAAATTATGTTTGATTTGGCAGCGCCGATACTAAAAAGATGAACGTTTTGCACATTTTCTGGAGTATCATCGCTTACTGCTTCAATAACTCGCTACACATACCATTAGGTAAGTTGCTAATGTTTTATTCTAAGCATATGTAAGCTATTTTGGCATATTGTGGTATTTAATTGCAAACAATTACAATCAACATAACATATTATATTGATAAATGGTAGCGAATAATTTGAGTACTTGTTTATTGTTGAACGTGAATCTCCCCATTACAACAAAATAGGCTAATCCACATCACGTTCGAAATGGACGGTGGAACTAGTCGACCTTTGGATGCGCGATGTCCGTCATTAACCGGATGTTTGCTAAATACAGTCGCGCCTCGTTATAACGCGGTAGTCGTGGTCCACGAAATGAATCCGCGTTATAAACGGGGCGCACTACGACGACGACCGACACCACTGCTGGCGAAGAACGCCATCGAAGCCAGAGTGCCCGTCGCGCTGTCTATATGCAGTTTATGAAGCTTATTAAACTGCCAGCCAACGTCAATGTGTATTATGTTTAAATGTCATACACTGTTGAATGTTGAACTGAATAAAATTCATGAATTGTGTACCGTTTTAAAATAAACAATGGACCAACAAGCCACGGTCGACTGAACGATAATATGGTACTGCTGATGTAAGATCTAAAATAATGACCTGGCACTCGGCAGCCAAATACGCAAATGATTTGACAAACGCTGTGTTAGAGTTGATTAAGGATTTAAAACTACAAGTAAGCTTACAATTGGCTTAACTTCGTCTTTCAATCAATATCAAAATACCAATTTAGAAAGCACATTTACCGTGTCGAACAATATTACGATTCACCAAT
The DNA here is from genome assembly GCA_963995525.1 of Escarpia spicata. Lineage (NCBI taxonomy): Eukaryota > Metazoa > Annelida > Polychaeta > Sabellida > Siboglinidae > Escarpia > Escarpia spicata. The sequence goes on along the minus strand of OZ023211.1, from coordinate 46,467,859 downwards.
TCATATGCGGTTGACGAATTAATATTTTGGCACACCATTACAGCCTACAGGCAGTAACTTTGTGTTCATCGCAGCGAAAAGCTAATATTTGTTACGCAATGTTAGCTTACTGATCTTGCCTACTAAGCTGTATTAAAACGTATTTAACCAATTTTTAAGCAAGGCGTATTTGTGAATTTCAATTGCACTTTACAAGGCTACAAGCGGTCCGGCGCCGAAACCAGGTGAACTCGGGATCCGCGGAAGCCATGAGCATGACTAGCAGATCGGTTGATGACGGCGCAAAACAAACACTACCTCGCTCCACATTTACTGTTTCTAAAGTTAAAATTGACCATAATTATAGTCAAAGAAACTTATACCTTTGATAGCACTGGCAGTGCAGAATAAACAACGGCAACGTAGTGACGCGCCTCACACTTGATTCGTTGCAGTTGTACGTCAACGTTAAATTTATTGTCCGCCAACTAGTCTTTCAATATACACATGTCGTGGACAAAGACGGGGATAACTTCACATAAAACAATTGACAGTTATTACCGTGTTAATATAGTTTGTCATAGCACCCATTTTCCCCCTGGCAGCAGAAATTTGGGGCCCACGAGCGACCGCGTTATAACCGAATCCGCGTTACAACGGGGCGCGTTATAACGAGGCGTGACTGTAAGTATGATATTTTCAATGCTTGTTATCCGTACGATGCTTTAAATATTGAAACGCGTAAGAGTTAATGAATAACAAAATACAGTGAATGGGTCAATAAGAGGAACGATGCTACACATATCTCCGCCCGGCGGAAATGCATTGGCGTTTTGAAATTTGTCCGGTCTACTTTTTGCATGATTTTAATACAATAAGCAATAATACCTTAAGATATCTTTCTTATTCATATTGAACATATAGTTTGACACTGTTTTTATAGTGATTAACAATTAATTACAGAAATATTGCACACAATTATCACTAAATTAGGTTTTGACCGGGTTTTGACCACTTTTCAGGGAAAATGAGCCCGGTATTAACCAGGTTTTAACCAGTTTAAAACAGGCATGTTGTCGCAGCCTCTCCCTCTCCTCCACCACAGCACAGACTTGGGTGTAGATAGATGACTTCATTGTTCCGTGGAATGTGTTCAGTAGATGGTGTAATAACAACATTTCTTGCGCCGGCTCAGAATCCTTGGGGCACTTGTGGATGTATTTGTTGTATGTTTTTTCTTCATAATTACATTTCACATGACGATGTAACTAAAAAATATTCGGGGGATGAGGCCAACCAAAAAACCTCCAAATGCACCCGCTTGAGGCTTAACAAACCTGAAATTGCACCCCGTTTGAGGCTCTCAAAAAACCTCCTGTTGACCCCCTTTGAGGTTCTCCAAAAATCTTCAATTGCACATCTTGAGACTCTCCAAAACATCCAATTCTACGCCCCTACCTGGTAGGCTCTCCAAAAACCTCAAAACCCACTCCTCCCCTTGAATTCAACTTCACCAACTGCTCAAATTGCAGTTGCCTTGACTCTCAACAAAACGCACCCTTTCCCCAGATATTGAGGGCCAATACTATATCGAGCCTCCCAACACTCCCCCAGGTTTTGACGGCTTAGAAATAACACGTGATAGTTTTGTAATGTAAATATAATGACTATTTTGTAATGTAAATGTAACGACTGTGTGTTACAGTTATTGGTAGTGTTACATGCAGGAACACACCTTCTCATAACTGCATAGCCAGCATCATCACGTGTGTCCAGTGTCATTGCCAAGTGTAAAAACAAGTTATAAAGACGTTAACATTTTGACAGTAACCAGTGAATCACCATGTCACCATATTTTGTTTGCAAACATTAAATTTCATACAAAACTATGTATCAATTGTTTTCATTTTTAGGAAGAGCAACATGTTCCACTTTGTAAGTTAGGGTACCGGACATGTTCTAATTACTGCACCGTTATATATTTTGGTGAATTTGCGTCCAGCATTCATCAAGCAGTTTAGACATCTGGGGGTCTCGCAGGTCAGTTTATTCGCAAATCAACGTCATTATTTTTGTTGATTGATGTGTCAACATATCAATTATAAGAATAATATCTCAGTAAATGATCTCTGTAAGTACTATTGTTGTAAATACTATTGCTGTAAATACTATTGTTGTAAATACTATCGCTGTAAATACTATTGCGATTTTCTATTTACCATATTCACATTCGTTTCTGGTACAATGTCATCTAAACTGAGTAAACAGTGGTCCATTGCTCATAAAATATGTCGTCTTAGAGTCGGAAAATCTTTTGTCTGCATGGAGACGTCAGCCTCTGATGCATTCACCATTTTAATTCCACTGAATCAAGGTATACAGTAGTCCCTGCCTTCAGCGGACCCTCTGACGAGGGGACACCTGCTATGTCGGGACACTTTCGCAATGTACGGACTGTTCTGCCATGTTAATGTCCCTCTGATGAGGGGACACCTGCTATGTCAGGACACTTTCGCAATGTACGGACTGTTCTACCATGTTAATGTCCCTCTGATGAGGGGACACCTGCTATGTCGGGACACTTTTGCAATGTACGGACTGTTCTACTATGTTAATGTCCCTCTGATGAGGGGACACCTGGTGGACGTGGACGCGGACAGCGGAAAAGATATTTTGGTTTTCATTCCCTGCTAAGGCGGACAACAAGCATTAATTTCAAAATATTTTGGTTGAAATGTTTCATTTACAAGATGGTGGCGGACAGGAAGCCGCGCGGTGTAATGGGAAAGAAACAACAATTTCCCGTCACGCAAGAATATCGTTCAAAGTCACGCGAGAATGAGAGTTGATGTGTATATAAACCAATGTTGCATTTTTAACTGTGCAGTTACGATTAGAAATTTCGAAAGTTACATCACAGTGCGACCTAAAATACTTGAAGCGGAGGAAGACCATCTACGAGGACCTCAACGCGTTCGTATGGCAGTGGTTCTGCACTGCCCGATCAAAGGAACTGCCCGTCAACGGCAGGATGATACAGATATGTTTTATTGATGTCAGGGACGCCATCGGCTGGCTGTGGTTGGCGTGATGCAGTGTCTCATCATCCACAATCACGAAGTGTTTCGCTCGGTGTGGCTTCGTAGAGGAGGTGGAGGCAGTGGGGGGTGAACTTGACGCATTGGAGCAACCTGGTGGCGACTGCGAGAGGTTGTTGGGTGATGTGTCATGGGACGACTGTGTCACCATGGATGACGAGACACTCACAACGAACACCGTTGGCGACAACTGGGAGGCTGAGATTGTCGCCCAGGCACGAGGAGAGTCGTTGGAGGAGGAGGCGGATGATGGCGAAGACGACGAACCAGAGACACTCCTTGTTATCACAGCGAGGGACGCATTGCTGCAGATCAAGGACATTGTAGGCTTCGCTCTGAGTGCAAACGATGCACCACTGCTGGATGCAGCATCGACGGTGCAGGACTTGCTGCAGGGACACTGCATTAGGCAAGCTGTCCTTGCAGAGCAGACGGCCATTACGGATTTCTTCAAGCCGCAATGAGCTGTCATGTCGTGATGAACACTGATGTTGACTTTTTGAAAGGTGGTGGGCGTAATTGTTTGATTTTGTATTATTCATACGTGTATTTTTATTTTTTTTAAATGTGTGATTTTTAAAATGTGTTTGTTTCTTATTTGTAGTGCACATACCTTACTGATTTGTTTATTTAAAGGGCCCCTGTATGTGTTTTTTTAGTTACAGCTTTATATTATATATACAGCATCGTTCACACATTTCTGAAATATCCATCTACAGCCAAAAGATCACCACCCAAAAAGTCTGTCCCTCCGATGAGGGGACACCTGCAATGTAGGGACACTTTTGCATGGATACAGGAGTGTCCGCTGAAGGCAGGGACTACTCAGTCACTACTGTATATGTGCTCTGAGCTGTTTTTCAGTTTTCGCTATGATGACGCTGGACACGACACCATTTTGGTTTTTCCTTCTTTGACCAAGAAATATCGTGAATATTGGAAGGGCCATCAAGGGAATTATAGCGGGGTGGTAACTGGTAGGTATGAACAATTTGAAATGGTGTACTTTTCTAGGTTTTTATAGGTAGCCTTTTCCGTTGATGACCCTGGACACACACTTAAAGTGCCACTCTACATGTTTAAACTTTAATGTGCTATATTTTCCTTAAATTTAGATTCAGTCCCATAATTTTTTTCAGGATTCCTTCTTTAACTTTATAAGAAAAAATACATGTCAAAATACCCAGCAATAACAATGATAAATTGATATAGTGGACCTAAACTGATGATGCGGGACATGCAAAAAGTGTTCGTCATAGAAAACACATTGTGATGTTTTTATTTATCATTTTGTAAACATGATTTTGTTTCTATACACTGCCAAGATATATCCCAGTTGCACTGTGAAATCAGAAATGGGAAATACAGCACTGATGTTGTATGCAGTGCTTCCAAATTTGGAAAGGTCAATTGGACATGCCATTTTGGCCGTGTTTGGCTCCTTACGTCCATCTTTTGTCATTTTACAAATTAAAAAGGTCGGCAAACTATATATATGTCCTGAAGGCTCTTACCGAGACCAGTCTTTGGTGAAATTTTTTGTAAGATTCACTTTATAATTCATGGTGTTGAAGACAAGATACAATTTTGACCAACTGTACACTTTTTGGGACATTGGCTCAAAATCTTATGTGATTCAAGCTATTAATTAAAAAGCTGTATTAGGTAAGTAAAAGGCATTTTTAAAACAAAATGCTTGTCCAATCCCACCCCCGGTAGCACCACAGGAGGGTTATTAACAATTTCTCTCAATTCATTCAACTATGCTGCTAAAATGACAGAACACTTGTTTTTTTAATGTAAATTTAACATTTTTTTGTCATGGTTAGTTAAATCAGACAACAGAATTAACTAGAGGTCATATAATCTAAATTATGTACATAACTAATTAGGCTTAACTAGCGGCTTTACAAAACAACAAATTAGCAGACAAATTAGTTTTACACTAGCCTTCAAATCAAATCGTTACATTTACAGTATTGCGCCGTTCCAACAATCGTTGCTCACGGCGCCGAGGTAAAGGTAAGTTCTTATATAGCGCAGTATCCAGTCCTCAGGACTGCTCAAAGCGCTTTACACTTTACTCCCTGGCAGACCTGTTCAGTCGAACAGCATCTCGACTTCTCTGGGAAGCATCCAGCCACACTCCTATTAATGCACGAAGCTGAGTGAACTGGAGCAACGTATAGTGAACGAACTTGCCCAAGGTTCGACACTGCCGCACAGGATTCGAACCCGGGTTCTCTCGGTTGAAAGTCCAAAGCTCTAGCCACTGCACCACGGCGCTACAGCCTTACCAGGCCAAAATAAAAAACAGAAAGATAGGATAACTAATTGGGTCAACAACCAAACAATTAGATCAGTACTTGGGAATGACCACAGGGAGTATTTCTTACTAAGGTATTTATGACTAAAATGGAAGTTGACCTTTAATATTTCGACAAATCTGCACAAAATGAAAGTCCAAAACATTGAAAGAATGTTTTCTTCTTGTAGCTTTCTATTTTTGCATACTTCGTTCGTAAGAGATTAAAAACACTTTACCCGTCAACATCTTTTTCACCAGCGATGGAATTCAAAATGAAGTCTGTATCAATTGGATTGGTCGAATCCATCGGCAACTGGTGGAGAGAACACAAACGATTCAAACTTGGTTTATTCAAAGTGAAAGAATAGAAACCTAGTCTAACATTTGCTAAATAACTACCTAAATCACTCATATGTCATACAAGGAATTGTATGACAGTAAATAAATAGTAACAGGACGACATGAGACATAGAAGACTCGGGTGGTTTGGACATGTCTGTCATACACCAAACAACAACCTCATAAAACAGCTTTTTAGGAAGACTTTAAAGGACACAGAAAAAGAGAAAGGCCATGGAAGAGGTGGAGTGACCAAGTTAGACAGGACAGTGGACTCCCACTTTTAACAGCAGAGCGGTGTGCTCCAGACAGGATGAAACGGAAGAGTGTAACATCCAGGAGGGTTGCAAGGAGTCAAATTGGCCTAGGCATTTCAGTCAAGTAAGTTGTTGAAAACAAGCTTTGGATACGGCAGCTAGATTACCTTTAATGCCAATGCACGTGCACAAATTACCTGCCTGTACAACCAGTGCCCACCTGTACAACCAGTGCCCACCTGTACAACGAGAGCCCACCTGTACAACCAGTGCCCACCTGTACAACCGGTGCCCACCTGTACAACCAATACCCACCTGTACAACCAGTGCCCACCTGTACAACCGGTGCCCACCTGTACAACCGGTGCCCACCTGTAAAACCGGTGCCCACCTGTAAAACCAGTGCCCACCTGTACCAGTGCCCACCTGTACCAGTGCCCACCTGTACCAGTGCCCACCTGTACAATCATGCCATGGACTGTCTCATCACTGTTCAATGTCTCAATCAGACGGCAGAGCTGAAAGTACAAAACTCGCTGTCATCCATACAAAGAGTCATCAGATGTTCAGACATATCAACAAAACCCTACATGCGACTCGCGGAAACTAACAATATCCCTACAAGAACAAGTGAAATGTAACTATTATCCAACTTCTCCTAGACGCTTCACAGCGCAGGCGCCAAACTGTCACGGGTCCATCTACGACACAAGGAAGAATCCACATTGCTTTTTAAAATTATCTCTGGGTTCATTCTGGACATCTAATGATTGTTCACAACACAATAATTGTTCACAATACAAGGATTGTTCAAAATACAATGATTGTTCACAATATAATAATTGTTCACAATACAATGCAAATTTTCTTCGATTGTTCCAAGTTACATACATCCTCCCCAGCCGATTGCTTGATGGTTTACGTAGTTTGGAAGAATCGCAGAAAACATTCGCAGCAATACAAATATATTTATTTATGTGAACAGGTTCATCAGTTTGGATGGTTCAAATTGTTATTCTTTGTCTTTAAAATACATAAAAAGAATTAATAATTGTAAACTATTTAAAGTTTCTGAGTGAAGAGGTTCATCAGACTGGGTGGTTCAAGTGAGAATAAAAGGTAAACTGACTGTGAAATAAGTAAAAATATCACGTATTTAAAGTTTCATTATCTTCATAAAACGCCTGGTACATGAAACCGGCAGCTTTATTAACGTAGGTAGCGCCCTCTGGCACATCCTATCAAACTAAGGAATCGGTTGCTTGGTTTCAGTCATAACCACGAAGATGGTAACATAGAGCTGCTTACTACCAGGGGCTTAGCCAGACCCTGTTTGCCTGTCTTCAAGACTGGCAGATGACTGATAATAACAACTGATAAGACCAGTGGAATTTAGAGGGAACCAGTTGGATCATAGGCTCGGAAACAGGGGACAGGTGCCCCCTGGAATTTCTCTGGGGGGCAGACATATGGTTCTGCCCCCCATTAAATGCGAGCATCACTGGCGGGTGGAAATGTAAACTTTATGATTAATGTGTATTTTTGTGGAATGTGAAAGGTGTGTGTGTAATTGGAGGACAGACATAGGGTTTTCTGGATACTAGATTAATTAATAGTTCCAAGCTAGGGGGCTACATTAATGACACAACTGGTAGTGAAATAAATCGACTGGATCAGTATGAATTAAATAAATGGCTCAAATGACACAGATTTGTCACTGAAAAATCTAAACCGGCCACTAATGGCTGACTGACGTGAATGCCTTCCACGCAAGGTGTTCGTGTGCTAAAAAATTTACAATTATTTCTGGGTAAGGGCCTGCTGCCTACAAACTACCAATGTCTCCCTACCAAAGGCATTTTTGTTAGTTATTATTGACAATTTGTTTAGGAAATGACGACTTACTTTGAAGAGTTAACTGCACATCTGTGAGTTTGCGATGTTGGATTAGATGACTTACTTCGTACTGTGTCGTGGTGCTGGGCAGTTTGATGTGGTTTGCGTTGATGCCCACTTCAGCAGCGGCCTTCAGCTTCATACGGATGTAAACATTGGAGTCATCGCGATCTCCAACCTTCAAGAATCAACAACCGACTAATTTCATACAATGATACAACCAAATATCTAGTATCTTTAGTGCCTGTATTTTCATAGCAAAACAGTGATTTTAATGTGAAATGATTCGGTTAAAAATAATAATAAGGTAATTCTTTGGTGCCTAAATCCTTGGAAACCAAGCTCGGAGGTTCATCAAGACAAAATGGTTAGTCAATCTCAAAACTGATAAGCAGTATTAAAGTTGTCAACAAATGGATGGATATGCTGGGAAGCTGAGGTAGATAAGAAAGGTTATAAAGTCGTCTTTAATTTAAACCGTGGCATAATTAAAACATTGCAACAATAACTATATTAACAAGTGCAGAAGTTTAGTCTGCTGTCAGGAGTGGATCATCTAACTTGTCAACCTGGAATGTGAAGTTTTCAACTGAATACTTACATTTCTGGGGTTGTCTCCGACTATTATTAATGTCATATGTTGCAATATTTTGGCATTTTATATTACATCATGGGTGAGTCTACGTCATACCTTACCTTACCTTATCTTACCTTACCCATATCATGGGTGAGTACTACGTCATACCTTACCTTACCTTATCTTACCTTACCCATATCATGGGTGAGTACTACGTCATACCTTACCTTACCTTATCTTACCTTACCCATATCATGGGTGAGTCTACGTCATACCTTACCTTACCTTATCTTACCCATATCATGGGTGAGTACTACGTCATACCTTACCTTACCTTATCTTACCTTACCCATATCATGGGTGAGTCTACGTCATACCTTACCTTACCTTATCTTACCTTACCCATATCATGGGTGAGTACTATGTCATACCTTACCTTACCTTATCTTACCTTACCCATATCATGGGTGAGTACTACATCATACCTTACCTTACCTTCACCATAGCAAAGACATGGCACAAGAAAGACCAAAAGAGGAGTGCTCCCTAGCAGCCCTGACCAGCCTCAGTTCCCGTGCTTACCTGCACTATCGCCAGCCCGGGAAGGAAGCTTGGGTTCTCCTGTTGTATCTCACTGACAGTTGCCTTCAGCTTTTCTCGGACGTCCCTGCAGCCAAGAAACCCTGCTGCAGGCACTCGTAGGTCAAAGGTCATGACTAGCTCAATGAAGGACAGGTGAACTTTTTAGGATACATTTGAATAGCCACTTATTTTATATTTTAAGTAAAATGTTAAGTTACTGATAGATTATGGTTTATTTGCTTTTTTAAACTTGTTATTATATGTTTTATATAAAATAGGAAATTATTGTCATGGAATGGCTTCAGCTGATTTCTTTCCTAAGCTACCAAGTAAACAACAATGGTGTGAGGATTACAAACCAGTAGGTGGAGACTGCAGTTAGAGAGGAGATGGAGAGTGCAGGTGGAGAGGTATTGGAGAGTGCAGTTGGAGAGATGAGAGTGCATGTGGAGAGGAGATGAGAGTGCAGGTGGAGAGGAGATGGAGAGAGGAGATGGAGAGTGCAATTGGAGAGAGTAGAGATGGAGAGTGAAGTTGGAGAGGAGATGAAGAGAGCAGGTGGAGAGAGAGGAAATGGAGAGAGCAGATGGAGAGTTCAGGAGAATGAGATGGAGAATGCTGGTGAAGAGAGATGGAGAGTGGAGTTGAGGTGTGCAGATGGGTAATGAATGTGGAGAGTTCTGCTTGACAGTGAATTGGAAAGTGTATTATTACTATAGATATAATATGTAATTACGTAATCAGACCAAAATGTAAGTCTTGTAACAATACAGGTATAAGTTGTATTGATAATAAATAAAATATGTCCTTATAAAATAAAGTTGTAGGTACAAATACAGGTTACACTTACAGTGTCACAATTTAAAGTAGTTATGTGTAAACAGATGTAGATGTAAATATATGTATATGTAGATGTAAATAGATGTAGATGTATATTATGTCTAAGACATGAACCAGTCGAGCATTATCCTGTCACTGTGTTCTTTCTGATCAATGTCGAGAGTGCAAGTTGTTTACCAGACAAATCAAGGATCCAAGAGGCTGGAAAGTAAGCCCTCTAGTCTAATATTAGTCACATATTGGCATAATCATTAGACGGCTTTACGACATTACGTGGCGCTATCATAACACAGTGACACGCCCGGAGCCGGTGCGCAGTTAATGTCGTCCCAGTCGTGCATTTTTTCTACGGCACCCCCACCCCTACCCGCCACCCCGTTGAATGCACGCACGATTCAAGTCCCTTTCAGGCTTTCTGCCATAAAATGACAGTTTGGTTTAAATTAAACTGTGCCCAGTCCTAATTACTGAGTGTGTCGCCGCTCTAGCATCCAAGTTTAACACGACACAAGCAGTGTAACTTGTAAGGGTCACGTTTCGACGCCTCGTGCTGTTTCCCGACAATTTCAAACAACGCAGAGCATGACAACTGTTCGCATTACAGCTGGGAAACTACCAAAGCCCTAACATCTTACCCAGCTATTTCCTTGCCACTGAGAACTTGCGCCATCTCTGTAGAAATCTGTCCAACACCCCACTACCACCAGCCCGACGTTCGATCAACGCTCCAATTTCGTGAGTGGGTCACGTGATCTGCGGGGTCACTCATACAGAAATAGCCCAAGTAAACAAGTAACCACAGAGGACACTCCAGAACGTTGTCGTGCAAGCTTATCTTTATCCGGGCGTTAAATAATAGCCGGGTGACGTTTCTGCACGTACGCGTATCTAGGGGAATATAATATAGTAAATGTTTTGAAATAGCACCAGCTACGACTGTCGCGGTTTCATTTATCTGGGTGTTATGTATGTAAATAAATTATAAAATGTTTGCTTCTCACAGACACAAACAATTGCTGTCGTAAAACAGTTTCTTCTCCAAGCACACGTTACGTAACTTATTCTTATACTTAATTGGTCACAAATCTGAAACAACAAATTATAATTATATACTCTAACTATAACGCTCGTGGTCAAAAACTGTATATTCAATTCTAACTTGCACTACACTGTTATCAATAAGTGAGCATATCGCAACTAAAAATATAAATTATTAATTGTCAAATAAGTACTACTATCAATGTGTTATTTTTTGTATTTATATTATAATAGCCAATAATAACTAACATTGTACTATTATGTAATATCTGCCATATTCCACGTGTTGTATGTAAATAATTCTTAGGGGTATACAAATACAAGAGTTTCTTCAGTATACCCCTTTTTTCTGACATACTCATTCTGATATACCATATACACTGTATGTATCTTTTGTTGGAAAAATAAACATTTACTTACTTACTTATTACGACAACAAATGAAACTTATTTAACTACTGGATATTATTTATCACTACGTGATCTACTGGTGCCAGATGATACCTTACATTAAATTTATCCAGGTGATGCACATAACATCACCTGGATAAATTTAATGTATCAACGTTTTTTTCACGCGAGTAATACTTAGGATGGGTTAAATTCATGTTTTCACGATTAAGTGACAGTATATCCTTGTTGAAAAATTTGTCAAATACCCGTATTATAGTTGTGCTTTACCTACTTTACTTTTTAATGTTGTAATTTAATTTTTACTTTCTTTGTTTTCATAAAAATGAAAATGTTGTGATCAAATAAATAAAACTGTTACAATAATAAAAGTCATCAAGTTAATTAATTATTAAATATCTAAAAAATTATATAATTTATTTTTAATAAAATATTACATTGATTGCACATTTATGTCTACCTTAATTTAATAACATATTTTCTATTAAAGTGTTAATAAATAACCTTCATTACCCAACTGACAGTTGACCACACTGGACTGGTAACATATGTAATAGATGAAGCAGCTCATGTAGGACATTATGGGAAATAAAGGGAAGGTAAAAGGCAAGTTCTTATATATAGCACAGTATCTGGTCCACAGGCCGGATTGCTCAAAGCGCTTTACATTTTACTCCCTGGCAGACCTGAATACCATCTCGACTTCTCTGGGAAGCATCCAGCCACGCTGCAATTAATGCGCGAAGACTATTCGTACACAAATATCCACCACTGTCTATAGCCAGGTACTCATTCTTACAGCTACAGGAATAGATAATTATGTTTAGTAAAATATAATTTTATAATCCCCTCAACGGCTATCAAGCCATGCAACTGCCGTATTTGGCACCAAAATAAAAAGTTATATTAATTTGTTGTTGTCTTCTCATCATCATTCTACTGGTACATTTATTTAGAAGGTAAATTCTTATAGCATATATAGTATCCAGTCCATAGCCCAATCAAGATGCTTTATACTTCATGCTTTACCTGCATGTTCATTCCAACACCAAATTTACTTTTGTGGCAAGCATTCAGCCACGTTACAGTGACTGCGTAAAGACTACTAATTCAGCTACCAGTATATATATCAACTACTGTCTGTAGCCAGGAATACTTAGTTATACAGCTGAATCAGAAAACAAAATTGCCGAAGCTTCAAAACAGCAGCAAGGATTCAAACCTAAGTTCTCTGAGCCTGACATTGTAGCCACTATTTGTTCCCCTGGGGATTACCTAAAACACCAGGGGATTACCTAACATACCTGTTATTTATTACCATTTAAATAACATTCAAAGTGTCGACTTTTGGAAGAGGTTCAACACAAAATATATATGTCTAAAGAGAGTGTTTGTTCTGGTGCCTGGAATCGTGGCCATGTCTGGTAACTATTTACAGGACTTTTGCTGAATCAGTTGTACATTATCCCACCCTGTCGCTAGGAGTGGGGTAACCATCAAACTTCAAAGATTTTTGTCAGTAGGAACATGTGCATCTAGTGTAAGTCCCAACTGCATCTGCTTGAATACTAAATTTTGTTTATCATTTTGCAAGTGCAACACTGAAATTGTGAACAATATCTTGGGATCAATAAACACAATTTCACAGGCAATATCAGTTTAGATAAGAACATTACCAATTTGGCCTAACCAGGTTAGCCTAGTGCTAGTTTACTGTTGGCTCCATTACATCCTAGTGCTATTTGCTGTGTTGTCTGTGGAATGTGCAAGTCACAAATGTTGACACTAAACTGATGCACTGATTGAACACCCAACTCAAACACGAACAAAGACTCAATATGACAGCTAACCAAGCAGTACAATAGGTCAGCAGTGGACTAGTCAATGTTTACTCTACACTTACAGCTCACCTGCTGGTCTCCTCTCTTGATACAAAAGAGGTATTCAACTAAGAAAGGTGATTTATTTAGAGTATTTCAAGTGCGCCAGGTGCTATGGGCTGTTGCTAGACAACTGAGGTCAAACTGTCTTTGTTTAACTACATAGACCTCACTCAATACCGGACACTTGAAATATCTGACACCAGCTTATTAAATACTTTTTGTTTGTGTATTTATAGCTGATACTTTATTGTACACTGGAGTTATATGAGAATGAATTTATATATATATACATGTGTCTATATATACATGTGTAATGAATTGACTTGTACATACAAGTCAATTCATTACATACGTATCAATAAATTCAATATACTGTTTTTATTATAAAACTTTTGTGATCAGACAAGCATATCATCTTGGAAAATGAAGAACTCGAGACTGTGAGAGAGTTCTGCTTCCTAGGCAGCATAGTACCTTCTACAGAGAGAGACGTTGACAGGCGAATGGCCTTGGCATCAGCTGCCTTTGGTAGACCCAGAAACAACATATTTTCAAACAGAGGCATCTCAATAAGAATGAAAACTCGACTATATGGGGCCCTTATACTGCCTCTACCAATCTATGGTGCAGAAACCTGGACATTACGATCGCAAGAGAGTCTCTTGAAGTTTTTGAGATATGTTGCCTGCGAGCTATCAGAAATGTTACTAAGGCAAACAGATTATGAAATAGCCAGATCACAGATGAGGCATTCATCGCTGAATCCATCTCAGATGTAATCAGACATAGAACACACCGGTGGTTTGGACATGTGTGCCGTGTGCCAAACGAAATCCTCATAAAATAGCTTTCAAGGAAGACTTTAAAGGACACAGAAAACGAGGAAGGCCACGGAAGAGGTGGAGTGACAAAGTTAGACAGAACACTGGACTCCCACTTTTAACAGCAGAGTGGTGTGCTCCAGACAGGATGAAACGGAAGAGTGTGACATCCAGGAGGATAGCGAGAGGTCAAGTTGGCATAGGAGTGTAACATCCAGGAGGATAGCAAGGGGTCAAGTTGGCATAGGAGTGTGACATCCAGGAGGATAGCGAGGGGTCAAGTTGGCATAGGAGTGTAACATCCAGGAGGATAGCAAGGGGTGAAGTTGGCATAGGACTGTAACATCCAGGAGGATAGCGAGGGGTCAAGTTGGCATAGGAGTGTAACATCCAGGAGGATAGCAAGGGGTCAAGTTGGCATAGGAGTGTGACATCCAGGAGGATAGCGAGGGGTCAAGTTGGCATAGGAGTGTAACATCCAGGAGGATAGCGAAGGGTCAAGTTGGCATAGGAGTGTAACATCCAGGAGGATAGCAAGGGGTGAAGTTGGCATAGGACTGTAACATCCAGGAGGATAGCGAGGGGTCAAGTTGGCATAGGAGTGTAACATCCAGGAGGATAGCGAGGGGTCAAGTTGGCATAGCAGTATAACATCCAGGAGGATAGCGAGGGATCAAGTTGGCATAGGAGTGTAACATCCAGGAGGATAGCGAAGGGTCAAGTTGGCATAGGAGTGTAACATCCAGGAGGATAGCGAGGGATCAAGTTGGCATAGGAGTGTAACATCCAGGAGGATAGCGAAGGGTCAAGTTGGCATAGGAGTGTAACATCCAGGAGGATAGCGAGGGGTCAAGTTGGCATAGCAGTATAACATCCAGGAGGATAGCGAGGGATCAAGTTGGCATAGGAGTGTAACATCCAGGAGGATAGCGAAGGGTCAAGTTGGCATAGGAGTGTAACATCCAGGAGGATAGCAAGGGGTGAAGTTGGCATAGGACTGTAACATCCAGGAGGATAGCGAGGGGTCAAGTTGGCATAGGAGTGTAACATCCAGGAGGATAGCGAGGTGTCAAGTTGGCCTAGGAGTGTAACATCCAGGAGGATAGCGAGGGGTCAAGTTGGCCTAGGAATGTAACATCCAGGAGGATAGCGAGGGGTCAAGTTGACCTAGGAATGTAACATCCAGGAGGGTAGCGAGGAGTCAAGTTGGCCTAGGAATGTAACATCCAGGAGGATAGCGAGGGGTCAAGTTGGCCTAGGAATGTAACAACCAGGAGGATAGCGAGGGGTCAAGTTGGTCTAGGAATGTAACATCCAGGAGGATAGCGAGGGGTCAAGTTGGCCTAGGAATGTAACATCCAGGAGGATAGCGAGGGGTCAAGTTGGCCTAGGAATGTAACATCCAGGAGGATAGCGAGGGGTCAAGTTGGCCTAGGAATGTAACATCCAGGAGGATAGCGAGGGGTCAAGTTGGCCTAGGAATGTAACATCCAGGAGGATAGCGAGGGGTCAAGTTGGCCTAGGAATGTAACATCCAGGAGGACAGCGAGGGGTCAAGTTGGCCTAGGAATGTAACATCCAGGAGGATAGCGAGGGGTCAAGTTGGACTAGGAATGTAACATCCAGGAGGACAGCGAGGGGTCAAGTTGGCCTAGGAATGTAACATCCAGGAGGATAGTGAGGGGTCAAGTTGGCCTAGGAATGTAACATCCAGGAGGATAGTGAGGGGTCAAGTTGGCCTAGGCATTTAAATCAAATAATACCTAGGTAAGTCAAGTTATCAGTGTTGTATTTTCAGGACCTCTGAACATACTTTTATTTATGGATTTATGTTGCTGTAGAAATAAAAGTTATATTATTATGAATACCACAAAATAGCATAGCGCAGTGGTGCAGTGGCTAGAGCTTCGGACTTTCAACCAAGAGAACCCGGGTTCGAATCCTGTGCGGCAGTGTCCAACCTTGGGCAAGTTCGTTCACTATATATTGCTCCAGTTCACTCAGCTGTATGAATGAGTACCTGGCTATAGACAGTGGTGGATATTTGTGTACGAATAGTCTTCGCACATTAATTGCAGCATGGTTGGATGCTTCCCAGAGAAGTCGAGATGGTGCTCGAACAGGTCTGCCAGGGAGTAAAGTGAAAAGCAATTTGAGCAGTCCTGAGGACTGGATACTGCGCTATATAAGAACTTACTTTTTGTTTTAAATATGGTGTACATATATTACTAATAATGATATAGTGCCATATATGTGAGACCCATCCTTTGATAGGCGCAGACTCTGGTCTATATGGTCTATACATGTGCCCCCCTCCACAGTGAACTGGGTATCAAGTCACACAGGCCTATTCTGCACACAAGCCAAAAATAGCTGTCTAGGTCATGTGACCCCCCACATAGACACTTACTATGGGTCAAAATGACCTTATTTCAAAAAACGTTGCGTTTTAAAAATTTGCGTCAATTTTAGCAATAAATAACAAACTACTGAAGATATTTCAACAAAGCGTATTAAAGCTCGTGATATATGGAATCAAAAAGGTATAAAATTCCATTTTACAACTTTATGACTTAATACCCTCTTTGCTGCAGCTGGTCATATATATGAGATACGTTTGACTAAGTCCCGAAGTGTTCCTTATAAATTATAGCAAGTCTACTTCACCTGTGTATACACACTACATATATATTATATAATTACATCACTAGATACGGAAATGTATGTAGAGGGTAACTAAATATTATTATCCTTTTATTTCACCAGAAATAAAATCTGAAACATTCTCACTCGTTCTTATGATATTTGATAACTGAAAAAAGTTGTAACATTACACGTGGCAAGGCAGCGTAAACTTTATTGCATTCAATCATGTAAAAGAAAGTGAGGCAATGTTGTAGGCTAAAATAGTGACGCATAAAACTGCTGATGCAATGTTTATACACCAGGTGGCATTGGCAGGACAGTGGCGCATCATGACGGCTTTTCAACACATCAGTCATAGCCTCCACTATGCCTGAGACCAGCTGATATATCATGCCAACTCTGCTTCTAAACTTAGCAGTGAAAATTATCGTAGCAGTGAAAATACAAAGTCAGGCAGAAGCAAATTAAAATGGGCCAACCACGAACATTGTGTTGAAATCTGAGATGCATTTAAAATAGCACAACGCATTCAAATATAGAGAAGTTAAATGAGAATGAATTATCTATCTGTAAAATAAAATAACTGAGAAACACAGTTGGTGCACTAATCAGGAACTTATGGCACTGGAGGTAAATACAATCACAGCAACTTTACCGTAGGGAACAGTTAAAACCCATAGTACATAGTACGTTACTACAAATAAACCTCAAAGAACCTCATAAATGCCAAGAATTCAAAATAAAATACAATGACTTCAAATGTAAGAAGTAATTTGATTGTACACGAAAACAAAGCCAACATGTTTTTTGGTTATACAAAATGTGATTTTTTAGTAGCATAACATAAAACGCATTGTCACTGTAGTTAGAGTTGTAGCCGTCAAATGATAAGTATTTTAATAACATCAGTGTTTAACAAACACAAACAACGTCACAAGACATGAAGAGAAATAACATTAAATGTCGATACGAAACAACATCATATGTCAACATAACATTTATATATTTAAAATGTTGCCAAACCGTTAAACATTTGAGCATTGATACTTAATATAAAAGAATAACATCTTTATTAGATAAAAACTATTCCATGCATACCCAGTACCGATTTTAAAATCAATCATTAAAAGTGTAAATGAGTCTTTTTATGTTTTCCATGCAAGCATAGGTTATTAACTAATCTGTCAATATACGACACATTCGTTATAGATCTATTATAGTCATTGTTTCATATAAACGTCAATATTACCAATGTTATTAATCTCGTAGACACTATAACAATTATTCCACGCATACCCAGTACCGATTTTTTAATCAATCAAAATAAGGAAATGTATTTTTTCATGCAAGTGTAAGTTCTTTACCAATCAGTCAATGATACATCTATCAGAGATTGAGTATAGTCAGTGTTTCAAAAAATTACCCATGTTTTAATCGTCACAGAAACAGGCAGTTCATGGCAGCACCTTAGAGTTCCATATCACATGACCGTGTGTCTACTTGGCAGACAAAAGAGACTTCATGTCATCCATAGCTTCGTGCAAGGCCTTGGAGAACTTTCTAGAGTTTGTGTCTCCGCAGCCCAGCCAACTGGTGATGTTGACGTTCACTGGAGGAAATAAAAACCAACAGCATAATCTAAATGTAACTGAACTAGAGTATGTTTGTTACATGCTGCGACTCTCAGGGTTAACATTCTCACTGGGCGAAGGGTTTGTTACATGCTACGACTCTCAGGTTAACATTCTCACTGGGCTAAGGGTTTGTTACATGCTACGCCTCTCAGGGTTAACATTCTCACTGGGCGAAGGGTTTGTTACATGCTACGCCTCTCAGGGTTAGCATTCTCACTGGGCTAAGGGTTTGTTACATGCTGCGACTCTCAGGGTTAACATTCTCACTGGGCGAAGGGTTTGTTACATGCTACGCCACTCAGGGTTAACATTCTCACTGGGCGAAGGGTTTGTTACATGCTACGCCACTCAGGGTTAACATTCTCACTGGGCGAAGGGTTTGTTACATGCTACGCCTCTCAGGGTTAGCATTCTCACTGGGCTAAGGGTTTGTTACATGCTACGACTCTCAGGTTAACATTCTCACTGGGCTAAGGGTTTGTTACATGCTACGACTCTCAGGTTAACATTCTCACTGGGCTAAGGGTTTGTTACATGCTGCGACTCTCAGGTTAACATTCTCACTGGGCTAAGGGTTTGTTACATGCTACGACTCTCAGGTTAACATTCTCACTGGGCTAAGGGTTTGTTACATGCTGCGACTCTCAGGTTAACATTCTCACTGGGCTAAGGGTTTGTTACATGCTACGCCTCTCAGGGTTAGCATTCTCACTGGGCTAAGGGTTTGTTACATGCTACGACTCTCAGGTTAACATTCTCACTGGGCTAAGGGTTTGTTACATGCTACGACTCTCAGGTTAACATTCTCACTGGGCTAAGGGTTTGTTACATGCTGCGACTCTCAGGTTAACATTCTCACTGGGCTAAGGGTTTGTTACATGCTACGACTCTCAGGTTAACATTCTCACTGGGCTAAGGGTTTGTTACATGCTGCGACTCTCAGGTTAACATTCTCACTGGGCTAAGGGTTTGTTACATGCTGCGACTCTCAGGTTAACATTCTCACTGGGCTAAGGGTTTGTTACATGCTGCGACTCTCAGGTTAACATTCTCACTGGGCTAAGGGTTTGTTACATGCTACGACTCTCAGGTTAACATTCTCACTGGGCTAAGGGTTTGTTACATGCTACGACTCTCAGGTTAACATTCTCACTGGGCTAAGGGTTTGTTACATGCTGCGACTCTCAGGTTAACATTCTCACTGGGCTAAGGGTTTGTTACATGCTACGACTCTCAGGTTAACATTCTCACTGGGCTAAGGGTTTGTTACATGCTGCGACTCTCAGGTTAACATTCTCACTGGGCTAAGGGTTTGTTACATGCTGCGACTCTCAGGTTAACATTCTCACTGGGCTAAGGGTTTGTTACATGCTGCGACTCTCAGGTTAACATTCTCACTGGGCTAAGGGTTTGTTACATGCTACGACTCTCAGGTTAACATTCTCACTGGGCTAAGGGTTTGTTACATGCTACGACTCTCAGGTTAACATTCTCACTGGGCTAAGGGTTTGTTACATGCTGCGACTCTCAGGTTAACATTCTCACTGGGCTAAGGGTTTGTTACATGCTACGACTCTCAGGTTAACATTCTCACTGGGCTAAGGGTTTGTTACATGCTGCGACTCTCAGGTTAACATTCTCACTGGGCTAAGGGTTTGTTACATGCTGCGACTCTCAGGTTAACATTCTCACTGGGCTAAGGGTTTGTTACATGCTGCGACTCTCAGGTTAACATTCTCACTGGGCTAAGGGTTTGTTACATGCTACGACTCTCAGGTTAACATTCTCACTGGGCTAAGGGTTTGTTACATGCTACGACTCTCAGGTTAACATTCTCACTGGGCTAAGGGTTTGTTACATGCTACGACTCTCAGGTTAACATTCTCACTGGGCTAAGGGTTTGTTACATGCTGCGACTCTCAGGTTAACATTCTCACTGGGCTAAGGGTTTCTTACATGCTGCGACTCTCAGGGTTAACATTCTCACTGGGCTAAGGGTTTGTTACATGCTACGACTCTCAGGTTAACATTCTCACTGGGCTAAGGGTTTGTTACATGCTACGACTCTCAGGTTAACATTCTCACTGGGCTAAGGGTTTGTTACATGCTACGACTCTCAGGTTAACATTCTCACTGGGCTAAGGGTTTGTTACATGCTACGACTCTCAGGTTAACATTCTCACTGGGCTAAGGGTTTGTTACATGCTACGACTCTCAGGTTAACATTCTCACTGGGCTAAGGGTTTGTTACATGCTACGACTCTCAGGTTAACATTCTCACTGGGCTAAGGGTTTGTTACATGCTACGACTCTCAGGTTAACATTCTCACTGGGCTAAGGGTTTGTTACATGCTGTGACTCTCAGGTTAACATTCTCACTGAGCTAAGGGTTTGTTACATGCTGCAACTCTCAGGGTTAACATTCTCACTGGGCTAAGGGTTTGTTACATGCTGCGACTCTCAGGGTTAACATTCTCACTGGGCTAAGGGTTTGTTACATGCTGCGACTCTCAGGGTTAACATTCTCACTGGGCTAAGGGTTTGTTACATGCTACGACTCTCAGGTTAACATTCTCACTGGGCTAAGGGTTTGTTACATGCTACGACTCTCAGGTTAACATTCTCACTGGGCTAAGGGTTTGTTACATGCTGCGACTCTCAGGTTAACATTCTCACTGAGCTAAGGGTTTGTTACATGCTGCGACTCTCAGGGTTAACATTCTCACTGGGCTAAGGGTTTGTTACATGCTGCGACTCTCAGGGTTAACATTCTCACTGGGCTAAGGGTTTGTTACATGCTACGACTCTCAGGTTAACATTCTCACTGGGCTAAGGGTTTGTTACATGCTACGACTCTCAGGTTAACATTCTCACTGGGATAAGGGTTTGTTACATGCTACGACTCTCAGGTTAACATTCTCACTGGGCTAAGGGTTTGTTACATGCTACGACTCTCAGGTTAACATTCTCACTGGGCTAAGGGTTTGTTACATGCTGCGACTCTCAGGGTTAACATTCTCACTGGGCTAAGGGTTTGTTACATGCTACGACTCTCAGGTTAACATTCTCACTGGGCTAAGGGTTTGTTACATGCTACGACTCTCAGGTTAACATTCTCACTGGGATAAGGGTTTGTTACATGCTACGACTCTCAGGTTAACATTCTCACTGGGCTAAGGGTTTGTTACATGCTACGACTCTCAGGTTAACATTCTCACTGGGCTAAGGGTTTGTTACATGCTGCGACTCTCAGGTTAACATTCTCACTGGGCTAAGGGTTTGTTACATGCTACGACTCTCAGGTTAACATTCTCACTGGGCTAAGGGTTTGTTACATGCTACGACTCTCAGGTTAACATTCTCACTGGGCTAAGGGTTTGTTACATGCTGCGACTCTCAGGGTTAACATTCTCACTGGGCTAAGGGTTTGTTACATGTTACGCCTCTCAGGGTTAACATTCTCACTGGGCTAAGGGTTTGTTACATGCTGCGACTCTCAGGTTAACATTCTCACTGGGCTAAGGGTTTGTTACATGCTGCGACTCTCAGGTTAACATTCTCACTGGGCTAAGGGTTTGTTACATGCTGCGACTCTCAGGGTTAACATTCTCACTGGGCTAAGGGTTTGTTACATGCTGCGACTCTCAGGGTTAACATTCTCACTGGGCGAAGGGTTTGTTACATGCTACGCCTCTCAGGGTTAACATTCTCACTGTGCTAAGGGTTTGTTACATGCTACGCCTCTCAGGGTTAACATTCTCACTGGGCGAAGGGTTTGTTACATGCTACGCCTCTCAGGGTTAACATTCTCACTGAGCTAAGGTTTTGTTACACACTGCACCTCTCAGGGTTAACATTCTCACTGGGCTAAGGGTTTGACTCGGACATCATTTTATGACAATTAGTCACAATGCTGTGCGTTTTCTATGATTATTCCAAGTTGTGTAAACCATCCGAAATTATAAATATAAGATATCCCCAATTGATCAATGTAAGCCATCCCCAAGTGATCAATGTAAGCCATCCCCAAGTGATCAGTGTAGGTCATCCCCAATTGATCAATGTAGGCCATCCCCAATTGATCAATGTAAGCCATCCCCAATTGATCAATGTAAGCCATCCCCAGTTGATCAATGTAAGCCATCCCAAATTGATCAATGTAAGCCATCCCCAATTGATCAATGTAAGCCATCCCCAATTGATCAATCTAAGCCATCCCCAATTGTTCAATGTAAACCATCCCCAAGTGATCAATGTAAGCCATCCCCAATTGATCAATGGGTTAACGTGGTTTGGAACAATCATAGAGAACATGGATTGTGTCTAATAGCTGATACAAGTACATCATGAAACTCCCCTGCATCTGTGTGTGTGTGTGTGTGTGTGTGTGTGTTTGTGTGCGTGTGTGTGGCGTATGTGTGCGTGCGTATGTGTGTGTGTGTGTGTGTGTGTGTGTGTGTGTGTGTGTGTGTGCATGCGTGCATGTGTGTGTGTTCACTTAATCACACCACAACATGCATCAAATGTACACGCACGCACGCCCGCACGCACGCACACAAGCACGCACGCACGCACGCACACACAGCATACATGGCACGTGAAATGGTTGGAACAATCTTGTTACAAGAACACAGATAGAAATAACAACTAGAACACGTACGGTTTTCATCGCCAACAAACACGTAGGAGATGCCATAGCCCTCGTCGCAGACAGGAGCGAAGCCACCCCCCCACCACTGCTGGTCCATGTCCGGCTTGTAGCTCAACACCGCGGTTGGTGTCTGAGAGGACGACAACTTGAATGGAAGTCTCCATGCCTGCAGCACAAACCAATGAAACATGTACAGAGGACCACTGATCACTCATCAGCTCTATTTTGATCTTTAGAATTAATTTTACTATTTAATACTGAAAACTGTTAATACGAGGACACGCCACCGAGACAGGTAGCTACGCTCTCAGATACTGCTATAGTATTGGGGAGTTCATTCTGGGTGTTAGGTGCAGCAACAGAGAAAGCACGCTTGCCATTGCTAAGCTAAGTTTTAGGATAAAAATGTTTTTGTGTGAGATAGACAATCTAAGCTGCCAGGGGATATATCAGGGAACTCCTGAGACTAACAAAATAGTGCGGATATTATGTAGATAGGACAAAATATGCAAGAGTTGATATGTTAAATACCTTATCCATGAAGATCTTGGGAATATCCATGCCCAGTTCGCGAGAGGCGCAGTAAAGTCCGAGCAAATGGCGGTCACAACCATGACCTTGGGTCGACTTCAACCGGAAGGACATCTGGTAGGAGATGGCACTCTTCAACAGTTTCACTTTGGTGGCGCCATCTACAGTGCTGTCTGGCTGCATGGCGTGCACCCAAGCCTTCGAGTCGTCAGAGATCGGGTGAATTGTCTCGGTGCGCCCCAGCGCAAACAACCTGCAGCACGAAGCAAACAAATTATTTATACATTAAAAACACCTTATTTGACTTATTAATAATCAAGGTCTGAGAAAATAAGCTACCAACTAATTATTTGGTCTATAAAGAAGAAGCCACACTGATACTATGAGTAACTCTCTCACCTGTGCGTAGACGGTTCATATGTCTTCACGAACTCGCCGTGCAGTCGGTAGTAAGCAAGCTGTATGGCCATCTACAGAACACAACCAAACTGGGCTCAGCTACAAGCCTTACAAGTTGTACAGTTAGTTTTCATTTAAATATTTTCTAACCTAAAACATACGTATACCTGTTAACAAATGCATATTCTTTACCTGTGATTAGTTCACTCTCTGGAATTCGACCAACATGATACTACTGAATACTTCTCAACATTATACGCACGTAGAGACAAACATCCAAGTCGTGTTTATGTGACTATTTATCATTCCTCCCCAGTTGTTTGCACAAGTAGCGTGACGTGACCGTAGACTGACCCACCTGGGTGTATCCATCTGGACTGATACGGAACTTCTTCATGAGTCCCTTGCTGTAGGGCGCGTGAAGCACCGTCAGATCAATGGAGTCAGCCTGCACACAAACACATACTGATACATCACACGTTCTTACCACAGTAATAGCAATCTGGCAGTACACCTTCAATCCGGCAGTACACCTTCAATCCGGCAGTACACCTTCAATCCGGCAGTACACCTTCAATCCGGCAGTACACCTTCAATCTGGCAGTACACCTTCACTCTGGCAGTACACCATCAATCCGGCATTACACCTTTAATCTGGTAGTACACCTTCAATCTAAAAATACTATATTAATATATGAGGACCAGACAAGGTTGGAGATGTCACGTCAAAATTAGTAGGTCAAACTTACAAGTGTATTATTTATTTTATATATACTAAAGTTTACATTTCCAGAGTCGTCATTAATTTTACTGAAATATCTCTTCCCACATTAAGACGTTAATGATTTGATAATCACAAAATATTTTTTACAAATACAGACTACATGTCTGATGAGATTACAATCATTACATTGTTAAAAGGCCTAAACTTGTCATCCCGCTGAATGGTTGAGATGTATTTAGATTGAAAACAAATATCATTCTTGTTTCGTTAATTTGTTAATTAATCATGGGTAAAACACATAAAAATTAAATAATAATAAACTTCTAAACTGTTTGTTTCTTTACTGCGGAATTTTCGGTAATTGTACATATCACCCCTGATTTTGTACTAATAAACACAAAAACAGCAAGAAAAGTGGCAGAATTCAAGAGAAGTTTCACTTGTGTTCCTGGTTAAGTATTGATGCTACCAATACACATTGTAGCATTGCCTTTATTCCCAACTGATACTCTTTGTAATCTGAATAACCTATAGCACTCTTTTGAGTTCTAATACTTCGTCTTTGTACTTTGGATCGCTTGCAGAAACTGCAGACGAGTTGTGTGAAATATTTGTCGTTTAGAAAGGCATAACAAGATGCTTACCAGTTGACGGAAATCTTGCATCGCCATCGAGATCATGTCCTTGACATCCGACAAGTCCCACTCCAGTCTGGAGGAGAGAGAACAGTCAGTTCATGAAGCAATAGAGCTAGAAGAACAACTCTTCATCTACGTTGTTCTTTTCTTCCATTGTACGACTAACATAATTTTGTTCATAATTCTGTTGTAGAACAGTAACACTCAATAAAAGGAACCAATGGCTTACAACGTGTCTTCTGACTTGCCATTGAAATGGTACCGAACCACCACTAACACCAAGATTCGAGCCCCAGTTCCCCCAAACGACAGTGCAGCACTCTGACCACTTGACCATTGTGCCTCTGACCGCTCGACCATTGCGTCTCTGACCGCTCGACCATTGCGCCTCTCACCGCTCGACAACTGCGGTTCTGAACGCTCAACCACTGCACCTCTGACCGCTTGACCATTGCGCCTCCGACCGCTCGACCACTGCGCCTCACAACACATTAACATATAGAGGAACCTCACTATTAAGGTCACCCCGGGAGTGGCTGAAAGTGACCTCAATACCAAGGTGACTGTATTAGCAGGATTATATTCCTATATTTTACTGTCATGGAAATAATTTGGGATAATCGTAGATGACCTTAATTGTGAGGTAGTCGTATTACCAAGGTGAACATACTTTGAAGTGACCTTAATTGCGAGGTGGTCATATTATCGAGGTGA
The DNA here is from genome assembly GCA_963995525.1 of Escarpia spicata. Taxonomy (NCBI): domain Eukaryota; kingdom Metazoa; phylum Annelida; class Polychaeta; order Sabellida; family Siboglinidae; genus Escarpia; species Escarpia spicata. The sequence continues at coordinate 46,441,894 of OZ023211.1, read as the reverse complement.
CCACAAAGTTAGATGACCTTAATTGTGAGGTGGTTATATTACCGAGATGACCACACCGAGGTGACCTTAATTGCGAGGTGGTCTTATTACTGAAGTGACCACACAGTGAGGTGACCTTAATTGTGAGGTGGTTGTATTACTGAGGTTACCACACAGCGGTGTGACCTTAATTGCGAGGTGGTCATATTACTGAGGTAACCACACATTAAGGTGACCTTAATTGCGAGGTGGCCGTATTACCAAGGTGACCACATAGCGAGGTTCAACTGTACCTGATATGTATATCTGACTTGTATTTATTCAATCACAATAATTATTATAAGTAATTATTATGTTAATTGTTATTTTCTCATAATGCAATTGATCTGTGCCTTTTAACACATGTGCTGCGTAGAATGCTGTCTGACAATGTTTCTTGTTGCCTCTGAGAGATTATAAAATATTGATGATGAAAACAGCCAAATTAAATCACATTCCATATAAATCAGCAGTATTAAATATTGTGAGAAATAAAAAGTCGGCAACAAATGTCTGGGTTACAATATATGTAAAAAACTGAAGTGAATTGTTGGGGGCACATAGGGGTGATGTAAACATGCCAGTAGTTGACCGACCTGACTGGGGGGTTGATGGCCCTGGGAGTGTGCGGGGGGTCAGGGATCACGTCACCGTTCTCATAGCGCTCCCCTCCGACACAGTACTCGGCCACAGACCCAAACACCTGGCAACAACGCACACTATAGTCAACACCTGGCAACAACGCACACGACAGTCACCACCTGACAATAATGCACACTACAGTCAACACCTGACAACAACGCACACCACAGTCAACACCTGACAACAATGCACGCCACAGTCAACACCTGGCAACAACGCACACCACCGTCAACACCTGGCAACATCGCACACCACAGTCAACACCTGGCAACAATACACACCACAGTCAACACCTGGCAACAAATTAAGAACGCACACCACAGTCAACACCTGGCAACAACGCACACCACGGTCAACACCTGGCAACATCGCACACCACAGTCAACACCTGGCAACAATGCACACCACAGTCAACACCTGGCAACAAATTAACAACGCACACCACAGTCAACACCTGGCAACAACGTACACTACAGTCAACACCTGGCAAAATGTTAACAACGCACACACTACCGTCAACACCTGGCAACAACGCACACCACAGTCAACACCTTGCAACAACGTACACTACAGTCAACACCTGGCAACAATGCACACCACAGTCAACACCTGGATACAAAAACTATTATTACTAAAAATAATTTTAAGTTAAAAAATATATAAAACACATTGAGATTAACAAAAATATATAATATAAATGGATAAATAATAAAAAATGTATATCAATGTTGTATTTTAAAGTGCCATATACTACGGCAACATTTAATAGCTACAATACAGGTATGTTTGCTCTCTATAGTCAACACCTGGCTATAATGACCGCCTGGCTATAGCACATTCATGATCATAATTACACCCAATCTATTATAAGACACAATCACTAGTTTCTATTTACATCTGTGCAAATAATACACCAGTCAACATATTACAGTAGAAACACACACAATGGTTAAATCAAACACATGTAATTTAAACCTCTGATTGGAACAGTTTACACTGATCTGAATTAACTTCTGTGATGAGACTATTGTAACTTAATTTGGACACAGAACAAAATAAGGACACTTGTCTGATCTTACCATCGCATCGATGACTGAATGCTCGACATTTACAGCTGCAGTGCCTTCTGGGTAAACAATGGAAGTGAAGCACTTGTCAAACCATCGGTTGCTGCCGTTTCCGGTCATAGCAAACTTGCAACATTCATCACAGTCCTACAAGGGACATTAAATATTATTAACAATGTCACAATAAATCGACTGTAACTACACACTGACTGTCTCTGGCGAATGGCTGGTTACTAAATTTGTCCACTGAATGAAGTAAATTACTCTAAATATCTACCTTTGTGCTTTTTTGGAATTCATAAAACATCAGATCAGATTCCAATAGTAAAAGGATGCAAATAAACATAGGAAGAGGCGAACTGACCTCAGAACCTGGGATAAGACACGCTTACAATGTCTCCAATCAGCATATTCATAGTTTTATATAGATCATCAAATGCCGCACCAAACCAACATCACATGCAGGGGCTTAGCCAGAGACCAATCTGCCCATCTTAAAGATTGGCCAGTAGATTAACAAATAGTTCCAAGTCTAGGGGCCCAAATTAATGACAATCATTAGCACAACTGTTAGCGAAACAAATCGAATGAATAGGTATTAATTAAATAAACGGCTTAAGTGAACTGGTTTCTCAATTAATTCAACTGGCAAAAAATATTTTTGGCTATGGGCCTGATCACACTTAGCCTCACCTTAGGATTGTCTGAGTCAAGAGAGAAGACAAACGCGCAGGACTCGACAGTCTTCAGTGTCTGCTCATTCTTCTCAGCCAACACTTTTCTTTGCTGACAACATCACACGAAGTTCACATCACAATTTCACTTTAAAATAGCAAAACCAGACACAACATAAAGCTGCTGTTGTAATATGCTGACCATCAACTATTGATTCATCAAATAAATAGATGTCTATGGAGAGAATATTAACTTGACTATTGATTGTGGGAATCGTCAAGTAAACATATGTTTATGGTGAGAATCTTGACATAACTTGGAAAGAAAGCTGTTTGATTAATGGCCACAGATCACCCATGAGCCAGGGTAATAAGTCTATCAAAACAAAACAGCATTTTTCTGTGCCATAAATATGGCCATATTGGCCATTCAGGGGCAAGGTACAATATCAAAACTTTAATATTTGCTATTTAGATAAAGTAATATACATTATATATTAAGATATAAAAATTATTAAAATAGCCATTAAATAAAATATGATAACATCAAACTACCATCAAAAATATATAGTAATATGTTAAAATGAACCTAAAATGCGGTTGATATAAAAATGGTTCACAACTAGAAAATGCACAAATTTCAATTGAAAAAAACCAGCATAATTAATAATGATAATATTTTTATTTTGTTAAGTGGCACATCCAATGTTGTTTGAAAATAAATAAATTGATAAATAAATAAACGTTAAACATCAATCAGCTATGATAAAACAGTGTTGGTAATCGTCCGAGTGACATATACGCTGCAGTGAACAGGTGAGTCTACAAGACAGATTTAAATTAAACCAGTGATGTTTTGCTGGTAACACTTGACGGCAGAGCGTTCCACACTGCTGCCGCTGCAGGAGCAAATGTAGTCACAATTAAAACGAATCTTAAGCTACATCTTGAAACTTGTATCGCAGTCAGTTGTAACAGTGACAAGGGACAAATGGCTGCGTGATTACATGTGAGATGACTGCATGTGAGAAGGCCCTCTTGCCTTGAACACAGAGCCTGCAATACAGGGCCTGCAATACAGGGCCTCAGCAGGTAACACTGACATAGTAAGACAACAGTGAAGACTCTACCTTGGCCCAAACTGCCCTCTTCTGTGATGTGAGAGCTGCCACATTCGGCTCATCCTCCAGGTCTGAAAACAACACAAACTGCTCTATAGTAGATAGGATTTGTGGACAATACTTCCAGCAGGACATTTGTAGGTGTCATAATCTTTCACACGACTGAAGATGCAGGGATTGCATTAAGTCTGGAGAAATTTCACCAATAACATCAACCTTTGAGTATTATTATTTTGTTGCCACATATTATTTTTATCCTAGTAATGTATCAATTCCGGTTAGTCTAGTAATGTATCAATTCCAGTTAGTCTAATTATTCATCTTCTATAGTCAGGTATTTTTTATAAAAAATTTCTATTTATTCCTTTTAATGACATTGTGGTCTGTCATCTTACATGGTGTCACCTTAAGTTGTGGTCACCTTATGTTGTCGTCTGTCACCTTACATTGTGGTCTGTCACCTTACATGGTGCCACCTTATGTTGTGGTCACCTTACGTTGTGGTCTGTCACCTTACTTAGTGGTCTGTCACCTTACATGGTGCCACTTTATGTTGTGGTCACCTTACGTTGTGGTCTGTTACCTTACTTAGTGGTCTGTCACCTTACATGATGTCACCTTACGTTGTGGTCCCCTTATGTTGTCATCTATCACCATACATAGTGGTCTGTCACCTTACATTGTGGTCTGTCATCTTACATGGTGTCACCTGTCACCTTACGTTGTCGTCTGTCACCATACATTGTGGTCTGTCATCTTATGTTACGTGGTGTCACCTTAAGTTGTGGTCACCTTACATTGTCGTCTGTCACCTTACATTGTCGTCTGTCACCTTACATGGTTTCACCTTATGTTGTGGTCACCTTACCTTGTGGTCTTTCACCTTACTTAGTGGTCTGTCACCTTACATGGTGCCACCTTATGTTGTGGTCACCTTATGTTGTGGTCTGTTACCTTACTTAGTGGTCTGTCACCTTACATTGTGGTCCCCTTATGTTGTCATCTATCACCATACATAGTGGTCTGTCACCTTACATTGTGGTCTGTCATCTTACATGGTGTCACCTGTCACCTTACGTTGTCGTCTGTCACCATACATTGTGGTCAGTCATTTTACATTGTGTCACCTTATGTTGTGGTCACATTACATTGTCGTCTGTCACCATACATTGTGGTCTGTCATCTTACATGGTGTCACCTTATGTTGTGGCTACGTTACGTTGTCGTCTGTCACCATACATTGTGGTCTGTCATCTTACATGGTGTCACCTTATGTTGTGGCTACGTTACGTTGTCGTCTGTCATCTTACATGGTGTCACCTTATGTTGTGGTCACATTACATTGTCGTCTGTCACCATACATTGTGGTCTGTCATCTTACATGGTGTCACCTTATGTTGTGGTTACGTTACGTTGTCGTCTGTCACCATACATTGTGGTCTATCATCTTACATGGTGTCACCTTATGTTGTGGTCACATTACATTGTCGTCTGTCACCATACATTGTGGTCTGTCATCTTACATGGTGTCACCTTATGTTGTGGCTACGTTACATTGTCGTCTGTCACCATACATTGTGGTCTGTCATCTTACATGGTGTCACCTTATGTTGTGGCTACGTTACGTTGTCGTCTGTCACCATACATTGTGGTCTGTCATCTTACATGGTGTCACCTTATGTTGTGGTCACATTACATTGTCGTCTGTCACCATACATTGTGGTCTGTCATCTTACATGGTGTCACCTTATGTTGTGGTTACGTTACGTTGTCGTCTGTCACCATACATTGTGGTCTGTCATCTTACATGGTGTCACCTTATGTTGTGGTCACATTACATTGTGGTCTGTCATCTTACATGGTGTCACCTTATGTTGTGGTTACGTTACGTTGTCGTCTGTCACCATACATTGTGGTCTGTCATCTTACATGGTGTCACCTTATGTTGTGGTCACATTACATTGTCGTCTGTCACCATACATTGTGGTCTGTCATCTTACATGGTGTCACCTTATGTTGTGGTCACATTACATTGTCGTCTGTCACCATACATTGTGGTCTGTCATCTTACATGGTGTCACCTTATGTTGTGGTTACGTTACGTTGTCGTCTGTCACCATACATTGTGGTCTGTCATCTTACATGGTGTCACCTTATGTTGTGGTCACATTACATTGTGGTCTGTCATCTTACATGGTGTCACCTTATGTTGTGGCTACGTTACGTTGTCGTCTGTCACCATACATTGTGGTCTGTCATCTTACATGGTGTCACCTTATGTTGTGGTCACATTACATTGTCGTCTGTCACCATACATTGTGGTCTGTCATCTTACATGGTGTCACCTTATGTTGTGGTTACGTTACGTTGTCGTCTGTCACCATACATTGTGGTCTGTCATCTTACATGGTGTCACCTTATGTTGTGGTCACATTACATTGTGGTCTGTCATCTTACATGGTGTCACCTTATGTTGTGGTTACGTTACGTTGTCGTCTGTCACCATACATTGTGGTCTGTCATCTTACATGGTGTCACCTTATGTTGTGGTCACATTACATTGTCGTCTGTCACCATACATTGTGGTCTGTCATCTTACATGGTGTCACCTTATGTTGTGGTCACATTACATTGTCGTCTGTCACCATACATTGTGGTCTGTCATCTTACATGGTGTCATCTGTCACCTTACTTTGTCGTCTGTCACCTTACATGGTATCACCTTACATTGTGATCACCTTACATTGTCGTCTGTCACCTTAGACAATCAGTTTGGATTCAAGAAGGGCCATTCTGCTGATCATTGTATACATGCGTTAAAATTGTTTATTAAGTATTATAGAAGCTACAATAGTCCTGTGCGTACATGCCTTTTAGATGCATCAAAAGCATTTGATAGAGTTAACCATTGGACATTCTTTAGAAAATTGTTTAATCATGGTGTGCCAATCCTACTCGTACGAATGTTGTTATACTGGTACAGATCCTAACTGTTTGTATTAAATGGGGTTCCACGACCTCTGTCTTGTATTACATAGGGTTCCACGACCTCTGTCTTGTATTACATAGGGTTCCACGACCTCTGTCTTGTATTACATAGGGTTCCACGACCTCTGTCTTGTATTACATAGGGTTCCACGACCTCTGTCTTGTATTACATAGGGTTCCACGACCTCTGTCTTGTATTACACAGGGTTCCACGACCTCTGTCTTGTATTACATAGGGTTCCACGACCTCTGTCTTGTATTACATAGGGTTCCACGACCTCTGACTTCTTTAGTGTCTCAAATGGTGTTAGACAACATGGTATTTTATCTCCATATTTACTTAATGTATATGTTGACAATTTAAGCATTATGCTTAAAAACTTTAGCATAGGATGTTACCTACACAACATCTATACAAACCATATGTTCTATGCAGACGGTCTATGTGTTACTGAACCTAGTCCCAGTGGCCTCCAGGCATTGCTGAATATTTGTGCCATCTTTAGCTTAATTATTAATTATATATCATCCCATAAAGTCAATAGTATGTATGGTTTTCAAACCATGTGGATTTTTATTTAAGATGTCCAGATATTTACTTGCACAGAAACAAACTTGTATATGTTGAAATAACAAAATATTTAGGGGTGATTATCTGCAATGACCTGAAGGATGACGAAGATATGCTAAGACACCTGTGCAGCTTTTATGTCATCTTTTTTACATATTAATTTATTTTTATTTTTTTTTATTACTTTTTATCTCTTAACTTATTAGTTTGATTTACTCATTTATATATTTTATTTATAATTTTTTAATGGCGTACCTTTTATTCCTATTCGTGTGTATTACTTAACTGTACATGTACTATGGGTTTTTGTCCCTGAAATAAAAAGCATTCATCCATTCATTGTGGTCTGCCACCTTATATTGTGGTCTGCCACCTTATATTGTGGTCTGCCACCTTATATTGTGGTCTGGTACCTTATGTTGTGGTCTGCCACCTTATGTCTGTCACCTTACATAGTGGTCTGCCACCTTATGTTGTAGTCTGTCACCTTACGTTGCTGTCTGCCACTTTACATTGTGGACTGTCACCTTACATTGCGGTCTGTCAACCTTATGCCTCGGTCTGCCACATTACGTTGCAGTCTGCCACCTTGCCACCTTATGTTGTGGTCTGCCACCTTACATTGTAGTCTGCCACCTTACGTTGTGGTGTGTCACCTTACTTTGTGGTCTGCCACCTTATATTGTGATCTGTCACCTTACATTGCGGTCTTTCACCTTATGTTGTGATCTGTCACCTTACATTGTGATCTGTCACCTTACGTTGAGATCTATTACCTTATGTTGTGGTCTGCCACCTTACATTGTAGTCTGCCACCTTACGTTGTGGTGTGTCACCTTACTTTGTGGTCTGCCACCTTATATTGTGATCTGTCACCTTACATTGCGGTCTTTCACCTTATGTTGTGATCTGTCACCTTACATTGTGATCTGTCACCTTACGTTGAGATCTATTACCTTATGTTGTGATCTGTCACCTTACGTTGCAGTCTGTCATCTTACATTGTGATCTGTCACCTGACATTGTGATCTGCCACCTAATGTTACTCTCTGTCCCCTTACCGTCAGCTAGGTCACAGATCTTCTGCAGGTGTTGCTTCAGTTCTACGGCGGTCAGCAGAGACTTCTCACCAGTGCTCAAAGTTGCATAGATGTCCAGCTTGAAGTAGTGACCCTTCCTGGATGTACACAAACAGCATCAATGTTACTAAACGTGTTTTCAGAAACAAGGTTGACAACTAGTGCATTATGGTCAGGTCTACATTCTACATATAATGCTGCCAAGCTTTCAGCAGATAATACAAAGTTATATTTTTGTCATTACAAATAATTTACCTACCAAGAAACTTTGGTTTTAGACGCCATATAATTCAGCTTTATCTCGCAACCTTCATACCTTTGTGACTTTTTTTCTACTTTGTCAACCATGAAAGATGTTATTAGAGCAGACCATATGGAAGACAGAAACTGAGTTCAATTTATTGTCAACACCAGAGTGCATGTACTGTACAGCCCTTATGTACACAACAGACAGATCAACACCAGAGTGCATGTACTGTACAGCCCTTACGTACACAACAGACAGGTCAACACCAGAGTGCATGTACTGTACAGCCCTTATGTACACAACAGACAGGTCAACACCAGAGTGCATGTACTGTACAGCCCATACGTACACAACAGACAGGTCAACACCAGAGTGCATGTACTGTACAGCCCTTACGTACATAACAGACATGTCAACACCAGAGTGCATGTACTGTACAGCCCTTACGTACATAACAGACAGGTCAACACCAGAGTGCATGTACTGTACAGCCCTTACGTACACAACACACAGGTCAACACCAGAGTGCATGTACTGTACAGCCCTTACGTACACAACAGACAGGTCAACACCAGAGTGCATGTACTGTACAGCCCATACGTACATAACAGACAGGTCAACACCAGAGTGCATGTACTGTACAGCCCTTACGTACACAACAGACAGGTCAACACCAGAGTGCATGTACTGTACAGCCCATACGTACATAACAGACAGGTCAACACCAGAGTGCATGTACTGTACAGCCCATACGTACACAACAGACAGGTCAACACCAGAGTGCATGTACTGTACAGCCCTTACGTACACAACAGACAGGTCAACACCAGAGTGCATGTACTGTACAGCCCATACGTACACAACAGACAGGTCAACACCAGAGTGCATGTACTGTACAGCCCATACGTACACAACAGACAGGTCAACACCAGAGTGCATGTACTGTACAGCCCATACGTACACAACAGACAGGTCAACACCAGAGTGCATGTACTGTACAGCCCTTACGTACACAACAGACAGGTCAACACCAGAGTGCATGTACTGTACAGCCCATACGTACATAACAGACAGGTCAACACCAGAGTGCATGTACTGTACAGCCCATACGTACACAACAGACAGGTCAACACCAGAGTGCATGTACTGTACAGCCCTTACGTACACAACAGACAGGTCAACACCAGAGTGCATGTACTGTACAGCCCTTACGTACATAACATACATGTCAACACCAGAGTGCATGTACTGTACAGCCCTTATGTACACAACAGACAGGTCAACACCAGAGTGCATGTACTGTACAGCCCATACGTACACAACAGACAGGTCAACACCAGAGTGCATGTACTGTACAGCCCATACGTACACAACAGACAGGTCAACACCAGAGTGCATGTACTGTACAGCCCTTACGTACACAACAGACAGGTCAACACCAGAGTGCATGTACTGTACAGCCCTTACGTACATAACAGACAGGTCAACACCAGAGTGCATGTACTGTACAGCCCATACGTACACAACAGACAGGTCAACACCAGAGTGCATGTACTGTACAGCCCTTACGTACATAACAGACATGTCAACACCAGAGTGCATGTACTGTACAGCCCATACGTACATAACAGACAGGTCAACACCAGAGTGCATGTACTGTACAGCCCATACGTACACAACAGACATGTCAACACCAGAGTGCATGTACTGTACAGCTCTTACGTACATAACAGACATGTCAACACCAGAGTGCATGTACTGTACAGCCCATACGTACATAACAGACAGGTCAACACCAGAGTGCATGTACTGTACAGCCCATACGTACACAACAGACAGGTCAACACCAGAGTGCATGTACTGTACAGCCCTTACGTACACAACACACATGTCAACACCAGAGTGCATGTACTGTACAGCCCATATGTACACAACAGACAGGTCAACACCAGAGTGCATGTACTGTACAGCCCTTACGTACACAACAGACAGGTCAACACCAGAGTGCATGTACCCGGTACTGTACAGCCCATACGTACACAACAGACATGTCAACACCAGAGTGCATGTACTGTACAGCCCTTACGTACACAACAGACAGGTCAACAAACCGTGAATGTGATGATACAAACATGAACACACACACACACACACACACACACACACACACACACACACACACACACACACACACACACACACACACACACACACACACACACACACACACACACACACACACACACACACATTTAAATGAGCATAAATATTTGACCTTTCACAATGTTTCATAAGATGTAAGAAAGTGTACATTATTAGCCAGGCCATCCAATGGTTGTTTAACACAGTATTGTTTGTGGCATCGTGGTTATCAATAAATTCAATAACCTATCTAATCAAATACCACATATGTATAAAGGTAAACAAAAGACTGAAGACTACATTGACATAATTAGTAAATCTGGTCATGTAAGATGCAAATATTGACTGCCTAATTGAGGATTCAGAGGTCATTTCAGAAATAGTCGAGTATCTTGTTGACCCCAAACTGAACTCATAAGCATAGAACTAATCTATATGATTCAGAGGATGACATTTGGGGATTCCAGTCCAAAGGTCGGAGGAAAGTGCATGCGCCCACTGCAAGTCAGTTCTCTGAATTAGATTTCTAGGGATATAACATGTTCCACACATACACGAATGTCAATCTACATATTTGAAGGAAAGATATTGATCAATTTTTTTAAGTTGTTTATTTTATTAATTATTAACAAACAATGTATCTAACTATAAACGTGCCTGTTCTCCAACAAATATGAACAACCCTACTAAATTGGAAGGACTATATATTTATATATTATGTGACACTTAAACTAGACAATGTATACTTTGCTTAGAAAATGAAACTTAATTTATAAAGCTGTGACTAGCAGCTAAAATAAAATAATCAATTCAGTGTTGCATATAAACATCACATGCTAAATAATATTGTAAGATCAATGCAATTTGAAACTATGTTACCCTCTAGTTTTAACCAACACATGTACATACAACACACATGATGTACCGGTAATAAGTTCACACATTTACAATGAGTAGCTGGGAAAAAAAACAGGGCTGCACAAAATGACTGCACAAGAACATTTGCAACAATCTAATCAAATATTAGTATTTATTCACAGTCAATTACTCTCACTAGCAGTACACATGCACAGCTGGCTGGACAGTGGCTGGGGGGGACATCTCACTGCACATGTGCAATAACATCGCCTGTCTAACACGTACTGGCAGATATTTGCGAAATCACAAAGTTCCGCTGTGTGTATCTTAGAAACTACAGGACTAATAAACGTGTACGGAGCAAGACAAGCGGACAAAATTGGCAATGTTTCAATGAAACGTTCCTGCTGAAATAGTTTCCACCATAAATGTCTTCACGTACCTGATGACAACAACATAGGCTTGACCTGGGAAGACAGCGGGTGTGTCCATGTATTCTCCTGGCAGTCTCACAGAGTTGAACACATACCTGCAGCGCACAAGGGACACAGTTAGGACTTCTTCCCTGCCTACATCAATTCCCAATCCCGCCTGGTCATGTGTGACTGGCCAGTGTGTTCAAAAAACATTTCTGTCAGATTGGCCACTCTCAAGATGTGCCAATCAAATCCATCATGCAATCTTTGATGGCCAGTTTCTCAAAAACATTATTTCAAAAATTTCTGCATTTGGAAAAAGATATCTCTGGGAGTAATTGTGTATCCAAATAGGGTTCTGAATGACAACATTCAGACATTTTCTCTGACCAGACAACGTTTGTAAAATCACTAACAGTTTGAAATATAGATCAGTAGTTGTTAACACAGTCAAGAAATAATTTTAAACAAATCAAAACATCACATTTAGAAAACGTTCTGGTCACTGCGCAACAGAATATGTGCTGAACATAGATTTGCAAGAATTGTAATTTTAAAACTATATATCAGATATGTTCAATAAAGAATGGCAGTGTTTCTAAATTTGGCATAATTTGCACAAAATTGCAGATGTTTTGTTGGTTACTTATTTGATCACGAAAACGGTGGTTCTGGCAGAAAAAAGTTCAAGATTTACCACATTGACAGTGAAAAATGGCAGTGGACTCAATCATATATAACGTCTCTACATTCCACCAGACAGCCATCCATAACACTGGCTCCTAGCCAAAGTCTGAATTTTTTATCATACAAGGTATTTAGGAAAATAACCCACTTTTCGCCTGTTACAAAAACAGCAGAGAACTACATCATACTGTATTCAGCAGCCCAGACAGTAACTCCAATCTCAACTGTCAGTTATCGCTGAGGCAATTGATCACATGGCCTAGACTTTGACAGGCAACAGTTGCACTAGCACCCTGCAGTCTTGATAGAGGGTGCAAAGTTCAGAGTGGGGCAAAAAACAAAAACAAGAGCCTTACTTGAAGCCATTCATACAGAGCGGCACCAGATTCTGCATGAGGATGGCTGGCAAACTCTCGCTGCTCAGCAGCTCATAGAACCTGAAACAAACACAAGTAACACGATGATTCTATTAATGAATTGTCCATTAACGTACACCGGATCTAATCAATTACAGCACAGACATTATGCACTGCCACAATAGCTTCAAGGAGCAGCTTCAGATGCTTCTTTTTAAACAGGCTTTTTCTATTTAAATTGGGTGAATTTTACACCACTTATGGACTGTAGCACTCTGTACCCCACTGTACCCCACTGTGCTCCACTGTACCCCACTGTACCACGCTGTATTCCACTGTACCCCACTGTACCCCACTGTGCTCGACTGTACCCAGACCTGCCTACCCCAAAAACTTCCTGTCAGTAATCCATCTTCCCATTTACACTGATTTTCAGGTATATACGCTTCCTGTCAGTAATGCCGAACCACCATGTAAGATATTGTCACTGGGGGGGGGGGGGGGGGGGGGGAGTAGCAACAGGTCAAAACCATTAGTTATGCTGTCACCAACATCACCTACACTCTAGCCTAATCAACTCTAGTCATCAATATCAGCCAACACTCTAGTCTAGGCTCTAGCCTACTCAACTGTAGAATTATTAATTATAGAGGGGGGGGGTAGCGACAGGTCAAGACCATTATACTTATTACGCTGTCACCAACATCAGCCAACACTTTCTATCTAACCTACTCAACTCTAGAATTATCAATGATAGACAGGGGGGTGGGGTAGCGACCGACCAAAACCATTACATCACACTGTCATCGACATAGCCTACACTCTAGTGACTGTATGATAGACTGTCAATGATACACTAAACTCCTCAATAAATACACTAACTTAGTCTTAGTACAGTCAGTTGGCCTAACACTACAAGTACAACACTCACTAAATTTTTGCATTACACGTTTCTTTTCGGTTGCCGATGGCGTCGTTTCGCTGTCATCCATCATTTCGTGCAGCATGACTTCGTTTTGTTTGATCGCAGAAATGGCAATTTGTCATAACGTTGTTTCCTATTGGTTAGATTACGACCAGACTCAGCGAATGAAAAACCATGTCACAACATGCTGCATACATATGCTGCCACCTGTTGAATATAGTGGAAACTAAATTTTAGTGATTGGCAAACATGGTGACAGTCCGTAATATTTTCATCCCTCGCCGTAATACCGTAATTTTAGGTGACTTTCCGGAATGATTCCGGACAATCCGGAATGGTAGGCAGGTCTGCTGTACCCCACTGTACCCAGCTGTACCTCAATGTACCCCACTGTACCCATTTGTACCTCACTATACCTCACTGTACTCCAATGCACCCAGCTATACCCCGCTGTACCCCACTGTACCCCTCTATACTCACTGGATGAGTTGACGAAGCATGCTCGCCCCCCGGACGAGCTGGTCACTGATGCCATTCACCCGACTGCTCTGGTAGTAGTTCGACTTCACTGAAAACACAACAGTAACCTTTATTACATGTCACCATTATATCTGGGAAACATTCGGGCACTTAAAATACAACATTGATAAATAATTATTATAACAGAATTCATTGATCAATATAATTGTGACTTACATGTAGGCAAGAGTTACGCCACTCTGTGGTAAACTAACAATTGTCTGAATGTTGGTTTTCGAGAACAGGTTTTGAATGTTGGCAATAGTGTACAGTCAGGCAGACTTTATAACAGTTTAACTGCTTTTATATAAACTTATGTTCTTACACAAAACAGCACATTATATCATTAAGACAGCTTAAAGCAAGTTAGACAGTATCCACTGGCAGATATGTTTATTCAAATGCTATCTCAACTTCTATGGGAAGCATTCAGCCATTCTGCAATTACTAGGGACCGAAAAACTATTTATTCATGTATATCCCCACTGCCTATAGCCATGTGCTCAGTTATAGAGTTGAGTGAACCAAGGCAACACAGATTTAACCAAATTGCCCTAGGATGCTTCGAAAGAGCAGCAAGACGATTGGAGCCCGAGTTCCTCTAAAGTTTAAGTTGGAGCCTGGTGTTTTAACCATTATGCTGCTGTGCCCTATGTACACAGTTACTACATGCATGAGATATATGTACATACCTGCTAATGGGCCTCTGTTAGACAGATACGCTGCAGCAAGCCAGTAATCAGACAGCCAGTTGACATTCTTCGCAGCTCTGAAAGAATTCATAAAAATGTACACACATAATTTTGAAAATTTACATTTAACAGCTTACACCCAGCCAGGGAGCAACAGCCCAAGGGTAGCAGTCATTACACCCAGCCAGGGAGCAACAGCCCAAGGGTAGCAGTCATTACACCCAGCCAGGGAGCAACAGTCCAAGGGTAGCAGTCATTACACCCAGCCAGGGAGCAACAGCCCAAGGGTAGCAGTCATTACACCCAGCCAGGGAGCAACAGCCCAAGGGTAGCAGTCATTACACCCAGCCAGGGAGCAACAGCCCAAGGGTAGCAGTCATTACACCCAGCCAGGGAGCAACAGCCCAAGGGTAGCAGTCATTACACCCAGCCAGGGAGCAACAGCCCAAGGGTAGCAGTCATTACACCCAGCCAGGGAGCAACAGCCCAAGGGTAGCAGTCATTACACCCAGCCAGGGAGCAACAGCCCAAGGGTAGCAGACATCATCATTGAAATTACAGTATTTGGGTTTTAAATTTATGTAAACTGACATCATCTGGAGAACTAATCACAATTCGCTTTTCTCAGGAAGGTAAGGCTCTCTGGAAAAGTATAGCATATCACAAACATGTGAAATAAATAAAATTTGGTCTAAATAACTATCACTGCAAAGCAAATTAGCAAAGAGGCAAGTGGACCTTGGCATATTGGAGAAGATTACAATCAGCCTGTTCACAGTGATCCAGTTAGCGTACTAATACATAGATTCCAATATGAATACAGATGGTGTTTCAGATGGCTGCCAATTTAATGCTGTCAATTATTATTAACATATTGGAGTGAATATTTTGGAATCTTTCGTTTTGGATGGTTGGCAGCCATCTGAAACACCATCTGTATTTAATGCTGTCAATTATTGTTAACAAAAATTACCATTTGTCCCCACTGTTTAACTAATAATTTAAACCTTAAAATACTGCATGATAGTTCATCAAGACGTATTTTATGGGTCTACTGAAGTCCATATTTAAAGGTGTTCATGATGTCAGACTTGTCAGTTCGATGTAAACACATCTAGGTACATACACCATTATTAGTGTGAGTAGGTCAGCTATTTCTGTAAAGGTCGTGACCCAAGAGGCGGAGCTTGTAAATGTCAGAAGCAGTCAAATAAAATCACTGCAGCTTCTAATCTATGGAAAGTGACAGTTCATCAACAGAGGTGTAATTTGTTATTATATCACAAACTGATATAAATATTCCATTCATGTCTAATAAAATGCTCGATATGACTGTTATAGTACATCAGAGAAGTATATTTTTACATTTCCTAAGTAATGGAAATCCTGACCTTTTTATATTTGGATAGTCAAATGGTAATTTCTTCATCATTTAATAACACTAACTGAGTTACTGAATAAGACCAAAACAACATAAACATTACATAACATGTAATGTAAATATAATCATTGTGCAAATGAATACTTCTAACATTACACGTTCTATTTAAGAGGTACCAAGTTTTAACTTTCAAAGCTGAAGAAACATCCGAATTCATGCTAACACTACTTAATAATTATTCTGACAGTTGATAGTGCAAGACCCCTACCGGTTGATAGTGCAAGACCCCTACCGGTTGATAGTGCAAGACCCCTACCGGTTGATAGTGCAAGACCCCTACCGGTTGATAGTGCAAGACCCCTACCGGTTGATAGTGCAAGACCCCTACTGGTTGATAGTGCAAGACCCCTACTGGTTGATAGTGCAAGACCCCTACTGGTTGTTGTTACCTCCTAAACACTCACAGATATTTCAGGAGGACAGTTTTCACAGTTTACTATTTGCATAATTAAATCGGTCTTTATTCATTAATTACACTATGGCCATAATTACACTGCAATGTGGAAGAGTGAAAATAACAGGAGCCCATTTTGATGTGCACCCAGGACTGGTGGAGGTGGCACTTTGAGGCCATCAGGAGAAGTTCTGACAGTTTAGCTGCATTCACCAGAGTCATTATAGTCTAATTGGGCTTCTGTGTTTTCACAAGCAGCTGACATCACTCAGCTGAGAATCCAGATGAATGGCCAAACTTTGAAACCATGAAAATTGAATTGACTGGATTGTGTTGGCTCTTTGTCAAGGATTGGTTGTTGGCAGATAACACAATACCACCCCACAATACCACACCACAATGAGCTGGGTGAAACAGGAAATGGAGAGCATCACAGAGGTGCTTAATTACCTGTCTCTCAGGAATGCTTGAAGCCTGGGCCCTTCTTTGTGGCGGAATTCTTCCACAACCTCCTCAGTCAGTTCAAACTCGTCTTTGTTGAGTAGCTGACGGGCCACCCCAAGCCATCTACAATGTCAGTTACAAGAGTTTTAGGTTAATTGTCAATGTCTAAATATAACACTCCTACAATTGATGACACTGCAAATTAGATAGCCCCCATTCAGGTAATCATTTCCATTGTCCTACAGTTTAGACAGTTTTATTCTGCACTGTGTATCTGTTGAAATACATTTAAGGCACCATTAATCTAAAATATTATTTGTTGTTCTATGATAAACACGTACCTTACAGTGTCGTTTTCCAAGTATAGATATCATCAATTAAAGAATACATGTATACCTTGGATGGTTTTATGTCTATTTCAAAGATGATTACATAATTAGATAATAGTAAGAATTAATTATATAAACGTTTATTTTAGAAATCCTCTTATATGACACTCTTATAGTTGATGAAGTAATAATCATAAAATATATAATTTTCATTCAATTATTTGTTTAGCTTAATACAAATACTTCCAATTAGTAAATTAGTAATACAAGATCATATCTACCTAAAGAAGCATCTGGTAAAGCACATTTAATAAAACTTTAAATATACAAAACTGTTATTTGAATAACTGTTTACAACATGGCCCATCTAAAACTGTTTCTGTAGTATGTGGCCACTACCAAAATAGACTGCCATCTCACATTACAATAATAGAATTTATCTTTTCTTAGAAGGAAAGGGTCCTAGAATGAATCTGAGGACTTGTTCAGTGACTCCAGGGGCCAGACTTGCCGCTTTCACGAAGTGGCTAAGAATGTTTATCTAAGTAAATTAAGTTTTTTTTAAATAAGCAACCAAGAGTTTACAAAAAACACATGACACTAAGTAAGACTTCACGAAACCAGCCCCAGGGGACTGTTTCACAAAGAAAAGGAGCTCGTGCGAAAATCCATAATTTACCAGATCCATTGATCAATTTACTTTAAAAAGGAGCTTTTTCAAAAAACAAAAAGCTGCCGCTGTATGACAGAGGACACTTATTTGATGACACAGCAACAAAAGCGTCCTGGTGGCGCACTCTGGTGTTGATAGTTTTCAACATGTGCTAGACCACTGTAAAGGAGCAACATCAATGTTAATTGACAACATTGGGTTGAAGAGCTCATTCGAATGTTAGTGAAGTGGTGCCCTTGAGCACTGTTGGCACAACTTAGTGTCTCCATATGGACAGACACTGCACAAGGAACACTTGACCTCTTCACTCTGTATCACACTACAGCTTGCTCTTAGATTCTCCATGTCCTGGTACGTTCAGATCCAGTTTTGTAATGTTACAATAAAAATGTTGGATAATCACAATCAATCACTCAATCAATCACAATACTTTATTGTCCCTTGTGAGGGAAATTCATTTGGAGTGTAGAGCAGCATATTAAGACATATAAAACAAATGTACATGCAATATACACAATGTAAAAATAAAAAGACTAAAAGTAATAACAGTTATATCGATTAAATAAATAAATAAATTAATTAAATATGTTAAATAAGTTACAAGTTTTTAAAAAGTTAAGTTAAAATTAAATCATCTCACAAATCATCTCAGGCTCACTCAGTGTCAGACTGGCAGAGATGGAGGGGAACGAAGGTCAGTTACTCATTCATTAGTCTTATTGACGAGGGGACAAAAGAGTTTCGAGTGCGGTTCAATGTGCAGTGAGGGAGTTGAAAGCGGCGGCCAGAAGGAAGTAGTTTATAGCATGGAAACAGGGGATGTTCTGGGTCTGAGGAGACATTCCTTCCCTTTCTCTCTGCCCGTTGTCTGTATAGATCCTCTAGACTGGTCTGCTTTTTTCCCACCACCTTGCCACTAACCCTGACTGTTCGTGCCACAGTGTTGCGATGCACGATACTCAGGCCGCCGTACCACACAAGAAACCCAAATGTAATAGATCTTTCTATGTAGCATCTGTACAAGGTTTGTAGAACATGTGTGCCGACACTGAGTGACCTGAGCTTGTGTAAGAAATACAGCTTTTGCTGGCACTTTCTGTTAATTATCGCTGTATTTTCACCAAATGTGAGCTTTGCATCTATGATAGTGCCGAGATACTTGTATTCATCTACTCTCCTTACACACTCTCGGTTAATGAATAGTCTCTTGGGAGAAGTAGGATTTTTCCTAAAATCTATTATGAGTTCTTCAGTTTTACGAACGTTCAGGTCTAGGAAATGATTGTCGCACCACAATGTGAAATCAGCTACAGCGCACGCACACACTTGATCAGAGCCGGATAGGTCGACGATAGCTGTGTCATCGCTGTATTTAATGAAATTGACCCTCTCCTGGCTGCTACGACAGTCGTCTGTGTAAAGTGTGAACAGAACAGGGGAGATCACAGAGCCCTGGGGGGCACCAGTGAAAGTGAAGAGTGAGCTCGAAACAGCACCATTATAGCGCACTACTTGCGTACGCTCAGTAAGAAACTGGTTTACCCACAAGATGATGTGTGGGTTCACATGCATATTGACAAGTTTACTCATCATGATGTGTGGCTGGATGGTGTTGAAAGCCGACGAAAAGTCAATAAAGAAAACGACTTGGGCTTTTCCAGGTGAGTGTACACATTATGACATAGAGTGAGGACTGAATCATCCACATCTCGATTGTGGACTCAACACCAGACAGAGTTTTTAGTCCCTGTCATGCCCTGCGCATATTGCCGTATTGGAACAGGCTTTCAATTCTGTTTAGCGTCCCTGATCTGCTTTTGTCTCACGGCGGTGCACACAGCTAGTGATTGCATCAGCTGCGCGTGCAACATTAGCTGACGGTGGCACATAGACCAGAGTTAAAAATAGCTGTCCGAACTCTCTGGGTAAATAGGTCGGACGCAGCGACACTGACAATAGCTCCACGTCCCGGGGTACACAGTTCTTCCCTCACGATGACAGACTTACACCAGCGCTGGTTAATGTACACACAGATCCCCCCACCCTGTGATTTGCCACTCAGCTTTTTGTCCCAGTCCAATGGCCCAATCTCACTGGGGTACCAAAGCCGTCAACGTAAAGTTCACTGTCCGGTAATGTTTGATCTAACCAGGTTTCAGGCATATCAAACAAGCTTCTTTATAGGCCCACTGTAACGCAACATTGGCCTGAAGTTCGTCAATTTTTTAACGTAACGATCGGACATTAGCTAACATGATAGAGAGTAGGGGGAGGGTGTGTACCTTCGTTTTCTTCAGTCTCTGGTGAACGCCGCCTTTCTTGCCCCGCTTGCGTCGCAGGTGGTTTCTATTGTTAGTGTCCGAGAGCAATGTAAAGTAATTTAAATCCAGGAGTGGACCAGAAAGATTGTCAGTGACACTGGGTCGCAAGGCCAACACAACAGCGCGTCACGTGTATAAGTCTTGAATCTGCCATCTTGCAAAATCGGTTCACCACTCACACACACAACGAGTAAAATGGTCCATAGAACTGCCAAAACTTTGGTTGTTCTGCCGCACAACATCTTCATACTACTTCTCGATGAACATATATAACGTCCTTCAGTTAAAACTGACGAAAAACGATAAACAACACAGACGCTAAATGCAAACACTCCAGGTCGCCACAACAGCGCCCTCTAGACAATCTTGTTTATAGTAAATGATACTGTATTTATATGATTTTACAATAAAAACAAACACATTTAACCTTATTTTAAACCTTTCAGTTGGAAAATGATTGGGCAAAAAATGGATATGAAACATCTTAATTGATATCAGTGTTTTCTTCCCAGCAGAACCTGTACAGTTCTGTTCAAATGTAACAATGACTACGAATTTCATGAGGCATTCTTTTAAAAATATAACACATTAACTATGTTCCTTCACCACTTCTACACACAATGGCAGTAGATGCAGTCTTAATCAATGCAGACAGGCGTAACCAAGGCAAAGTTCAGATGGCGCCCATAGTTTATTCAGTATGGCCACTCAAGTGTAATAGAATTATATACAAATACGAACTTAATGCTCTGACAACAAATTGGGTGTCAGATAATACACTAGCCGGTTATCGTCACGAAATGTAGTCATGTGACATAATCATATGACTCTAACGAGTCGTAAGTCCACTTATGACAGACGCCAGATTAACATACAAAACCACGTCATTTATAAAAGTTATATTGCAACATGTATAATTTTTAAATGTGTCATTTATCATGCACCGTATTGCACAGCTTTTACAAAATAACTTACAAATTGTATTGTAAAACCAAACTATTAATTTCCCCAAACAAAATTCAAAATGTTTTAATTTGCATTGGTATCAAATGTACCTGGAAGGTGAAGTATTACAAGTTCTGCAAAGAACGAGAGGCTCAAGTCCTAAGTTCTCCACCAGAGTAAAACAGTGCCAATTTAATCAACATTTTGGCTACATACGACTATTCTTTGCCTGACAATATGATGACATAGAAGGCTGTGATTTGTACTTACGTGTCAAGCGTGTTGTCTAGGTCAGGCAGTGGCTGCCTCGGCAGAACACATTCAAATGCGTAGGTGGAAAAGGGGCCAGGTCCGCAGACCAACCTTACAAGAACGCTCCATACCTACGGAAATAACACACACATGTGTTTACTGTCCGGGGTTGGGTGCAATTACAAAATCTAAATTTTAATTACATTACAATTAATGATAACTAAAACATTGCTCAGGCTGCAGGTCTAATTAAACTGTTACATCAGTCAGGAGTAAACAGAAGGTTCGAGATAAGGTGGACCACTAGAAAACAGTGCAGGAAATGTAATATGTGATGGGTTTCAAATGGCAAAGGCCCTGAACGAGTATTTCAGCTCAGTGTTTAATTACCACAGAAAATAAGTTCACTGCCATTACCAGTTAATAAATTTGAGGGGGATGAATCAAATCAATTGGGGCAGTTGTTTGTTACTCCTGAAATGATATCAAAGAAAATTAAGATGATGAAAGAAAACAAATCACCTGGAGTTGACGGGATACCACCAAAACTGCTTAAGGAAATTGTAGACTAAATCAGTACACCACTAGCTATACTCTTTAACATTTCATTTAAAGAGGGATTCATTCCATTAGAATGGAAAGAAGCAAACTACACCATTATTTAAAAAGGGATCGAGGAGCAAGACAGAGAATTACAGACCAGTGAGTTTAACATCAGTTTGATGCAAATGATTAGAAACGCTTATTAGAGACCACATGGTGGAATTCCTTGTAAAACACAAATTAATCTCAAAAGTCAAAATCTTAAAAACCTAAAAGCTAGGTCTTGTCTAACCAATTTCTTTTTTTTAAAGAAAATACAAAGTGGGTAGATGATGTGTCACCAATGGATGTTGTCTACTTAGATTGTCAGAAAGCATTTGATAAAGTGCCACATCAAAGATTGTTACTTAAACAAAAAGCCCATGGTATAGGGGATGGTGTGGTCAGTTGGATACAAACATGGTTGACTGACAGAAGACAGAGTAATAGTAGAGGGGGAGATTTCAAATTGGAAACCAGTTTGATGTATCAAGCAAAGTACTGAAATTCGCAGACAATACAAAAGTGTTCAGAACAGTTAAAACAGATAAGTACACTTTACAGGATGATCTAGCCAAAGTGGTCAAATGATCTAAAGAATGGCAAATGTTATTCAATTTTGGGAAGTGTAAATGCATCCACGTAGGACATGGAAATGTGAACAAAGAATATGTAATGGGGGATACTATATTAGGTAAAACTGTACAAGAAAAGGACTTAGGAGTAACATTTAGTGGTGACATGAAAGTTTCAGAGCAATGTGGAATTGCTGCTTCAAAGAGTAACCAAATACTAGGGCTAATTAGGAGAAATATCACATATAAGGAGAAACAGCTAATTGTACCACTGAACACAGCAATAGTTAGGCCTCATTTGGAATATTGTATACAAGCATGGAGGCCATATCGTAAGGACATAGATAAGCTAGAAAGAGTGCAATGAAGAGCAACTAAGCTGATTTCTGAACTGAAAGATCTTGGTTATGAAAGACGCCAATTAGAATGTGGGTTGACAACACTAGAGACTAGGAGACTAAGAGGAGAACAAATAGAAGTTTTTTTAAGACATTGAATGGTTATGAGGATATTGACAGAAATATTTTCTTCAAACTGAAAGAAGGCAGTATACCCAGAGGGCACAATGCAGCATTAAGTCAAAGAACAGTATAGGTTGGATATGAAAAAGTACTCATTCTCTCAGAGGACAATAAGTGACTGGAACAAATTATCTGTTGATTGTGTTAATGCTAGCAGTGTGAATATGTTCAAAAATAAAATTGACAGCTATCTGGCAAGGACGGATTATATATAGGTGAAAAATTGTTGGACTCTCGATAAGCCAAAGGCTTCCTTGTCCGCATGCCGTCTGGAGCTTATAGCCCTGGGTAGTGAGACTAATGTAACGAAAGTCACAAAATTATGGATTTTTCATTTTACACGGAAACCCCTGGTAGCTTGAGAATGTCAATTATAAATCTCTTGTAGGAGGTATCTAACGAAATTATATCAACAACATCCATATCTTGTGTGTACAGGTTATGAAATTATTTACTAAATATGTGTAACACGAGTCACGTGTAACGCTAGTAATGCAAAATTGGGTAGCATAACACGAGTCACAAAGCTTTTATGATAGTGTCTTGTTGTTTCTTTTTTTATTAAAATTGTGGATAAGTTAGTTGCAAAGATTTCACATATTTGATTTTATATATTTACATCCATGCTTTAAAATGGTATTAACCAGCAACTAACTAGCATTTCTGGAAGGGTAAATTCATGTCAAAGCAATAATAACTGGCAGCCTAGGTTACTGCAAAATTGCCCTTAAATCATCGATACATGGAGATGGATCTGGTAACTTACCAAATCAAATTGCAGAGCCATGGTTTTTGAAAAGGTAAGTTGACCAATTACACCAACACAGAACAACGTGCATAATCATATTGCTCAGTCATATATCAAAGATTCCAATTTTGAAAATAACATGAATTGATTCTGGAGCAAGAAATAAATACTTAAGTATATTGCTTGTCTAATTATTTTACCAAAACCGCATACAGAAAGTTGCAAAGAGAATATATGTCACTGTAGATACTATTTAGGCCAGATCTTCATGTGAACAAATCTTTAACAAGATTTAACAAGATTGCCGTCCAAGTCTAGAAGCCTTTCCCCCAAAAAATAGAATAGACATACAATTTTTGTTTTCAAAATACATGAGACTAAGGCCTCAAAAATAGTATCACTTAGTCAAACCCAGATTGAATTAGAAAAAAGGCTGCAAGGGGCACCTAATCATTGATATGTTGGATGAGTGAATTTGGCAAATTCTGCACATAATATTTGAATGGTGCATTTTCACATAATGCGGCATGCAAACAATGAAAATTGGACATAACTTTTAAGTTATGTCCACTATAAAAATAGTATTCTTTGGAAATTCAATAACAATATTTTATGACCATTTTCCCTGTTTTCATGGAAATGCACAACAAGTAACAACTAAATTCACGAAGGCTTATTTATAGTTAGTTGTAGATACAGCAATAAATTCCATTCTTGGAAAATTTTGTAAAAGCTCAACCATTGTGAGGAAATGAACCAGGGGTGAGTGTAGATTTTTTTATGTTTTGAGAATAAACACAGTGTTAGAAGTAGATATATGAACTATCCATTACCTTTATTATTATTATTATTTAATTATCAAAAAAGTCTTATTTAATTGTATTTGTTTAAAATAAAAATATTCTACTTTCCGTCCATTCCATTGCGACAAAAACGAAATATAAAATACAACCGAGTGATCTTAATTAAGGAATGTATTGCTATTGGTGCATGCGAGCATATTAATCATAAATACATAATGGGTGCTCTGCATACCAGACACAGTCAACGTCCGTATCAGGCTAATCAGCACATGGTATCAACATACTCCAACTGGCCTATCAAGTCACGACGGCGTGACTACGGACTACCGTGGTTAGCCCGAGGCCCAACATCCTAAAATGATCCCAAATGAACATGCACGCACCTTCGTGGTCACAGAACGGCCGTTAGTCCAGCCTTGGTAACGGAACAAGACCTCGAGCAGTTTCGTCCTCAACCACCCGAGTCCCTTGGAGACGCCGTATCCGAGCGAGAAGCCGACGACGATGAAATAGACGCGAGCGGGAACGGTGCCGAACGTACGGGAGGCGGCCAGCCATCGTTCCGCCAACGGTATAGCGAACTTGAACTGGTGGGCAGCGTTCAGAGTTACCGGGTAGATCGATGCGGCAGTCACCGTCCCAACCGTAACAGGATTGATGTACCGATAGAAGGAATTTTTCGAAGATTGCAGCTTTTCAGCGGCCGCGTCGATGTGCGTCTTCATGTCTGTTGTGGCTAGCGGCTGTGCTGTTGTTGACTGGCCGTGACCGCAGCTATCGCGTCCTCAAAATAGGTGGTCGTCGGTCAATAATTAACGATCGACGCGCCCTTCAGCGCGCTTGTTATTCAATGTCCAACAGGCGGTCAAGTGACGATCACCAAACCAATCATATACGTTATATATCGTCAAGGATAAAGTTGTAAACAAACACGACTACTACGTCCACTAAAAAAACGTCAGCTGTAAAAAGCGTTCGCTACTCCCTGTGTAGAGACGGCGACAGTAGCGCAGCCAAGCGTCAGCAATAGACAACAAAGTAGTCAGCTCTCGAATTCGTTTATTTGACCATTAAATATATGATCACAATAGAAACACGATTATATATTGTAGTTGCAGTTTTGTTGTCATGGAGATTCATAGTAAAACTTGATGTTATGCCCTAACACAAGAGCCACATTATATTTTAATTAACTCAATATCCGGAACTTATATAACGTCATCATCATCATCAGCAATCCCACGTAGCGAGAATGATCTTGTTCTGACACTTATAATGCAGACTCAGACCATATATAATTGTGTGTAAAAATTATAATATTATGATATTAATTTATAACCGATATATAGTTTATTACAAGAAATTGATTTAATGGGACTGTATATAATCATATATAAATCATATAGGCTTACACCTCTTCTATCCTTATATATTATATATATATATTATATATATATATATATATATATATATATATCTTCTATCCTTATATATATATATATATATAAGGCTTACACCTCTATATATATATATATATATATATATATATATATAAGGATAGAAGATATATATATATATATATATATATATAAGGATAGAAGAGGTGTAAGCCTATATGATTTATATATGATTATATACAGTCCCATTAAATCAATTTCTTGTAATAAACTATATATCGGTTATAAATTAATATCATAATATTATAATTTTTACACACAATTATATATGGTCTGAGTCTGCATTATAAGTGTCAGAACAAGATCATTCTCGCTACGTGGGATTGCTGATGATGATGACCTTATATCCTTATATATATATATATATATATATATATATATATATATATATATATATATATATATATATATAAGGATAGAAGAGGTGTAAGCCTATACGATTTAATTTAGTCAAAACAAGACCATTTTAAAGTTTACCAGCATCAACCAGTGAAAATATAGCTAATGAACTACGAATGTGTTGCGTAAATTAAAACACTGGTCCCTGATCGAGTTGGCAAGCACTAACTACGTGTGGGTTGATTATGACATTTGCAGGTCGCATATATAAATAGGTCTGCACACTTTCCGGCATTGACATATATATCTGTTACCGAGATAAGGCGATCCTCCTGTTGGCCGAATGCGCGTGACATGAACCATACGGAGGGAACAATTAATCTGTAGTTTGCCGACTATAATTAATCGTTCTGTATAGTTGAGTAGGGCGAATTCATATGTGAAGTTCGATCTCAGACTGTCGACTTCCCCATCAAGCAACTGCAGGTGACCTGTCAACAGTTACGCAATAAAAAATCGGGCGATGCCTATCCCTCGATACCCCGTCGATCGTAACGTTTTGTAAAGACATCTGTAGAAACCTATATATATAGAACCAGCGGGCTCCCTCGAGAATTACGCAACGTTCTTAGCCGATATTACTCGAGGGCTCACTGAGCATTATATTATATAGGCTGCCATGTGGTCGTCATGTGTGGGATACGATGTGGTTAAGTTGCTTTGCAAACATCGTTTAGGGAAGTGAATAATGAATTGCATGTGCACAACTGCACACACACATGTACGCACACGCTCGCACACACATGCACATGCACACGCACGCACTAGCGGCACACACGCGCACATATATGTGCACACATATACCCACTAATGTACACGCATGCACACACGTACGCCACACACACACACGTACGCCACGCACACACGCATGCACGCACGCACGCACACACACACACACACACACATATCATTCTTCGGTCAGCGGGGGGTACATTTCGACCTGGAAAGGGGTTCGTTTTACAAGGGATTCCAAATCAATGGTGCTAGTCCGACCCCCAAAATATATCACCTTTACATTTACGTGTACAATTTCTGTGCACATTTCGCTGTAGATCTCACAGTACTAATTGATAGCCATGTTGTTGATTTCGCGGGAAAACGAAGTGGGTTGCGTGTTCAAACGGGGGTCCTAGAACCCCCCTGGTTAAGGACCCGTGAGCCTGCAATAGTTAGACTGGTACTATTTTGTGAATTTTGTTGATGGTTTTGGTGAAAATCAAATATGTTGCAATTGGATGCTCAAAAAGATCTGCAGCAACAGATTGATTCAAGTAGCAACGCCTGAGCTGCATCATCCAGTGTTGGTTCAAACCATCTCAAACATCCCCACCCGCCGCTGACACTGGGATAAATCACTCAAATACTGCAAGTAGTATGCTAAGTATACACTTTCCAGTAATAGTATACGTGGAATTAAAAGGTCAAACTAATTCAGATTCGTTAACATAACTACGAACTACCGAGATATGGAAAATGTTTCTTAATTTGATTTTAAGATTTGTGCGGCGGCGGAATAGCATGCATGGATAGACTACATTACAAACGAAGAAATACTCGAAAGAGCAAACATCCCGAGCATGGAACAACTACTCTTACAGACAAACCTCAGATGGGCAGGTAGCGTGGCTCGCATGGACAACAACAGATTTCCGAAACAAACTCAATTTTCCCAACTAGCAGAAGGAATTAGGAACAGAGGCCGCCCCAAACAGCGATGCAAAGTCATTATGAAACGTAACCTGAAGAAACAAGAAATATACACCATACAGTGGTACTACCTTGTCCGGGACCGACCGACCTGGAGAGGACTCCTACGCATCGACCCTTGCGAGCGGTTATAGTCGCAACCGTGAATGACAGCGAGAGAGAAATTGTGAAGAAGTTGGTGTTGTCTCCAAGATGTTTCAAGATGTGGTACTCATCATCATCATCATCATCATCATCATCATCATCATCATCGTCGTCGTCGTCATCATTGTGCAGCTGTAGTGATTGGGCGAAGGCCTCAGCATTCGTTTCCAAATCTGCCTGTCTTGCGGTAACCTCTGCCAGATGGTGTCCTTTCAGTACTCGTCTAGTTCGTCTCTCCACCGTCTCGCCGGTCTTCCTCTAGATCGTGTCCCTTCGTAAGGTCTCCAGGTTGTGATACGCGATGTCCATCGGTTATCTCGTAGTCTGCTGATGTGCTCTGCCCAGGTTCACTTCTGTCTTCTGATTTGTTCTATCACTGTATAATAAACTGGGTAGAAAAACGGCTGATTGACAGAAGGCAACGTATAGTAGTTGATGGGGAGGCTTCAAACTGGAAATCGGTATTGAGTGGGGTACCACAGGGATCAGTAATTGGACCTATATTATTCTTAATATATATCAACGATTGGGATGATGAAATAACAAGCAAGATGTTGAAATTTGCGGATGATACAAAAGTGTTTAGAAGGATTAAAAGTGATGGAGATAGACAGCATTTACAAGATGATCTTGACAGGTACTCTCATTCATAATATTGTACACAAGCGTGGAGGCCATATCGCAAGAAGGACACATATATGCTAGAAAGAGTACAGATGAGAGCGACTAAAATGATACCAAAACTGAGGGATCTTAGTTATGAAATTCGCCTAAACAAATATGGTTTAACAACACTAGAGACCAGGAGATTGAGAGGAGATCAGATAGAAGTGTTTAAAATAATAAATGGTTATGAAAATATTGATAGAAATATGTTGTTCTCAGTTAATAAAGATAGAAGGACTCGAGGACACGAAGTTACATTAGCAAAGGAGCAGTGTAGATTAGATATACGAAAGTTCTGATTTTCACAAAGGACTGTAGTTGAATGGAACAGATTATCTGCTGATTG
Organism: Escarpia spicata; assembly: GCA_963995525.1. Taxonomy (NCBI): domain Eukaryota; kingdom Metazoa; phylum Annelida; class Polychaeta; order Sabellida; family Siboglinidae; genus Escarpia; species Escarpia spicata. The sequence continues at coordinate 46,412,145 of OZ023211.1, read as the reverse complement.
TGCGTGAATATGTTTTAAAATAAAATCGACACATACTTCAGATAAAACTACATGTAGATAAAAGGGTTGGACTCTCGATACGCCAAAGGGCTTTCTTGTCCACCCGCCACCTAGAGTTAATTCTTTGGGTGGCAATCTTGTTAAATCTTGTTAAATCACGTCTATGACCTTTGTCTTCTCACTTACTCGGATGTTTGTTTTTATCTTCCGATATGTGATGTCTAACACACTTCTTTCCATCTTTGTTTGTGCGGCTGCTAGCTTGTTCTTTGCCTGGGTGGTGAGTGCCCATGTTTCCGCGCCGTATGTCATCGCTAGTAGTACGCATGAGTTGCAGACTTGTCTCTTCAAGCAGATGTCGCGGTGTTTGGCGAATGCTGTCCAGCCGGCGGTGATTCTTCTTTGAATCTCCTTGTCTTGGTTTTTGTCTCTGATACTGTATTGCTGTCCCAAATAGACTTAGCTTTCAACGTTCTCTATCTGCGTGGTGCTGATATATATTTGTGTGTCATTTTCTAGTATAAATTTTGTCTTCGAAATGTTCATCTTCAGACATTGTTTTTTCACTTTCATCAGCAACGTTTTTTGAGGTTCTTGCGCTGTAATAGGACATATGAGTATGTCGTCGGCGAATCGAAAATGACTGAGATATTCTCCGTCTATCCGCAAGCCTCTGGTATCTCAAATCAGTCTTCGGAATATGCATTCGAGTGTTGCAGTAAACAGCTTGGGCGATATGGTGTCACCCTGTCGTACTCCTCTCTTGATGCTGTCGCTCTTTTTGTGTAGGTGGGCTGTCACCAAGCTGTTGGTGTATATGTCGTTCAGGAGTTTGATGTACACGTCTTCTATCCCCTGTTCTTGGAGGGATGTCAATATTGCTTGAGTTTGCACCGAGTAGAAAACCTTCTCGTAGTCGACGAAAGCGATGCAGAGCGGGATATTATATTATCGTCACTTCTCTTTCAGTTTGTTTACGACGTGTATGTGATCTGTCGTTGAGTACCTGCTCTGAGTCATGCTTGAAAGTACAGAGTGTACATGTTTGAAGATATTTTGATTATACATTGCGTAATGTAAAGCAAAAAACATATAGTATGTTGTTGGTACTGTTGAAAATTTTATTATTATCACTAGCATTTCTATAGCGCCATAACTCCGGGACCAGCCCGTTCATAGACCTTTACACACATTATAAAACGTACATGGAAACAATTGTAAAAATATATATGTATAAGGATGCCGGTAGATATAATAATTATTAAGATTTACAAGATTGTATATATATATATATATATATACATATATATATTGTGACTAAAATACATGACATATTTGCACAAATATTAAGGTAATTAAGTAAAAGAATATATATTATAATAAATAAAATTGTATTAAAAGATAAATAATAATAAACTAATTAAATATATAATATAATATAAATAAATTAATTGATTAAATACATGTTCATAAAAAGTGTCCTACAGCACAGTTCCTCAGTCGAAGTACGCGTGCTTAAGTATAATATTATACGTTTTAAGGGAAGTTTAGAATTTAGTCAAAGTGTCTGTTTGACGAACGTTTATTGGCAGAGCGTTCCAGAGCGTAGGTCCAGACATGGAGAAAGTTCGTCTGCCGTAGCCCTCTAAGTTGTAGCGCGGGACTACAAGCAGATGTAGATAAGCAGATCGGAGGTTGCGGGTGGGCGTATACGGTATTATGTGCTGGTGTTTTCGGTGTCTTGGGATAAGTCTTGCCGCCGAGTTCTGTACCATCTGCAATTTGTTCATAAGTGATGCCGCACAGGACTGCGTTATTGTAGTCCAGCCGCGATGTCACCAGGGCGTGGACTAGTGTCTTACACGCATCAGTAGTAAGACAATGTCTTATTTTTTAAATTGCGTAGAGATGGTAGTACGCTGACTTGCACATCCGTGACACGTGCGGCGCCATTGTTAGCCCAGAGTCGATTGTAATCCCGATGTTGAGGATGGTCGGTGACGGAACAATGTTACATCCGCATACACTAACGCACGAAACTCATGCAGGTGTTTACGATTTGGTGCCGTGAAGATAATAGCCTCGGTCTTCTTTTCGTTCAGCAGTAGATTGTGGTCTGACATCCACTGCTTCGTTTCTTCGATGCATTGCTCAATGTGGTCAACCGCGTCAGAGGCTTCTCCATCCTGCGTTCCACTCAAACAATGATGTAGTCATGTTTACTACATAATTTTCCGTTGTTTTAACAATTATTCACCATTCATTATTTATCGTAAAAGCAAGAACAACCACTTCCCTCTGTATTGTTTTACCAAAGGTAATATTACAGGAAGTATTCAAACACATTCCAAACTTTCCTTTTATGTATTATAATAGGCGAAGTGTACCGATATTGGACCTGTACATAAATTGAACCACCGTCCGTTCTGAGTCCTAAATATAGAAATTTGATCACAGTGACGCCAAAGGAATGCTTTACACGACATCCACTTATACACAAAGCGAAAAATTACAGCCAGCGCGGAGACGCGCACAGGGTAATAAAAGTTTATTTATATCCATCTCATTGTAATATTTAATCAACTTTGAAGGTGTGATACAATGCCGATTACATAGTAGATTGTACACGATTACAATAGATTGCCGTAGGAGGGCTGTATATATGAGGGGCATGAAGATGGAAAACTGTACAGTCTCCGAGAATCACATCGAGGAAATTAATTATGCCTTCGACCGATATTGGACCAGTCCGGGTGCCCGTTGTTGGACCATTGATCCAATATAGAGCACACGTTTTCACAATACGTATCACCCAAACACATATGATATATGAAATGTGTCTTAATTTTGAAGTTTTTACATGTGTATATTAGACTCCTATTTGGGGCCTTGTTGTCTGCCTCCACACACAACGCAGTCTCCGGTCCCTTAATTTCCCCAGACTGTCAAATCTTCGGAAAGACATACGTACGCTCAGCTTCCGTGGCAACTGCTGTCAGTGGTTTCAAGTGCACAAACATCTGACTTTGTGATAGGAACATATGGACTGATGCAGATTTCGCCGCGTTTGGAAGGTTAGAGCTGTCCTACTTGGAAACTGCTATAGATGGTCTCAACACGTCCCCAAACAAGCAACTATCCAACAAACCGAAGCCTGTCCACGACCAACCGAGAGTCCAATGATCCATGTCCGCCCGCAAGCAAGCAACAGGATAATGAGCTGAGCTCATTCACAAGCAACAGGCAGAATGGTTTCGGGCATGTCACAACCAACCCAAGCCTATACTGGAGCGATCAACAGTTTAACAAGCCAAGCATGTCCGCCACTGAGCAACAATAGTCCACTGACCCTAGCCTGTCTATAAGAAACAACAGTCCAATGATCGAGTCATGCCCATCCACAAGCAGCAGACAGAGTGGTTTCAGTTGTGTCGCTGCCATCGCAGATGGACGTTGTTTCTTCCGAGCCGTTGTTATTTGTCAAGATCTCGGCATGCAGCACGCAGAAAGATACAACGATGGCAATTTAAAGGACCTGCGAATGAGAATACGAGAAATGACTTCCGCTGATGCAACATGATTGCACATAATAATGCTAGACAACTTCGGCCTTTATGAAAACATTGACGAAAGGACGGTGAACGCAGGTCTACCCCAAAGACTGTGTTACCCGTCTATCGAGGACAGAATCGCACCGATGGCGAATCGCAGTGAAATGGTTGGGGAGATAGAGGTCGTTGCGATGGCACGCTGTCTACAACGACCAGTGCATGTCTGCGTTGGAGTGAATATACTTGAATTTGGGACGGAATTTCAGAAGTCTGGTGCAATTACGGTAATATACCTAAATCTGATTGAAGATGCTGGTCGTTATTAAGCTTGGGGCAGAGCTGACTGAGCAACCAGAGCTGGGCAGAAAAGTAATCACTCCTGCAATGCGGTCTCCCATCCCAAACCAGCGATTTCTAGGGCCAAGAGAAGAACCACCAAGTCGTAAATCATAACCTCCAGTCCATATAATTTTTTTTATTAATAACAGTCAAAAAGCCCCAAACTAGGCCTAGGCCTAACTCAACAGTTGGCAAGAGAAACAGAAAGATAACAGATTCAGTTAAAGGGAATAAAAACAAGGCATTAGTTAAAATTCGTTTTCCATGTGTACACAAAGTTTAACACTGTATGTAACATTCGAAAACATTAAAACATACAGAAAAATACCTTTGTAGCATAAATTCCATTTTAAACCCGCCTGTGTAGCGATTCCCGCGGAAAACTGAAATTTAATTAGCTAGGCGATCATGTAGTATCGTGATGTCACAGACGACATATACTCGTACCAGGCCGACCCCTTGCATGCATTCAGTGCATGTTTACAAGGATAGCGTTTGAGTTGAAACAAACGTAAGAATGAGTTATTGTACGATACTCCGATGTAATACAAACACTAGTCATGATAGAGGAACAAGCAGTTATCTTAGCAGTAATATATTGCAATTTTACATGTGAAAACAAACTGTGATTTGTCTGGATATCGGCATCCCGAAAAACGCGCCAAAAATATGCATATTCGAAAAACTCTGGATGCACAGCATAAAATGTGGAATTTCTAATTCATTGAATTATTTTTTTTGCTCGGTGGAAATGGAAATATATAGCAGGATGTAATATAATATGAATTCAAACAATATGTGTTTGTATTCCCTTTAAGATAGAAAAAACAAAAATTACAGCTTTTTCCTGCCAGCCAAAACGAATATTGGTAGTGTGTATTTATTATGTATTATTAAATGAAAATGGAGGGATGGTCGGATTACGAATCAGCTATGGGAAGACAAAAACATTGTCAGTTGGTGATGGATCTGACCCCCACATTGTGATCGGTCAGCAAGAGGTGCAGTGCGTCGAGAACTTCCCTTACCTCGGAAGCTACATCTTTAGGAAAGGCGACGCGGAAGTAGATGTACGAGCGAGGATAGGCAAGGCATCAGCAGTGTTCGAAAGACTACGTCCTTGGTCCAGTAACACCATCAGAAAGGACATAACACTACGTCTTTACACGTCAATCGTAATACCAACAGCGATATATGCCTGTGAAACGTCGAAGAATACGGCGAGGATATAAAAAAACTAAACATATTTCACCGACGATGTCTCCGGTTCATATTGAGCATATCTTGGAGAGAGCACATCACAAATGAAGAAGTGATGAGGAGGGCAGGTCTGGATAGCCTGCACTACATAGTTAAGTCTCGACGACGAAGATTAGCGGGACATATCCTACGCCTACCAAGATATAGAACAGCACATGTAGCAATGGTGTGGGTGCCTGAAGGTGGAAACAGAAGGAGAGGAAGGCCGACTAAGACCTGGCGCAAGACGTTTAAAGAAGATCTGGCAGAAATGGAAATTACCTGGAATGAGGCCAAAGAAAGATGGAGAAAGCTCGTCGTCCGATGTCCCGAAAGGAACAGGAGGAACAAAGAAAGAAGAGCGAAAAGAAACCATGGTGAAATGTGTACACTGTGGGACACCTGAGTTGTGCTGGAGGTCTGCCCCATAACTATCGACGTGACACGTGTCGGTAAAAGATCGCATTAGTAATCTGGTGATCAAATGTCCAAAAAAATTTACATATGCCATATAAAAACACTTAAATAAAAAAAATACAACCACAAGAAATCCACCTGGATTACCTTAGGTTTGCTCAAATCAGTTCGATACAGAGATAAGCTATATGAGACATTCAAAATGAGTCAAACGGAGTTGCCAGAATATTTTGCAATTCGAACCAACCTGACTACCTAAAATACTATTCTAAAAAAGTATATGAACAGCTAACCGCATGCATTACGAATCTTGTTTTAACAAATTCGAAGATACTATTTAAAACAAACATGGGAAACAATCAAAGGCATTCTTTCTAGAACACACAGAAAGAAAACCTTCCATATTTCCTTTGTTTATTATGAAAATACCATAGTAGATAAAACAGAAATAGCAAACACATTTAACTCATATTTTACCAGTATCGGCCCAAATTTAGCCAACCAAATACAACATTCCACAAATAAAAACGTTCCGACATTACCTTAATGGACAACATAACAACATATTTAATTTTCAGCTTATTAATGAAGAAACAATGTATAAATAGATGATATGCAACCAAAGACAAGCTGCGGATTTCACTGCTATTATAGTCACTCAAACCTGTTTTGATCAAATCTTTAACTTTAATCACAAACGAAATATTAACTATGGGTGTCTTTCCCGATAAACTCAAAATTGCCAAAGTAAAACCAATTTATAAAAATGGTGACGATATCCTATTCTGCAACTACAGACCAATATCAATCTTACCTGCAATTTCAAAATTAATAGAAACTATTATTTACAACCAGCTCGAATCATTTTTTTCAAAAGACAAACTTATGTACGATAACCAGTATTGATTTAGAAAGGAACATTCAACTGAATTCGCCGCTCTTGAATTAATTGATAGGATACTGAAACGTATGGATAATAATGAAATACCTATGAATATTTACCTGGACTTGTCAAGAGCTTTGATATTCAAAAACTATTTAAACAACAAAAAACAATATGTAGACATTGAAGAAGCCCAATTAGAAATTGCAGGGAGGAGATGGACATGGAAAAGCCCAAATGGAGAAACACAGAACGAAATTGACTACATCCTGACAAACAGGGCAGACATGGTCACTGACGTAACTGCCATCAACCAAGTCAACATCGGAAGTGATCACAGAATGGTAATGAGCACCATCAAACTGGACGTCAAGGCTGAAGGGAAGAAATTTATAAACAAGAGACCACCGAGTGTAGATGCCACACAAATCGGAAGAAAAAAGATCGAATTCCAACTCGAACTGCGAAATCGATTTGAGAAACTACAGGAACTAGACGACATCTAAACCATGAGCGAAAACATCACTGAGATGATCCAACTATATGCGACAAGTGTAGCCAAAGCAATCAACAGGCATGTATGACTAGAATATCATCACCGACACGAGCACTAATGAAGAAATGACGAAAGATGGTGGATAACGGCGAACGTAAAAAACAAATAGAGTACACAGAAATATGTAAGACCATCAAAACGAAAGCGAAGGAGGACATCAGAAAGTACGAACAAGAGATCATACAAGAAACGATTATGGCATCAAAGAGCCTGAACAAAGCAAGAAGAACACAGGCACTAGGCCGAGACAGACTTATTATACCTCTACACAAGCAGGGTAGAGAAATACAATACCAAATATGATAATGGAACGAATAAAGGAATTCTACACCGAGCTATACGACAGTGAACAGAGTACCATAATTCACAACAACCCGAAAGAAGTACCAGATATAACACCATGGGAGGTGGAAGCAGCGCTAAGAGATATGAAGAATGGGAAGACATCAGGCAACGACCATGTAAACATTGAAACATTAAAAGCAGGAGAAGATATAATCTCGAAAACACTGGCTAAGCTGTATACTAAATGCTTATCAGAAAGACGAATACCTACCGCTTGGAAGAACGCAAAGATGGTGATAATCTTAAAGAATGGAAATAAGAAAGACTTAAAGAAATACATACCGATATGTCTGTTATCAAACATCTACAAATTACTCACAAAGATACTAACGAATAGACTAGAGAAGACACTGGACGAAAACCAACCACGAGAGCAAGCAGGATTCAGAAACAGGTACTCAACGACAGACCGCATACACGTCGTAAACCAACTGAAAGAGAAGTGCCGAGAATATAATATCCCGCTCTGCATCGCTTTCGTCGACTACGTGAAGGCTTTCGACTCGGTGCAAACTCAAGCAATACTGACATCCCTTCAAGAACAGAGGATAGAAGATGTGTACATCTATCTCCTGAAAGACATCTAAACCAACAGCTCGGTGACAGTCCAACTACACAAAAAGAGCAACAAGATCAACATCAAGAGAGGACTATGACAGGGTGACACCATATCGCCCAAGCTGTTCACGGCAACTCTCGAAAACATATTCCGAAGACTGACCTGGGAAACCAGAGGCTTGAGGATAGATGGAGAATATCTCAGCCATCTTCGCTTCGCCGACGACATAGTCATATGCGCTACTACACCGCAAGTACTACAAAACATGCTGCCGATGAAAGTGAAAAACAAGGTCTAAGGATGAACATCTCGAAGACAAAACTGATGCTAGAAAATGACACACCAACATATATCAACATGACGCAGATAGAGACCGTTGAAAGCTACGTCTATCTGGGACAGCGATACAGCATCAGAGACAAAAACCAAGAAAAGGAGATTCAAAGAAGGATCACCGCCGGCTGGACAGCTTTCGCCAAACACCGGGATATCTTCAAGGGTAACTTTGGAACCTGCTTGAAGAGACAAGTATTCAACTCATGCGTACTTCCAGCGATGACATACGGCACGGAAACATGGGCACTCACCATCCAGGCAAAGAACAAGCTAGCAGCCGCACAAACAGAGATGGAAAGAAGTATGTTAAACATCACATATCGGGAGAAAAAAACGAACATCTGGGTAAGACAGAAGACAAAGGTCATAGACGTGATAAAACAAATCAGAAGACAGAAGTGGACCTGGGCAGGGCACATTAGCAGACTATGAGATAACCGATGGACATCGCGTATCACATCCTGGAGACCTTACGAAGGGAAACGATCTAGAGGAAGACCAGCGAGACGGTGGAGAGACGAACTAGACGAGTCCTGTAAGGGCGCCATCTGGCAGAAGATAGCGCAAGGCAGGCATATTTGGAAACGACATGCTGAAGCATTCGCCCAACCACGGGACACTACGACTGCACAATGATGATGATGACGATGATAATGATGATGATGATGATGAATCAGAAATACTTACTATCTTAACAGGCGTACCACAATGATAAATTCTAGGCTCTTTGTTATTTATAATTTACATTAATGTCTGCACAATCTAGTCAAAAATTCAACTTTATTATGCATGCCGTTGACACGACCTTCTCAAGTACACTATATTCTTTCGTACAATCTTAAAATAATGAAAATGTAGAATTCTTAATCAACTCAGAACTGGATAAAATTAACGAGTGGCTTAATGTAAATAAATCAAAATATATGATATTATGATATTCTAAGCAGTTAGAAGAAATAATAATAAAATTATAAACCCACATAATCTACTAATAGATAACGCAAACATTGATAGAGTATATGAATTCAATTTTCCAGGGCTAAGCTTTAATGAACAATTAAACTGGCAAAGCCACATTGAAAAAATCTCAAATAATAATAATAATAATGACAAACATAGCGCCTAAATACCCAGGAATCTGAGCTCAGAGGCGCAACATACAAGAATCATCGGGGAAAAGCGTTAACAGGGACAAGCACGAGTCGTCATTAGAGCAAGGGTCCGCCGAATGTTAGGGTGGGAATGCAATTTCAAATAAATAGATGCTCTAGGATTATAGGTATCCTAAATAAACTCAAACGATTGTTACCTCTGAATATAAAGATTACGTTGTACAAATCTGTCATATTGTGACATCTAAACTATGGTGTATTGGCATGGGGCTATAGATGTGACAGAATAAAAAAACTTCAAAAGAAAGCCATAAGTTTAAGTAAATGTAATTCTCATACCGATCCACAGTTCAAAGTAAATTACTAAAAGTAGAACATATTCAAAAATTGCACGAACTATACCATAAATGTTCACACAATAAGTTACCTGTCTACCTGCAAAACTGACCATTTGTCCAAAACAACAGTATTCACAACTTTTATACACGTGGTCAAGATAACATCCATACAATCAGGGTACACCATGAATTTGCCAAACGAAGCCTCAGGTATAGTTTGCAACATACCATAAATAACGCACCTGATTTAATAAAAAACAATATCACCACTCACAGTTTAAATGGCTTCGCAACATATACCAAGTTTTATTATCTCAATACTTATACTGAACAATGTGCAATTCATAATTGTTATATATGCAATACATGATTGAATAACTCTCTACCTCCTTGGTTATAAATGACTTAATGTAAAAACCGAGTGTTTGTATATTTAGTACGTGTGTAATATACAGGCAGATATACATTCATCTTGTAGTATGATCCACTGATTGTACTAGGGATTTTCATATGTTTATATCAGTTAAATAATGGTTGATATTATTTCATAGGGTGGCTCTTACGATAGCGACTATAATTAGTCTTAGTAGGAGTCTCCCGTCCTTTATATGACATAATCCTTTATTTCCCTATCACACATATACTTACTACTTTGTGTTTTTTACTTATGTCGATTCGATTGCGATATATTGTATGTTCTTTTGTTTTATAACGATTTCTTTGTTGTATTATGTATTTGGGACAAATACATTTTTCTTGTTCCTGTTCCTGTATTGTATGGAAGTTAGCTGAATCAAACTCTTATTGACTAAGCAGGACAATATCCCCCTGGACAAGATCCCCTTAGGGCAATATCCCCCCTAGGACAATATCCCGCTGGAATATGGGGATATGTTCATGCATGAATTTGATGGTAGATATGAAATATGAGGGCTAAATATGAATGATCTTGATGGTTATTCTAAGATTAATATGTTGGGAAACTCACTTATACAGCAAACAATGTTGGTACAAGTAGATCCATTGTATAAACAAGCAGGCGAATTTGATAGCACAAACAAGTAGATCCATTGCATAAGCAAGCAATCCATTGTATAAGCAACGAGGCTAATGCAATGTTTAAAATTGAATGTTGTGGGCGATCCCACGGGGGTAGTCCATGATAGGGCGATTTGGGTAGTCTGCCACGACTGTCCTCAAACGTGCTGAGATGGCCTTGCATTTGCCACGCTGTGGGGGCGCTGCCTCACCTGCAATCATCTGAGTGATAACCACCTCATTCAATGGCTGCTCACGTCTCAGGACATCTAGGAGGTGGTAGAAGTTGGGATGATACGCACCAACAATATACTGCATCCGACGGTGCCAACCTTCAACATGGTTATTGGTGGGCGGCGACTACGACGTTGCTGACGGCCAATGGCAATGTACATATCCTCAAAGTAGTCGAAGACTGGCTGAGCTGACTCGGGAAAGAGTCTGACAGAGACACAAATGACTCCACCACATCATCCACGGGAACAAAGGCGAGGGTAGCCCATGCATATACCGAGACTGAGATCAGCGTTGGTTTGGTATTCAACTTGAAAGCCCACACTCTGGACCTTGCGGTAGATGAATTATGACAGGTGATAAAAGCAACCCTGTATGGTTGCATCCGGGAACACACGATGAAGAGCGTTCCTGGTAGCGGCCTCGAAGCCGATCATGATCCTACGTGGTGCGAGTTCTGGATTTAGGGCATGGAGTTCACGAAGGAGAGTTTCATATGTGGCCTGCCGCTTATTTGGACGCAGAGCGTAAACACACGGCACAATATGGCAGTTGGCACAAGTATGGATTGTGAACAACTGATAGAACACATTCGGCACCACTTTAAATGTCCCATCACAAAACCAGTCTGGTGAAGTCTCCAGAACGCGTAGATTGCGATCCGTAGAAACCAGAAGAACCCGATCGTCTACAGCCCCCTCTGTCAAACAACGTCCTGGTCAGCTAGTGTCTGCTTGTACTCGCCAGGGATCTGAATGTCAACACGATTCAGGGGAACAGGCTGTGGGTTTCCAGCAACCTGACGGCAGCGACGAATACATCGATGAACGTTCCATATGGCTGGTAACTTCACGGAGGCTTCGTCGCTAAAGTTCTGTAACCTGCTGGGGAATTTCTTCAGTGTCTACAGCACGACGCTTCATGGCTTGCCGCACCCTGCGTGTGTTGTGGTCGTTGAAACGACCAACAATCTGGTCATCACCACTGACACGGAATCGGGCCTTGCACTGGTTGTGGTACCGTATGAACTACTGAAATGGAGCAGTTCACTGTTACTCTTGAGTATAAATTATATATAAAAATTGGTTAAAAGCAATTATATCACCAACCAGCAAAATATGAACTGGGTTTAGTCCAGAGGGGTATTGTCCGGGGGGTTCAGTCCGGGGGATAATATCCGGGGGGATAATGTCCTAGAATCGACTTAACCCGTGAGAACAGTGCAAAAGTTCAAATAATTACGTCTACTTCCCAAACTGTCCACGAAGACCGCCCAGAAGACCAATGGAATTTATGGCAAGCTAATATTATTTATTGGCTGAGCTTAACTTCAGAGTTTCCAAGGCAATGTGCTAAGGGGTACTGAGACTGATGTAAACAGCAGGGCCCCGGCGCGGATGGATTATCTATATTGAACCAGAAGCACATAAATTGGACCACCTGGTCCAATAACAGAACCAATGTAGTCCAATATATGTCACATATTACTTTAATTGAACCAATTAAGAAAGCACTGTTTTGCATTTTTTTGAGAAAAAAAACAAATATATCGACTCTATTTCCTGCTTGCACAGATACCTTGTAGTATCTCGTGGCCTTAATAGTCCTCGGTATTACGTACAGGAATGGAGAAATGGGGCTCGGAAGTTATGGGGTTTAATATCGATGCATTTCCTCTACTCGAAGTATAAAAAACACGTTATTACTAAGGGTGTCGGATGTCATAATAAACATCACCCACAGGTGTTGACTAAAATCAGATTTTTCGGCGCAAGCATAATAACAAATAAATAATTTAATACAAGTAAATCAAAAGCAAAGTTGCAATTCGTGTCCATTGATTCCTGTGGCACATGACAATTCAAATATTTTATGAAAAGGTTGCTTAATTATTATTGTCCGTAAACTCATTTCTGCTACATCCAGCTGCATTCTCCATCCACAACTGTCTAACATAATTCCCATCAGAGGCTGTCTTCCAGTGCTTCCGAATGTTCTCTTGATGTTGTCACGTCATTCTTTTTGACAGCATCTGGAATATTAACGTACAAATATGAAGGTACCACATTGTACAATGCCTAGCATCCATATAATGTGTAAAATATTAAACATATTTTGTCTTACAATAAGGCCACATAAAATAATTTTACTTTACTTTTCCCACATAATTCCTGGTTTCTCATTAGCACGCGGTTTTGAAAATAGGTGCTAGAAAACTTATTTTTAAATATGATCATCCTCTGATTAAATATGCATGCAATACATTCTGCGCAGTAAATGAAAACTATATTTCAATAGTGTTAATTCTTGTAAGAAATACATTCAATAGACATCTTCACATTTTAAAAGTTGTTGATTGTTGACGATGGGTGGCTTTGATAGTCATCCATCAGGATCAACGTACGCACCTTTACAAAAAAAATCGCACTACTCATTGACTTCCTCACAAAGTCCTGATAAGAAAGCAAGAATTTTTTTTATATGGCTTAAAAATAAAATAAATGACAGAAATTGTGGGCCATAAAATGACGGAAGGCGCCTAGTGTAAGTACTTCATCCGTCATACACACATTCACACTGTCACTGTGTCACTCACAAAGTTCAAACAGGAATACACAGTCTCGGCCCACAGGGACACTCATCAGGTTATTCTGCCGCCCGTTCTACTTCATGTTTTATGAATAAATGACTAGTTTCCGCAGTATCAAATATATGCTTAAAAAGTCATGCCAAAATTAATGTCTTTGTATAATCTAGAAATATACAAAGATTTAATACAAAATGTCAAAAAACGTGCCCTTTCTCTACTCTTTCTGTTTACATCTACGTTCTGTTAGTCTGTTCAAAATGGCGATACAAGATAGATTCGCAGTAAATAATAGCATGTCAGTGAATATTACAAATATTTTCAACACCGAGCTTTGGATCAGTATATGTTGTTGTTTGGTTGTATGAATAACTTCACGGATTGTTTATTTTAATACTACAAATGCCCCGTAAACGTGATGTCAACTACTGGCCAATAAAAGCCGTGCTATCGTGTACAGTATTAGTGTCAAATGTCACTATCCGCCTGCTCCAGCCGAGGGAGACCCGAGCAATGATACATGACTAACGGGTGCTGCCCTGGGGCACCAGCGGCCAGGGAGCGGCTGCCAAGCGGTTGTCGTGGGCCGAGGATTGCCGCCTGTCAGTCGCTCATATCCGCCCTCGGGCCGAGTGCTGGCTGGGAAAGAGGCGATACCTTGATGGAATCGGCAACATCAAGAAAGTACAAAATCATGAATACCATGTTTCAGAAGAAAGCAGGGAGGAGATGGACATGGAAAAGCCCAGATGGAAAATGAAAAACGAATTCGACTACATCCTGACAAACAGGCCAGACATGGTCACAGACGTACGTACTTGTCACAAACCAAGTCAACATCGGAAATGAGCAACATCAATCTGGACGTAGAGGCTGAAAGTAAGAAGGTGATCAACAAGAGACCACTAAGAGTAGATATACCACACAAATAAAAACAACCAATTCAAATTATAGTTCTTTTAAACATATCCAATACGTGAATTTTTACCTTGTAGAGGCTTTCGTCGATGTGACACACCAACTTCTTCAGTACTTGTGACGTATGACGTCATCGCACATGTGAGGTAGTTCGTGATTCCTCTCGGTTCGGTTGATTGGTGTCCTAGCTGACAATAGTGTGTTATGTCCCTTTCGTCTTATGCTGGATCATCGGATCAGACCAAGAGCAATATAGGTCAATGTCGAAGATCAAGGGCAAACTCTAGGTCAAAAGTCAAGATCAACGGTTACGGTTAAAATCTAAGCCAAGGTTCATGGTCAAAATCTAGGTAAATGACAAAGTTCAAGTGGCGCACCTGGCGAATAGGTGGTGCACTGTGTAACCAAGTCAAGTAATACCCCTTGCGTGAAAACGGTGAAACAGTACTGCTTAAATTCAACGTTAACGGTGGGGTTAGTTTATCGAAGTCCAAACATAAGCATAGAAGAGTGAGAATGTACAAAACGCTATAACGGAAGTTAGCAAACGGGACTGTTTTATTATGGGAGATTCTAACCATGGTCATATACAATGGAAATCTCCACAGAGTACAGAGGACCACACGTCTTTAGGTTTAGTACGAGACAGTGTCCTTTCTCAACATGTGCTAGAGCCAACCAGTGGTGAGAATGTGTTAGATCTAGCTTTGTCCTCACAGAATGAATTAGTTGACAATGTCAAATTATGTGAGCCACTGGGAAGTAGTGACCACAACTAAATACATTTTACCATCAAAGTAAAATCAGAAAGACATAATAAAAAGCAGTTCAGGAGAAATTTCCACAAAAGAAGATATAAGTAAATTAGGAAATATTTAGCAAAGATAAACTGGAACAACATACTAAAGAATAAGACAGCAACAGAATGCTGGAATATCTTAAAGAGTGAAATAGAGTGTATCGTCAATACATTGGTTCCCTTCATAAAACTAGGGAAACAGGCCAGAAAGAAATACTTATCGAAAGAAGCCATTAGAAAAATGTTGTACAAACAAATGATGTGGAAGTCATATAGACGTACTGGAAATGACGAATACTACAACATTTATAAAGAAGCACTAAACCAAGCTACAACTGAAATGAGAAATTCGAAGAGAATCTACGAACAAAAATTAGCATGTAATATAAAACAAGAGAGCAACAGTTTTTATTCATATGTTCGGAGCAAACAGAAAGTTCAGGATAAGGTCGGTCCTCTAGAAGATAGCGCTGGAAATATAATATCAGAGGGATTCTTAATGGCAGAAAACCTGAATGAGTATTTTAGTTCAGTGTTTACCAGGGAAGGTATTAGCTCACTGCCAGTACCAGAGGCTAAGTTCAAGGGGGCAGAATCAGACTATTTAGGACAGTTAATTGTAACCCCGGAAATGGTAGCTAAGAAAATAAGGGCTAGGAAGTATAATGAATCACCTGCAGTGGATGGGATTCCGCCCAAACTACTATTGAATATTGTAGAACAAATTAGCATACCAGTTGCAACAGTTTTCAACTTGTCATTAGAAGAGAGAGTGGTTCCTTTAGAATGGAAAGAAGCAAACATTATACCGTTATTTAAAAAAGGTTCCAAAAACAAGTCAGAGAACTATAGACCAGTGAATGTAACGTCAGTGATTTTCAAATTATTAGAAAGACTACTTAAAGATCACATGGTGGATTTCTTGTTAAACATAACTTATTAAACTCATTTCAACACCGATTTCTAAAAGCGAGGTCATGCTTAACAAACATGTTATATTTTGTGTAAGATATCACTAAGTGGGTAGATGAGGGATCACCAGTAAATATCATCTACTTAGATTTTCAGAAAGCTTTCGACAAAGTGCCACATCAAAGATTACTGCTTAAACTAAAGGCCCATGGCATAGGAAATGGTTTAATTAACAGGATAGAAAAATTGCTAATTGACAGAAGACAACGGGTGGTAAGAATGTGATTTAACAACACTAGAAACCACTAGATTGAGAGGAGATCAAATAGAAGTGTTTAAAATATTGAATGATTATGAAAATATTGATAGATTAATTTTTTTCTCAGTTACGAAAGATAGAAGGACCAGAGGACATGAAGTTACATTAATAAAGGAGCAGTGTAGATTATATATCAGAAAGTTCTCAATCTCACAAAGGACTGTAAATTAATGGAATAGATTATCTCCTGATTGTGTTGGTTGCGTGAATATGTTTTAAAATAAAATCGACACACCTTAAAAGGGCGGGATACACGTAGATAAAAAGTATTGGACTCTCGATAAGCCAAAAGTCTTCCTTGTCCAACTGGCATCTAGAGTTAATTTTCTAGATGTCAATCTTGTTAAATCTTGTTAAACCTGTAGTCTTTCCATACTGAAGGCCGCAGCATTTGTTCCATTTACCGTACAGGTCTTCCACCTTCCTATCAGAGTATAACGCTTTACAATAACAATAGTTAGTGTGGTAGGAAAGGCGATAATAGCATCGTTTCCAGTCAGATAACTACCTCAGCCCTACTTCCCTTTACTGTGCAGGTCTAAGACCTTCATATCATAATATAGCGCTTTACTATAACAAGACTTAGGGTGGTAAGATAGGTGACAAATAACAAAATCCATATATCTACGTGGTACGCAAAACCTTTATTTAAACACAAACGAAAGCGACAACGACTATATATTATTTCGTCTTCGATATTTGAACAAACAATTCCAAAGCGGCTTCAACTAATAGTCATCACGATATTTCTTCACGTGTACTTTCAGCGTACGTCCATAGCTAAACTCCTTCTTACAATGGCTTCTGACGTATTTTTTAATGCCGGTGTGCTTCACCATGTGACCTTTTAGGTTGTTTTTGCCAAAAAAACCACGACCACAGTATTGGCACGAATAGGGATAGTGCCCGGTGTGAAGAGCTACATGCTGCTTCAGTCCACATTTGTTCTTCAAACTTTTGTCGCACTGGGAACACTCCCATGTACCTCTGCCACATGTCTTTGTTTTCAAATCCTGGTGGTTCGGTTGTTTATTCTTAACAACAGCTCCTTTTTGCTGCTCAGCCTTGTTATTATCTGTTCCACGGCAAAGATTGACTGAATAAATAAATAAATTAATCGGCTTGGAGGTCACACAATGCATTACCGTGAACAACTTTGAACTCAGAAAGACAGGCTTACATGAATACCCCTAAATAACATACAACTACTCAAATAGCGTCAATTGTACCCGATAGCTCTACTACATCGGAAGCAATTATAATTCAATATGTTTGTTTAGCAACAATTGCTATTTTAAAACGAGTTTGTCTGTTAGAAAAAGGCATAGTGGTAATTATTAAAACAAAATCTCGCGAGATTCCAACCGGGTAGCTCTTGAACATGCACGTTTTGTTACGTGTAGCATGTACACAAAACGAACAACTTTAAAGCAGCGCGCACAGATTAACATCAGCTAATGTTGTACTATTGGTGGGTGCAACCACACTCGGCGGAGCTTTGCGATTTACGAATATTGCACCGTAATTAGCATGCGTGACACGTAGTACGAGTGTGGTATGATTCAACCTGTATAATCCACTTTCAAAAACACGCTCCTCTCACTCTCGGCCCACCACGAAACGTTCCACTTGCGTTGGACACTCCACTGAAATGTTTGTTCACAGTTTGACACTCTTGTTCTCACTAAACTTCTGATGGTGTGTGTTGAGTGAAACTCCTACGAATGCGCGTAATTTCAACTATTCCCTCATGAAGTGTCACAGTAGAAAAGGTACATATACTGCTCTGGTATCTTGCTAAGGTGGCCGAGGTGTGACAGAGAGGCATCGCAGTATAGTGACAGGTGAATGGGGTGGAAGGGCGGCCTTCGTTGACAATTGTATTTTTTGATCGTTTCTTGAGTGCGAGTGTGTGTGTACACTCACACGCGTAGTAAGTGCTTTTAACCTGCTGTTACTTTTTCTTGATGATACATCTGGTTCGGTTTCAGTATTTTCACACGCGTTCGGGCAAATCCTCGTGGCTGCAGCAAAATGACACAAAAGGTAATGTTTAGTTAATTTATTTCATTTTTCGTGAATGTGAATGTCATTACAAATGTCAATATTTTCAAAGTACCCAATGTATGTCAAGATTATCGCCTTTTAAGGGGTAAATCAGTTGTTCGGAACGTAAAGCGTAATGTGCGCGTAATGGGTAAAACGTAACCCAATAATCGCAAGAAAATCGCGAGGCAAAGCCTACATGAAAACGGTCCACGCATCGTAGACTTGGCAACATGGATTAGACGTAGACACAATAATGCTTATGCCAACCCTCATGACAATAGCATAACAATACAAATATGATTTGACAATTCTACACTGTCACGACTAGGGCCTATTGACAAACGTGTACTTCATATTCTCTCCGATCTTCGTCATTTTGAACAAACAACGAGTATCTGCGAACGGATTATAGTGTTTATGTAACGAGGCTCTGTGTTTTCTAACATTTGGTAAATATTACTATCACGACAGTCAACTACAAATATACCCCTTTAAATGAATAACAGTTTTGTTATATATTAATAATTTTAAAAAATCAACGCATTTTTTAATGGAAGTATAGTCATCACAAATTCATTCATACACGCATTGGAGTCGGACTCTGCTGCCCTTCCTTGCGCTGGCTGTCACAGGGTGGTTTTATATGGCAACAGAACCTGCTAATAATAATATTTTGACCAAAGGAAACCGAAAGACCTTTATATTGCTGAATACATGCTAAAGCGACAACTGACGGGAAGTTTGTTCCACTGTTTCTACTAGACGAAGTACTAACGAACACGTTCAACAATGTTGTAATAGGAAAGCAAAAGAACACATTGAGAAGCACCGTCAAAAGAAAACATTCCGTTTACCATACACAATTCTGGAACTATTTAACAAAAGACGCCAGCTGAAGAAAAAACATTGGATAAAAGCGCAACAGTAAGAATGTATTTCATATAGTGAAGGACATCACAAAAAGACACAATCTAGGATCAGTACAATCCAAAACAATGCAGGAACATGCTTTATAAACACGTGGACTGCTATTGCGTTTAGCATAAACAACTTGATAATTCATTTTGTTGTTCTCCTCCATTCTCACCACTGTCGTCAGAGGTGAGAATGGCTTCGATTCCGTTCCTTGATTTCAGTTATATATATTTTTTCTTTTCCCTCACTGATCTTGCACTGCTCTCTCCGCCAACTCTCTCTGTTCCCCTCTATCTTTCGCTCTCCCTTTCCGTTCCTCTCCCAATCCTTCCAAGTCTCTTTGTTTTCACAGTCTATCGCAGTTTAGGTCTTTCTCGCCTCCTTTTCCCCTCCACTCTCCGGGCATCTGCTGCCAGCCATTCTCGTGTGTGTGTGTGTGTGTGTGTGTGTGTGTGTGTGTGTGTGTGTGCGTGCGTGCGTGCGTGCGTGCGTGTGTATGTGTCCGTTCTCGCAACGCACCATTCTTCTTCCAGCTCTTCTGCGTCGCTCTCCTGACGGTGCTCATCTGCGCTGCGATGTTACCGGAAGTGACGTCATTTATATTGTGGCCGAAGGAGATGATTTACTGTATGAATGGTTGCCTGGAAGTTGACAACAAGTGTACGGAAGAGTGCCAGACTGAGGCGTTCGTCGAAGCGTGTATTAAGAGAAAATGCGTCGGTGGGATGCGCGCTTGTCGAGAATTCTGCAATTTAATGTTCAATGACGAAATTTTGTCGCAGGAATAATTCGCTTACCACTTCGCTAACAAGATCAACTCGATCCGCAGCCGAATCATGGTTCCGTCAGCTGATGTTGACAACGCACAGCCATGTATGGTTTCTTCGCCGCTGCTAGCGTTTCAATCGGGTACCCTCGAAGAAGTAGCTACGCTCATCACAAGTGCAAGACAAAGTCGTCCGAGCTTAATCCGCTGCCCTCTGTTATTCTGAAGGCGAACACATCCATCTTGGCGCCTATTCTCGTGACATTGATCAACCTGACCTACGAGTCTTCCACTGTTCCCGCCCGGCTGAAGCACGCAGTCATCACGTCTCTTCTTAAACGTTCCGATCTTCCCGCCGGCGACTACGCCAGCTACCGACCTAGCTCGAACCTTCCGAACGCATCCAAGTTATTTGAACGCCACGTCTCTGCCCAGCTGCGTTTGCATATGCAACACAACGGCATCGGAGATCCTTTTTAGAGCGCCTACCGCCCGTCACACAGCGTTGAGACAGCGATTTTGTGTATCCAGGACGACCTGTTAAGATCACTGGATGCTCTTAAGCATGTAGTACTTGTTCTACTTGACCTCAGCGCTGCGTTCGACACGATCGACCATGACATTCTTCTCGCTGAACTAGACCGAATCGGCGTGCGAGACAACGCACTTTGCTGGCTCGCCTCTTACCTAGCCGACCGAACACAGTGCGTCAGCGTTGACGGTCATCTTTCTTGAGACATGGAGTTCCACAGGGCAGTGTTTTGGGCCCTCTGTTATTTTTTATATACTGTGCTGGTCTTTCCGACGTATTCGAGAAGCACGGTGTTCGCTACCATGTCTACGCTGATGACACCCAACTGTGTTATTTTCCGCGAAACGATTCTGCGTCTGCCGCCGACCTGATATCCCGTTGTGTGACTGACGTGAAAGCATGGCTAACGTCGCGCTACCTGCTTTTGAACGAGGCGAAGACAGAGTCGATACTGTTTGCAGCACCAAACAATCGTGTTCCGCAGCCACCGCCACTTCTCATCGACGTTTGCAGTTGCAACGTCAGCACTTCCGCCAACATACGTGACCTTGGAGTACAGCTCGACTCCACGATGTCGATGGCCGCACACATTAGCCGTACCTGTCGGGCTGCCTACGCCCAACTACGTGGCATAGCGCGAATACGATCATCTCTCCCGCTTTCAGCGTGCAAGTACTCTTCGCTCGACCAGTTTCTCATGGATGTTCCTAGAGTTAACCTGGAACGGTACGGCCAACGCGCATTTTCATGTGCAGGTCCCACTCTCTGGAACTCTCTTCCACTAGAGCTAAGAAGCCAACGTGACTCTGTACGTTTTAGGAGAGACCTGAAAACATTTTTCTTTAATTAGGCTTTTTCTTAATTCATTGTATTTTTAAATACATATATGTACATCAAAATGTTATATATGGCCCACATAATAATCGAAATGTGTATTTGTGTTAGCACATTAAACCCAAGTATTGTAATCTTATAACGACAACGTAATGTATTCTTACATCATGTTTTAGTTTGTAAACATCCCCCAGAATCTGCTTTGTAGAGGTATGTGGTGTATAAATAAATTTGATTTGATTTGATATATACTGGGATTACTGGTGTTACATGAATTGGTCATAGTTAACAGAAAACAGATCACATCTTTACGAACAGTTTCAATATTCTAAATCACTAGCCCTTGTATAAATACTTACATTTAATTACGTTTTAGGAGAGACCTGAAAACATTTTTCTTTAATTAGGCTTTTTCGTAATTCATTGTATTTTTAAATACATATATGTACATCAAAATGTTATATATGGCCCACATAATAATCGAAATGTGTATTTGTGTTAGCACATTAAACCCATGTATTGTAATCTTATAACGACAACGTAATGTATTCTTACATCATGTTTTAGTTTGTAAACATCCCCCAGAATCTGCTTTGTAGAGATATGTGGTGTATAAATAAATTTGATTTGATTTGATATATACTGGGATTACTGGTGTTACATGAATTAGTCATAGTTAACAGAAAACAGATCACATCTTTACGAACAGTTTCAATATTCTAAATCACTAGCCCTTGTATAAATACTTACATTTAATTATTATTGTAAAATCAGAAAAGCACGGACGCTGTCACGCAAATTGGTTCTGACAAGCCGTACCGGAAAAAATTGAAATAATTATGTCACGGGACCGCTGGCACCCGCTGCATGGCGTTGTTGTTTATGGTTAGCTTTCCTGGCGTTATTATTGTAAATAGTTGACTACACTAAAACTATTTGTTGCTAACTTCTGATGAGTGTTTGAGCAAATGTAAGTTATTTTTATGACAGCAAGGAGGCTTGTTTAAAAGAAAACATTTGATGGTAAATTGATGAATCCAGCATTGACAATGTGTGCTTTTCATATGCAATGTTCACAATCTTATCATTATATTATTTTGAGTAAATATTGAAACACTACTCTTTCTGACTATCTGCCACACAACAGAGGCAGTGGAAATGGTCCTTGAGTGACACCTCTGCTACCTGGGTACACGAGATGAGGTGCACCCACTGATTGCATCGGCGTCTCGGTTGTACACGAAAATCGCATTGCGCCCAAACGATTACTTCTACACCACATTGGGCATTGGGTGGTGTTTCCCTTTTGCATACGCAGCACACATCATCTGTTACAAGTTTTTGAAATTGTGCGCTGTTTGTTGGTGAATATATCTTTGTGTTTGTATGTGTGTTTGTGGGGGTGCCTGTTTGTTTGTTGATTGGTTGCTTCGTTTGTGTTTTGCTTTGTTGGGTTTGATTTCTTTCTTGTTTGTTTGTTTGTTGGTTTGAATTTCTGAAATACCTGGTCCACCCCACGCTCTTATGTGATAGCTTGACCACCAATGACCATTCCGTGTCGACTGTATGCTTTTTAAATGGTGGCACAAAACGAGGTTTATTCGAGTTAAGAAACGTTTGTAAATCGGGAGATGTGGTGTTATGCGTTGTGCTTGTGTGTGTGTTGCGATGTTGTGCTTGTGTGTGTGTTGCGGTGTTGTGCGTTGTGCTTGTGTGTGTTGTTGCGGTGTTATGCATGGTGCTTTTGTGTGTTGTTGTGTTCGCTGCTATGTCATCTACCCTGCTACCTGCATGTATCATTTGGTGGGCTTCTAGTGTATTTCCTATTCAGGAAGAATGGTCTAATGTTTTATGGCGTAAAGTTATTACAGGCACACCACACGTCCTTGCTGTCCAACGGACTGACACTCCGTCTTCTTTGAACATTCTTTGATATAGTGCTAGTTTGTAAAGTTTAAAAAAGTTTGGCAATTTTGTAACACATCAATTTCTCCCATTTTTCCCATTATTCCACTTTTTTGACAAGACAGGCCTGCTATACATACTTTACATACATCGCTATATTTGGTAGTGCGTAAATAATATTATATACATTACATTTATTTCACATGTTTAGCAAGCCGTTACCATTATTCCAACCTTTATGACAAGACAGGTATGATATAGATATTCCATAAAACGTATCACGTGGCTTAATATGATAAAGCGCACCAGCCGATTAACGAATTATTATCAATTAAGCATAGAAAGACGTTGTTATACGCATATTCACATGATGCATGCTTTATATTTTGTGTTATATATCAGAAGATATAATCACATACTTGATTAAACGTCATTTCTTTAAATTTTTGCGGTTTTTACCTCCTGCGTTCGTCTGTTTTCATTGCCAACTCTCGCGTTCCTCGTTGTATTCAAATAGCCTAGAGATGCCTCTAGCAGCGATATCTAAACGTGATTTCCGGTATGTCCAATTTATGTGAGTGACCAATATGTGTAATGCATGTATAGTCACTTACTCGGTTTCTGTCCTACTATCAAAGCATTTAAATTACCAAGCAGAGTAATTCAGCGATACGCCATTTTGAATTTGAACTGGTAGCGTATACAATAGCATTACATTCACACCTGAATAACAGAGGGCGCTGCGCGAGTGACTTTGCTTGGTTGTTTAAATGCTTTGCTATTATCCATCTGAGATCTCGCAAGATCTCGCCACTAGGTAGGCCACTAAGCCATTTGAATTGGCGAATTTAAGTAACATATATTTAAGCACTGAAACATATGTTGTAAGTATTTATTTCAACAGGTATGGAAGGTGTGTGTGGCAAACCACTACCGGCATGTAAGTTACAATAATTAAAACAATAAATCAACTTTATAAAGTCACTAAAATAATTTGCAAATATTTTTATTTTACTAAGCATCTTTGTGGTTTTTTTCAGCTAATTTTCATTTGCCCTGTGTATGCTAAAATACCATTTCACTTGCACTTGTAGACATGAGCTTTTATAATAAATGCTTTTCTGTGTATCACTACAATTTTTATATCCGACATTTTCTTCGTTAAAATACTTATTCCTGGAAATTACATTAGCAGTTCATATATTTAATTTATAAATCGTTAATGTATTTAATAACATTGCTTTTTATTAATTACATATATATTTCATTAACATCACGTGT
Organism: Escarpia spicata; assembly: GCA_963995525.1. NCBI lineage: Eukaryota > Metazoa > Annelida > Polychaeta > Sabellida > Siboglinidae > Escarpia > Escarpia spicata. The sequence continues at coordinate 46,387,381 of OZ023211.1, read as the reverse complement.
AATATAAAAAAATCGCAAGCACTGCGTCATGTATGCACAGCAAAATAATTGCAGGATTTGCAGTGCGTATGACCATCAGATTTCTAATAAATACTTTGTTTTATATAAATGAAAAGTCGTCTTTGTAATTCAATAGCTGTAACTAACATAAATATTAATTACAAATTAGCTTCAGCAGATTATAATATACGCATATATTTACATTAATCATCCCATGAAAGTTATCGACACACGACGACGACAATGTGAAGTTTACCCATTAAACTCATTTATTGCAATCTACGGCTTGCCATATCCATGAGGCAAAAACCGAGTGCTTCCGTTTGGCGCGTGAAGTGATTATTGTCTTACGAATATTGTAAGTATTTCTCTAAAAGCAACTCATTTGACACTTTGCTTGCATGCCATTGATGAAATAAGTGGTTTTCGTTGATATTATTGATACGTTGCTGAACGATTTACAAAATTGTTGGCGAAAACTGCATATCACAGATGACATCTTCAATTAATCTGCCTGGTGTACAGGCAATCTAAAAAACAAGGACAAACTACTGATAGGGGTAGTATACCGTAGTCCTAACAGTGACTCTGAAAAAAACGGTACACTCCTCCAAGTTAATCAAAAAAACCTGCAACAGTCGAGGTGTGACACATATCCTAATACCCGGAGACTTTAATATGAAAGACATTGACTGAGAGACATGGACAGCACCAGAAAAATACACGTTAGAAACGGAAATATTCGAAACACTGAGTGACTGCTTTCTACACCAACATGTCAATATCCCCACCAGATACCCATCAAGAACCATCACTTCTCGATCTGTTAATCACAAATTATGAAAATATGGCACAAAACATAAAACAAAAGCCACCTCTAGGGAAAAGTGGCCATAATCATTGAGGCGGAATACCACTGTTATAGTGACACAATGGGTGAAGAGAAAACAAGTTACCAGTTTGAGAAAGGTAACTACACTGGCATCAAGCGCAAACTCAGAGAAACAAACTGGAAAGAGACTCTGAGTAACCTAAGTGTGGACAAGATGTGGCAAGAACTGAACAGTACACTCTCATACCTGGTTGATAAACACGTACCAAAGAAAAAGAGAGTGACATGAAAGAGAGTTATACCTTTGTGGATGAACAACGATGCAATGAGGAAAGTAAAAAAAAAGTACAACCGAGATAAAACAGTACAGAGACTATGTTGAATACTCACGTGTGAGAAACATCGCGACCAGTGCTGTAAGGAAAGCTAGAAAAGACTTCGAGCGGAAGCTTGCGACAGAGGTCAGAAAAAACTCTAAGATGTTCTGGCGCTATGTCCAAGATGGAAGAAAGGTTAGATCTGCCTTGGATGAATTTGACCTGGATGATGGCACAACGACAAAAACAGACCAAGAGAAAGCAGACACACTAAACAAAAAAGTGTGTTCTCACATGAAGATCTGACGGAAATTCCGATACTCGAAGACATACATAATGGAAACCTGCTGATCAGTATTCAAATCACAGCAAAAGAAGTCCTGGCTAACTTAACCAACTTAGAGACAAACAAACAGGTCCAGACAGATGTCACCCGTACGTTCTACATGAACTGAGAAATTAACTGGTGGTGCCCCTCCTTTTGATCTTCAACAGGTCATTGAAGGATGGAGTGCTCCCAGCTCAATGGAAGACGGCACACTTAACAGCGCTACAAAAAGAACTCAAAAAGACATGCTTCCAACTACCGGCCAATCAGTTTGACATGCATAGCATTTACGATTATGGAAAACATTATTCGAGACCATCTCCTGACTACGAACAACATGTTCCACAAAGATCAGCAGGGATTTAGACCAGGCAGGTCTTGCACCACCCAACTTCTAGAAGTTATGGAGACTTAGACTGTCACCATTGACTCGGGCGGATGTGTAGACACAATATATAATATATTATATTGACTTTGCGAAAGCATTCGATGCGGTGCCACACAGAAGTAGCAATACAATTACCTGCGTATGACATCCAAGGAGAGGTGGCAGTGTGGATCGAAGCTTTCATAACGGGAATAAAACAAAGGGTAGTGGTGATTGGGAAGCAATCAGAATGGGCAGAGGTCACAAGTGGCATACCTCAGGGAAGTGTCCTCGGCCCCATTTTATTCATCCTGTTCATCAACGATCTACCAGACGATATAAACGGTGGACTCAAGATCTTCGCCGATGATACAAAAAATATATCGAGATGTAAGGTGTGAAACTAACTCTCTACTTCCACCTTTTGCTGAGTTATTGACGTGAGAACCTGAGGCATTGTTTTTTCAAAAGACAGTAGTTTTGGGCGGTAGTCTCGAGTCTCTCTGAAGAAAGGAAATTAGCTAAATGAACATTTTAAAAATATTGTTCTGCCACTGAACCCTTCCTCAGTTGATTTAGAGAAAATGAAATTTAAGAAACATTATAAGTCATAGAACATTTATTTTCTATGCACACATTTTCTTTGTTACTATGGGAATGGAGGTCTGAGACTGGGTGAAAAAAATTCAGTATATTTTTTAATCAGTAAGACCCAATCTATCCTTTGGGCAGAAACAATTGCACTATTTGCATGAATTAAAACATAGACCTACAGACGCGAAACAAAAATGTGAATGATGTATTTCATCGTCCTATATAATAAACATCAGGCAATAAGTTAAATTCTACTTATCACTTTCAAGCCTATGTTACAATATCATATAGGGAAAAATTATTTTGGGACAGAAATGTTTCACTTTCACTCCAAATTTGTACACAAGGTGTTGATAACATTTTCTAAATTTACATTGTTTCTTTTTCCAGGAACCTGTAATCTAAGTACATTTTTCTGTGAATCTAAAAAATAAGGTAACATTGTATCGTATGTATTAATGTCTACCAGAATATTTGTTCATATGGTATTGTCGATCGCATGATAATAGTAACCTATATGTATGTATACGTCATACTAGTCTCTCGTTAGGCATGGAAGACATTGTGTAGCACCGTCATGTGTGGACCGGCATGTGGCTCCGGATTCCTAACCATATATGTTTGCATTTTATAACAAAATTATGTTCTGGTTTTGATATAACATCATGATTAGTATTCCAGACATTTCAGAAGAAATCTCCCATTGAAGAAGTGCTTTGATGGTATCAGTTTGGGACTGATATAGACAGCTTTACGACCTCTACAAAACATGGTTTGTGTTCGCTGCACATCAGCTTCTATTCCACCTGGCTATACATACAACCTTACTGACATTACATTTGTATTGACGACTTAGACAGCACTCCTGGGCATATACAAGCTGGTACACTACAATAAAGATAATTGCTCCACTGGTTTACTCAAAGAAAACATTGACCCCATGTCTGATTGTAACATTACGTACGCTATAATCATGTATTCGGTTTAGTTTCCGTACAAATTTGTGTACATGTAATTAATGCTATAATTATTAGTGACATTATATTAATTAACAGGCAGATATAAACTAAATTATGTACTTGTTATTGTTTTAATAATTGCAATGCAAGGTTACCTGGATGGCAGTTTCCTGCTGGAATATGCATGAAAATTGCTAGGCCGGCAAAGCGCTTCAGTTGCATAAAAAGTACAAAGTAGGGCACAACGTCTTCGACTGCAGCAAATGGAGCCACTGAGAATTATAATGTCACATATCGACAGTTAATCCGTGTATGAAGTCTCCAGATTGCACATGACATAATTGTCAATTATTGCTCATGCAATAGAATTAATTCTACCAATGCATGAGCAATATTGTTTGTATAATACTAGATGTCTGCACATGATATATTTATAGGCTTAGGAGGGTCTTCGACTGCCACACAGCCACAGAACAGCAGCTAGAGCCAGTGCGAGGTGATTGTAATGTTTTTAAATTGACAGTTAATCTGTCTATGCAATGTCCAAATTGCACATGATATAAATCAACAAACGTATGACATGTGTACCGGTAGGCTTTGGAGCGTCTTCAATTGTATACCCACCTGTCATGTCAAATACAGATCATCTAAAACCTCATAAACATGTTGTGTTGTGGAAAAAACCTGAAAGTCCACATTTAAACAACATCAGTTTTACCCAACTACATATCGTACACGAATCATGGCCATACCCCTAGCTAAGACTGTAAGCTAGGGGTATCTGCTCATGAATGACACGAAAACAGAAATTCTACCGGTTGTCCCCAAATCAGCATCTGCCATCGTAAGTGGGCTCCGTGTGCGCGTCGGGACAGATGAAATATGTGCAGTTGATCACGTTAGAAATCTCGGCGTCCACCTTGATAGACACCTGGATATGACTATGCAAGTGTCACGTACTATCAGCACTTGCTCACTGCACCTGCGCAACATCCGGTTGATTCACCGTTACCTCACTCAACCGACAGCGGAACGCGTAGTCAATGCTATGATTACATCCCGTTTGGACTACTGCAACTCTCTACTGTTCGGAACCTCAACCAATAACATCGGTCGATTGCAGCGACTCCAGAATGCTGCCGCTCGCCTTATTACTCGACAGGCTCGTTGTGAAAGTGCGACCCCTATTCTTCGCGAATTGCACTGGCTACCTATTCAACAGCGCATTGCATTCAAGATCGCTGTTCTTACGTACAAGTCGCTGCACGAAGACCTCTCGCCTGTCTACATGCAGAAACTCGTGCGTGTCTACATGCCAGCCAGACGTCTTCGGTCTGCTGACTCGAACGCACTAGTTGTTCCGAGAACACGCAGCAGAGCCGGTGACTGTACATTTGCTCACGCAGCGGCAACAGTGTGGAACGCTCTGCCGTCAAGCGTTACTAACAAAACATCACTGGAATCATTTAAATCTGCGTTGAAGACTCATCTGTTCACTGCAGCGTATATGTAGCTCGGACCCTTACCAACACTGTTTTACCATAGCTGATTGATGTTTAACGTTTATTTATTATTTATTTATTTATTTTTCGTATACATTTTAGCCTAATTTATTGATGTTTACATTAATTTTAGTTTAATTATATATCTAAAAATTATCTTAACAATTTTATTTTATGATATAATACATCACATTCCTTTTCTACTTCTACTATATTTATTGTTTTAATTGCTATTATTATTATTAGTTCATTTTATCTATGATATAATAACTATTGTTTTTATTCAAATGCATTATTTTTAACATACACTTGTATATTGTTGTAAAGCGCTGTGAACAATATTGGATGTGGCGCTTAAGAAAATAAAATATTATTATTATTATTATTAAGCCACATGATCAGTTTTCACTTAATGCTTTGTTTTTTATAGTTTACCCTGACAAATACTAATCTGTACATAAGTATATGGAACATTAGGTCACATAAGTAATATTTAGAAATTAAATGGCACATTGTTTTATTAATCTGGAATGTTAAAACACGTATACACTTAATTATATTTTATTGTGAAATGATTTCCACGAGTCACATTTGTTGTTTCCCTTGCAGCTCCGGAAAGGTTATACACACGGAGGAGTGAGGAGGAGACCATGCTAACCACATCATATATTTAAAAGAGTATTACAGATGGAGAAAGATTATCTGGTTAACTTTCTACTTGTATACAACTGGGAAGTTTTTCTCTTATCTGGGCACAAGACGTATTATTGCAAAGTAAAGAAAATGCTATGTTTATATGTGAATGAGGTCACGAAAAGTGGAACACTCATTTTCTAAACTTTCTGATCTTAGCTATTCAGTTATTAATATGAATATCCCACTAATTTATTTAGGAATAAAACATTGTCTCATTTGTCAGGAAAGACAACTTAAGCATGTTTAATTAAGATTTGCCATTTCTGTAGCTATTTGAAGACCTAAAAATTTGGGTATTTTGGCATTAAAATGTAAAAACGTTTGATGACAACATTTCAGAGCTAAAACCAAAAACATAGGAATATCTGGATGCCTCCTTTTATTTTCTATTTTGAATTTATACTCCAAGGTGTATTTTAGTGAAACAATTAACAGTCTATCCCTACCATAGTTATTGAGGTGAGAATTTGGCATTGCTGTAAAATAGGCATTGTATTATTTAACATGATTATTTCATGGATGTGACACTGGTAAAAATATGTCATTGTTTTTAACTAACAGTTTGTATTGATCCAGGTGATAAGGATGCGGCATCATGAAGTTTGATGATGCTTGGATGGATCTAACGATATACACCAGTTTCAAAATTGTAATATGATACTCTTAAAATATACATTGGAAGATTACATTGAGTGAGGTTTTGACTAATTAAAGAATAATGCATATTTAAATATATGAAATGATGCAATATACATTTAGGCAATCCAATGGCACAATTGATTCACATTAACAAACGTTGTTTCTGCACAGCTGTTGCACCAACGTTTCTTTCAACAGGAAAACAAATGAAGTAGAAGCATTCACAAAGACACAGTTGGACCATAAAACGACACAATTAAACAACATAAAAAACACGAAGCAGCAGATAATAAAGAAAAGACTGGATCGATTAACAACATATTTGTAGACGGTATTGATGGTATGGAAACCATGCTGGCATGGATGGCATGCAGGCCATGCCATGATGATGGTATTGGTGTTAGGCAATCCACAAAGGCATTGTTAGTATTCAAGCAATGATGGTATGCAAGTCATGATGGTATTGGTGATTTGCTAACCATGGGGTATTGATGGTATGCATGCCATGGTGGTATCGGCGTTATTCTACTCACTTATGCTGCCTATGGTCGTACTAATGATACACAAGCCACGCTGGACATCATTTAAAAATACTACAGTGATCGTTTTCATTGTGTAAATAAAGCATTCGTTGATAATGTCAGTTTTTTTAAATATATGTCACAGTATAAAATGGTATTTTATAATGGAAAGACGCAAACATTATACCGTTGTTTAAAAAAGGTTCGAGAAACAAGTTAGAGAACTATTGACCAGTGAGTTTAACATCAGTGATTTGCAAATTATTAGAAAGACTAATTAAAGATCACATGGTGGATTTTCTTGTTAAACATAACTTGATAAACCCACCTCAACGTGGGTTTTTAAAAGCGAGGTAATGCTTAACAAATATGTTATGTTTTTGAAGACATCACTAAGTGGGTAGATGAGGGATCACCAGTAGTTATCGTCTACTTAGATTTTCAAAAAGCTTTCGACAAAGTACCACATCAAAGATTACTGCTTAAACTAAAGGCCCATGGCATAGGAAATGTTATAATAAACTGGATAGAAAAATGGCTGATTGACAGAAGACAACGTGTAGTAGTTGATGGGGAGGCTTCAAACTGGAAATCGGTATTGGGTGGGGTACCACAGGGATCAGTACTACGACCTATATTATTCTTAATATATAATCAACGATTTGGATGATGAAATATAACAAGCAAGTTGTTGAAATTTGCGGATGATACAAAAGTGTTTAGAATGATTAAAAGTGAGGGAGATAGACAGCATTTACAAGATGATCTTGACATGTTGAAAAGTGGCAAATGCTGTTAAATTATGGGAAATGTAAATGCCTCCATACATAACATGGGAACGAAGACGTAGAATATACAATAGGGGTACTGTACTAAGTACTACTGTAAAAGAATAGGACTTAGGGTTAACCATTGGTGCTGATGTGAAGGTTTCAGAGCAGTGCGGAATTGCAGCTTCAAAGGGAAATCAAATCCTTGGATTAATTAGGCGAAATATGGCGTATAAGGAAAAATAACTAATAATATCGCTGTACAAAACAATAGTGAGGCCTCATTTAGAATATTGTATACAAGCTTGGAGGCCATATCGTAAGAAGGACATAGATAGGCTAGAAAGAGTACAGAGGAGAGCGACTAAAATTATACCAAAACTGAGGGATCTTAGTTATAAAATTAAAAAACTTTAAAAGTAGCGCATATTTTTAAACCCTGTGTTCAGTCATCATTGGTGTATTTAGCTCAAGAAGATCCCTAAAACATTTTGAATGTTGTGTAACATTTATATTTTATGAATTTTCTAAATAATTGTAAAAGCAACTTTGTCGACACCTTTTTATACACTATTCCCAGTATAGTTCACTTAACACAAACTTGTTTAAACAAATTAATGATAATGTCGGGATGGTGTGCACAAATCGATCGATTGCACAAATCCATTTGAAACATGTAGTGATGTA
>OZ023211.1:46134169-46374169 GCA_963995525.1 Escarpia spicata | reverse complement strand
GGGGAGTGCTATTAAAAATGTTTCGCCGCTGCGCCGCTGTAACTTCAGCTTCTTCGCTGTCTCCGCTGTGAACTCATGACATCGGATCATAAGACCGTGCTGTTAAATTTGTTTACGTCGCGCCGCTGCTGTCAATTTACCTTCTCCAGATCTTCAGCTTCTCTCCGCTATCTCGGCTGAAATGATGACATCCGAAGACAGGGGTGGGGGTGCTTTGGAAAAAAATGTCTGCCCCCCTGAGAAATTCCAGGGGGCAACTGCCCCCTGCCCCTCCGTTCCCGCGTCTATGCTTCCCTGGCTCTGCTAACCCCATACATCAGGACAGCTTCGGATGGTTAATTTAATTAAACAGGAAAATTTCAAACATCGCAACCATATATGGTATCGACTGGCTGCAGTGCCCTAGTCTAAGTATGCCCTGTATTTGGTTGCCAGAGTCACTCACAAATCGTTTTCAGATGAGCCATTGATGCGTCGGTGTAGCTGCTGCCAATGCACACTGTGCGATACTATAGTAATCCATGTGATCTAGGGACACAAGTTGACGTAAACAGTGTTATTACACCGCTGTATCAGTTCAACGACGTGTGTGTGCGTGCGTGCGTGCGTGCGTGCGTGCGTGCGTGCGTATGTGCGTGTGTGGTGTGCTCATAAACACGTGCATACGCGTGTGTATTATGTGAATGCACTTGAGTAACAACCAATACACATTACCTACTTGTAGCTTAATATCCTGTTGTCGTCCGACGCAGTGTTGTATTATTCAGCAGGAATTGTCTACAGAGATTGATTTATGTTTGCACTTGAGAAACTATAGCCTTAAAAGCTGTTTACAAACTATAATAATAATAAATAGTATAATACAGAATACTTGTACAACTTGCCCGTAGCGTGGTTGGTTTTGTGGGGGGGTCGGTCTAGACTTGCTCACTTCCATTAAACACCATCACATTTGAATCAGAGCTTCGAGGAAGGCAGTGTTGGAGAATTTCCTGGTCGACGATTTGTGTTGGAGATTGTTCGCGGTCGAAGGGGTAGTGTTATGGGTAGTGTTAGATTTCGTTTTTTTAAGTGGAACTCTTTTGCCTCAGAGGGACGGGTACGTACTTACATATCGCCCTACCGCAGCCTATGTGCTTCCTGCTGTGCATTTATTTGCTGTGATGTTTGAAAATGTTTTATTGGTGTTAATTGTCCGATATCTCTGTACTGGTCCGTCCAGAACACTTCCGGAGACCAACCGGATAATGTCAGCGGGGATCAACCGGACCATGTCAGCGGGGCCCAACCGGACCATGTCAGCGGGGCCCAACCGGACCATGTCAGCGGGGCCCAACCGGACCGTGTCAGCAAGGCCTAACCGGACCATGTCAGTGGGGACCAACCGCACCATGTCAGCGGGGACGGACAGCCCCGCACTGGCCGCGTCCGCGGAGTCGCTCAGTCTCGAGAATTTGCGGCTGTCCGACCGAGACGAGGTCGTGACGAGAGAACGGGTCGACAGCGAAACCTCGGGCCGAGACCTCCGCGCCGACTCTCGGGCGCCAAGTTCGACGTCTTACCAGCCGAGGCAACAAGCGAGTGTCTGGTGCTCACCGCGCACGGTCCGTCGACAGCCCGAAGTGCGCCTGCTTCTGCACGAGCTGGCGCGAGCGAGGAAGAGAGGAGAATGTCGAGATTACGACACCCCAGCTCGAGCGGTGACGAAGGTGCGGCCTTTCAGTGCAATGAAGTTATCGTCGGCGGGCTCGAGTTCGCTTGGTGAGAACACATACGAGCAGACGCGTCCGGCGACAAGTCTCGGCCAGTCTTCTGCCAGCTTCAGCGTTCCGTCAACAATGTACTCGGCGTCTAGCATTGGCAGCTCGTGCTTCGACGACAGTGAACAGTCCTCGGTCACCGAGTCGATGGCCAAACGTGTGACTTTCACACAACGAGATAGGCCCAAAAACCGATCATCGTCCGGCTTCTGCAAGCGGGCACTGTCGTCTACCCTCATCAGGGGTGGTCAGTGGAACAACAAACACAGACAGACGACCTTCGACCCGGTTCTGCAAAAGGTCACCGTACACATCACGAACTTCCGGAACCCGGCGGAGGAGGTAGGCTCAAAACGTTAACGCTATCGCACATTCTGTTTCCATTTTACACCAATGTAGCAATCCCGAAGTGTGATGGCCGAATTTTAGCTGCATGCTTCGTGTATTTTATATGGTCGTTGTTTTGCATTAACACGAATTAGCTGGTTTTAGTTGAGAGGCAACGTATGTGTATTTTATAGGCATTAATACCAACAACTTGTGGTGACATATCTGTACCGTCGTTGGTGACAAACATATTTTTCAATATCTTAATTATTTCACACGCAGCATATAACAAAAGCAGAACACGTGCATTGGTACTTGATCAATACACATACTCTGGGGTAATTTCACTTTTGCTGTTTGTTTTTATTTTACTGGGCAGGTGACGCTCAGCATGTGCTACTCGTCGTGCGTGACGTCACACAACTCCCGTGTCGTCACTGACGACATCCAGCGACTCAGCGGAAGAAAAGAACACATGACGCGACAGAAGGCGTACAAGATCGAGGAGCGACTAGCGATCCAGCGCAAGCGCAGACACAACCTGGCGAACGCGCGCATCAAGGAGATGCAGCGCGCTGCGAGACGGAAGAACCAGGAACACCGCGAAAGTGACCTGGACGCGCGCAAGACTAGATCCCCGCGCTTGTCGACGCCGGGTCTACTCGTGTGTGAGCGGGTCAGCGCCAGACAGGACCGCATCCGCACGAGGTCTTACAACATGCAAGCCTTCGGATGCAGGGACACGTACATATCGCTAAACAAAGACTGCTAAATCCCAACACAGACTTCGAGATGCACACGTACTGACGACCTACTGGGGTCGACCTTCTGTCTGTTCACACAACTTATTTATTTAACTAATCGGATCCAAGTGTGACAACAGGCTCACACAAGATCTCGCCAGTACTCTCTGTGTTGGGCTTCCCTTGTCGCTGTGCCCGAGGTCAGCACAACAGCCTTCCTGTTTTCTTCCATTGTCCGTCTCCCTGTTGGTTTTGGTCTGCCTCCTGTCTTCATTTTGTGTGCAAGCCAATGTTCTTTTATTGTGTATGTCATTTGACATTATGAAGAATCGACCGGACCATTCACCCTTTCTCCATGTTGAGATGATGTAAATGTTGCTGTGTTATGTTGTTTGGTGGTTTCCTGGGTTTTAGTGTCTCTCTTACGCAGATGTTGTAGAACATGGCAAGTTCATTACTGTCTTCACTTGCTGTATCTTGCACCGGCACTCCGAGCAATAGAGGTGCACGGAGAAGGCAATGTTCTGAGAGTACGAGTTTAGTTTTTAGTTTTTTCGGAATATACTCGGGAACTTCGCAAGGATTGAGGCGGTGCAGATGCATTGAATTTAGCTTTCACACTATATAGTTCCGACATTTTCATGTATCTCCGTTTTAGGGAAACTTTCCTACATAATAACTCCCCACAAACTCATTACCGTAAAACTGCTACAATGTAAATTACGAATACGCCCCTGTCGACAATAATAGTATAGCGCCTACAACGTACGTATTGGCAATATCCCCGTGTGCGGTCTCTTGTGCAACTACAGATGTATCACAAAACCGTGTAGTCTCGCATCTAGTCGATCAGTTAGCAAGACAATATTAATTAATTAATCTGAGTGCGCATATTGGTCTACCAGAAGCAAATCGATGGTCTTGAAATAACGCGTGGCGCCTTTGGTGGATACTATAACAATATATCATGTTTTGTTGACATAATTTCTACCTGCATTTCTTGCCAGATCTTAGCCTGTAAATATTTCGTGAAAAATCAGGTAGCCTCTACTAAGCGATCGCGTAGTTTCAAGAATTGTTTTCGATAATCGTGACATTAAATAATAAAATGTGTTTCTGTAATACTTACATTTCAGAATATGTACGTATGTGTATTAGTGCCCTGGGCGGGCCGGTCCAGCCCGCGATCCGGGCCAAACAGGGCCTCATCTGACTTTTGCGGGCATGGCCGGTGTACCGGTCTGGAAGGAGGTTCCGGTCTGAGAGTAAGTTCCGGTTCCGTTTTGCGCATTGCGCATGCGCTTTTACATGTCAAAGGTTAGCGCATACTTTCGGTCCGTAACTGTACGGCCTGGAAGTAAGTTCCGGTCTAAGAGTAAGTTCCAGTTCCGTTTTACGTACACACTGTACATTTCAAAGGTTAGCGCCAATTTTTTGCCAGCTTAAACACGGTGTTTGCTGAAACTATGTGTGACCCAATTACATTATAGTTTACGTTAATGATTCGGTTACTTTTGTAATTGTTAGTATACATAACAAAACTTCATAATTAGCATAACTTGTAATTATTTGCAAAAAATTTGCTTTATTTTGATGTCATTGTCTCAGAGCGTTATGTATCTTACGACTTCGTCAGACAGAGCTGCAGTGTAGCCTTCAAGACAGCATTGCGCGTACGCTTCTCACGCACAAAGTGTTTTTGGTGACTTATGCATGTCATGTACCGTCGGTACTCATCTCCGAGTGTATCCCGCTGCATCACCGCTTTGTCTCAACAGATATGTCAACTGATACTAGTGATAGCTAGGCTCTGATACTAGTGATAGCTAGGTACTGATACTAGTGATAGCTAGGTACTGATACTAGTGATAGCTAGGTACTGATACTAGTGATAGCTAGGGAACTACTAAGTCAAATGTGTCAAGTGATACTGATACTAGTGATAGCTAGGTACTGATACTAGTGATAGCTAGGTACTGATACTAGTGATAGCTAGGGAACTACTAAGTCAAAGGTGTCAAGTGATACTGACACTAGTAATAGCTAGGGAACTACTAAGTCAAATGTGTCAAGTGATACTGATACTAGTGATAGCTAGGGAATTACTATGTCAGATGTGTCAACTGATACTAGTGATAGCTAGGGAACTACGAAGTCAGATGTGCCTGTAGTTCACTGTTCAGCACCTTAGGGGGGCACGTCGGTCAGTGGAGTAGCAGTCGTTACAGCAAACGAAAAATTATTAATTATGTAACTCATTCGCCGCGTGAGTCGAGCTAGGGTCAAAGTTGATCGGTCACCTAAGGTCACGTTGCTCACTGCGATGTAACTCAGTCGCCGCATACTTCTGGCACGGGGGTCAAAGTTGATCGGTCACATGAGGTCACGTTGCTCACCGCGGATCGCATTTGATGTACTACGCTTGCTCGAGCATTTGCAATACGCAAAACGGAACCGGAACTTACCTTCAAAAAAATATTATATATAATAGTTAAATACGGATTTTTTTTCCAGCTTCTTTAATATTATGGTTATTTAATATTGCATACAATCTTTGCAAATCGACACCTTGCATAGAATTATGAATGACACGAGTGCTTTATGAGTGTTTTCAGGTTTTAAATAATAGGACTTCCAAAGCAAAGGTATCATTTTAATAGGGTGAATTCGTTTAACAGAGGTAATTAGACATTTTACATAAAATACGACCCATGAAATATATTCCTAGTTTTAAAACCATGTCTTTGAAAATGTATCTTTGAATAATCTACTGGCACTTCCAAAGCACTGCGACTGGAATACTCAGTACAGTTAATGCATGTTTCCTGTCAGTTTTGTAAGCTCAAACGTAACTAGTAGCTAGCTATATTTTAGTTCTTTGGTGATGTCTAGTGTCTACACTTTAACGTGTTTACTGATACTACCTTGGCCTGCCCGGGTCCTTAATTGACTCTCTGGCTGCCAGGGGCACTTATAGTTTGTTTTTCACTGAAATAACGATGTCACTAAACTCACCATATTATTTATTCGTCAAGTGCTAAGTTTCTGCTCTGCCAACGGACATTCAAGTCAAATTCAGACTGGTCAGGTCTGATCTCATTATATTTCACAGTGTGCAAGGTTTATTTACAGAAATGGCTAATTAGGGGCACCTGTCTGCTAATTCCCTTTGTGTGAGTGAGAGGAAGCCTCCCCCAATAATTTTGAATAGAACCATTATTTACTCATTACCCACAGTGCACTAGTGCTAGTTACACAATGCACATGTTTGTTGGATTTGCCCTAATATGTAATAATTCCACTTTTCCAGTGGATAGTGGAGAATACATGTTGGTGATTAGTATGTTAATCACTAATAGGGAAACAAAAGATAACGTGTTGGTGTTATGCACCTAAACACGTTAATACAAACTAACAATTTGCAACTAAAAAAAGAGTCAACATCAACGACGAGACGAGTCACACATTGGCATCAGTTCAATGATTTACCCAATTGAATATTTAACTTGTTCTGTCAAAACAACATACTCAATAGGCCTATATAACTGGTTCATATAACTGTATATTATAACATTTGCATGGACTTTTTCAAGCACTAGCATTTGAACAATTTCCATTTAAATGCGCTGAATCGTATTTGAATTGTGTTTTAAAAAACTATTTGGAGTAAATATGGTGTGTTTTATTGTAGTTTTCTTTATACAGCTACCATAATGCCATGCAGGAATAGTAGTAAGTCGTGATATGCATTTATTGTAAAGCCGGAATGTCATATTTTAATTCCAGTTATTCATGTTAAACTAAAAATACTGTTTTCTAAGTTGATGTCGGATGAAAGTATATTTGTGTGGCTGTCACAGATAGAGCACACTTCAACGTATTTCTTTTCTTGTTTTTAATCTTGATCCTTGTAGAAATACCAGTCTTTCACAGAAATACTTTGGGGTGAGGACTGAGCGAGTTTGCCAGAGCGAATAGGATAATATGGGTGTTCAACATCTGATTTTTGTCGGAAAGTTACCAAGACAGAATCCTGAAAGTCTTCATTCAGCGTCCTATCTTCTCGCAAAACAAAGAACTTGTGTTTCATATTTTACGTCTCCTTTGTCCACTAAAAACACTATCCAAGCATTCTTCTCACAGTTTTCCCAACCCTGGAAATATCCATGACCTCTTCCATGGAAAGTATGTGTAACATGATGTCATCAACAAACGGACACTATTCTTCGCTCTCTTCGAGTGGCGTTGACTATATGGAGAACATGGATACCGAATTAGCCTGAAATTCATGTTGGTAAATACTCGATTTGCAAATGGAGCTGGCAACGTTGCCTTGAGCTAGGAGAATGTTAACCATATTCATGTGAGATGTTCAGCTGACTGAGCACAGTAAGTGCAGTATAGTCCACCTTTGTAATACACGTATTGCCTCTTGGTCTGACATCGTCACTTGAAATGTTGGACTCTGGTGGTCCTTCCAATAACATCATCTTTATGATACATGTATTGCCTCTTGGTCTGACATCGTCACTTGAAATGTTGGACTCTAGTGGTCCTTCCAATAACATCATCTTTATGATACATGTACTGCCTCTTGGTCTGACATCGTCACTTGAAATGTTGGACTCTAGTGGTCCTTCCAAGAACGTGATCTTTATGATACATGTATTGCCTCTTGGTCTGACATCGTCACTTGAAATGTTGGACTCTAGTGGTCCTTCCAAGAACGTGATCTTTATGATACATGTATTGCCTCTTGGTCTGACATCGTCACTTGAAATGTTGGACTCTAGTGGTCCTTCCAAGAACGTGATCTTTATGATACATGTATTGCCTCTTGGTCTGACATCGTCACTTGAAATGTTGGACTCTAGTGGTCCTTCCAAGAACATCATCTTTATGATACATGTACTGCCTCTTGGTCTGACATCGTCACTTGAAATGTTGGACTCTAGTGGTCCTTCCAAGAACGTGATCTTTATGATACATGTATTGCCTCTTGGTCTGACATCGTCACTTGAAATGTTGGACTCTAGTGGTCCTTCCAAGAACGTGATCTTTATGATACATGTATTGCCTCTTGGTCTGACATCGTCACTTGAAATGTTGGACTCTAGTGGTCCTTCCAAGAACGTGATCTTTATGATACATGTATTGCCTCTTGGTCTGACATCGTCACTTGAAATGTTGGACTCTAGTGGTCCTTCCAAGAACGTGATCTTTATGATACATGTATTGCCTCTTGGTCTGACATCGTCACTTGAAATGTTGGACTCTAGTGGTCCTTCCAAGAACGTGATCTTTATGATACATGTATTGCCTCTTGGTCTGACATCGTCACTTGAAATGTTGGACTCTAGTGGTCCTTCCAAGAACATCATCTTTATGATACATGTACTGCCTCTTGGTCTGACATCGTCACTTGAAATGTTGGACTTTAGTGGTCCTCCCAAGAACGCGATCTTTATTCGAACAGACAATGAAATGTGATAGTCAACGATCCTCCTCATGGGAGAGGAGAACACTCACATCGGCTCCGGTTTCTTCACATTCACTTATAATTATGTGGTTTGTGGCATTAAAAAAACAAAGAGTGCTGTTTTATAGAGTCGCCTTTAGACAATGAATTGACAACATGGCGAATCGCTCAGTTGAAGCGCGAAGCAGCTAGGGGTTTGCCAATACTTTTGCAACTAAAATAGTTTGATCGCAAAATGACCTCATTCGTTTCACATATTTCATGTTCACGGCTGTGTTCTAAAGTGATATCTGCTTCACTTGTCTCTCTTGTATCACGCCAAGGACGAGTCTCGATGCTTCAACTGGACCTGGTTTGATGAGATCCTCTCAAGTCGTAAAGGAGGTCCTAACTTGTTGTGCGTCATTCCATGTCATATATTCAATGGAGGTGCTACACGAGTGTAGTCGAGATGAATTGATTACTGAAATAACCATTCTTTAAAAAGCTTGCGTTACCCCCAAAAATGTCCGAATTACCTCCAAGCGGGTAATCACCCCAAGTTAAATACCGCTGGTGCAGTGGGAGCATTGTAGTAGAGAGATAATCTGATGTGGTCTGACGTGGTCTAATGTGGTCTGGTCTGGTCTGGTCTGGTCTGGTCGAATCCGGCGAAAAGTGTCAGTGTCTACCGGTGTTTATAAATCCCATATACGAATCGAGTCGTCAAAGAGGTAGTCTGCAGTCTCTCGGAGATAAGACATATTTAAATTGAACGTGTATTGCGATCTGAGCACTGGGGTACCATTATTATGTATATTGTAATTATAAATATTATTTTAGGGATACCCATTTTATAGGCAATATTCACGGTTCAACAGCACGCGGAAGCACGTTTTATAGTCAGAATGAATCGGCGAGGTGAAGTGATGTGACATTGTAAAGCATTAGAACAGAAACAATATTGGGAAATCAACAACATTCTCAAACACAGCGTAATAATACTACCTCAATGCAACAGATGGCGCTACCCGTTCAATATCGCCGAGTTACAATGCTTGCCGATTCATTATGGCGTATTACCATAGGGTCTAGTGAGACACGTGCCCCAGGAAGGTTGTAATGTCAAGTATCTGAAAATTGTCGCACTCGGTTGATATGGACGAAAGGAATTGTTAGTCTCCTGTATCCTATTGTAGGACTCAACTCATTAGTTATCCATTTTGGTGGCGAATTTTAGCTGCTGTTACATAGATATGTACCATCGGATAGAGGTAGCGATGTCTCTCAATTTTAACAGTCCAGGATGGGAGCGCCATATCCTATTTGACAAGCTCGTGAAACGTGTTCTTTGCATGTTTTGCGTGTACTAGTATGCATGCTTTAATACTGGTGAGCGCAGCAGATATGCAAGTTGCACGAGTTCGTCTGTCAGTTTCCTCCAGATCGTAGCGGTACAGGTGCGCACCATCTAGTTGTTCGGCAGCTCGCCTGTGTTCTTATTCATCGAGAACCTCCAATCTCGAATCGTTGACATGTTGCGCTGTAGGCGTTGGTGCGGTCCTACATTCCAAAAGCCTGTGCCACAGTCTTGCGACAACACACTGGTTTCGAGCATCTTCAAATTCTTTGCGAGCTGCTGGGCATTAGATTGGATGTTCGCATGTGAATGTGCTGACTACGTCGTGTCATTCAGCCTTTTGACGACCAACAGGCCATGCTGTGTAAGTTCACTTTTAGAAGAAGAAAAAGTCTTTAAATGTGTTGTACCGTTACTTTATTGCGTGCACGCGCTCACACACACGCCACGCACGCTCGCACGCTCGCACACGCACGCACGCCGCACGCACGCAGCACGCACGCACGCCGCTCGTACGCACGCCGCAAGCCGCACGCTGCGCGCGCGCGCGCACACACACACAATGAACTGTGAGGTTCACGTAATACCTACTCAGATTTGTTAAGATTATATGTAACATGACCTGTATACTAATTGACGGGTTCTATAAGCACATTGTGGTGATCACGTTTATAGTAGATAAAGGGATTTAAAGAAACGTGTTCTTTGTAGACAGTGAATAATAAATTGTAGCAGTTTCACAATGATCTATTTGTGCGTGCTAAGATATTCAGCAGTCTTCATTTAACTCCAAGTACGTGTGTGTGTTTGTGTTGGTGTGCGTCAAAGCGCTCGTCCTTGTATGGATACGGTCCTGTCTGGCGTTGGTGCGGTCACACGCGAGTAGACATGGCGCCGATAGCTGCGCAGATTGCGTTTTGTGCGTGTCGTGGTCGCTCCCTTTAGCGGCCCGCTGCATCTCCATGCTGCGCGCGTACGCCATGTTCTGTCTGCGCCTGCGCTGCATCGCGAGCCGCTGCTCTACCTTGAGAGCTTTCTCCCGGGTCAGATGCTCCTTCCGGCCGCTTAGGCGTTGTATGTCATCCGTGACGACACGGGAGTTATGTGACGTCACCGACGACGAGTACGACATGCTGAGCGTCACCTGGGGATAGACCACTATTTAGTTTCATAGTAAAAACCGTCACCCGGGAATAGACCACTATTTAATTTCATATCAAATTAATGTAACGTAACAACACAGAAAATAACATTAACAGGAAATGAATTATAAGTTAAGACATCGGGTGGTTATAAAGAATATTGATAGACTATTCATTTCCCTTAGGAAATATGGAATAATTAGAAGTCGTGAAGAAACAGTATAGATTAAGTATCAAATAGTATTCATTGTATCACAAGACTCTACATGATTTGAACAAATGACCTGCTGATTGTTCTATTGCTAACAGTGTGAACAGTGAGCCAGAAATAAATCCAACAAATATCTCAGAATGGTAGTTTACATATAGATCAAACTAATATAAAATTTACTCTAAATAAGCCAAAAGTGTCATTGTCCACTTACCATCTGAATGTTATACTCTGGGTGGCAACCATGTTAAATCTTATTAAACAGCACGAATCTTACCACTCGAATGAAACCAACCCATTCGGGCAACATCATACTTAGCGAGGACTACCTTTGTTTCAAACGGAAATCATAAATGTAATTGTATGTTGAGCCCACCTCCTCGGCCGGGTTCCGGAAGTTCATGATGTGCACGGTGACCTTTTGCATGACGGGGTCGAAAACCATCTGTCGGTGCTTGCTGGCGGCCCACTCGTCACCCTTGACCAGGGTGGACGAGAGTACCCGGTTGCAGAAGCTGCCCAGTGAACGCGTGCTCCGTCCTCGTCTCACCCTCGCCTGCTTCTTCCCCGACCCGGAGCCCGAGGTGGCGACCGAGAACGGGCCACTGGAGTCGAAGGAAGTGTCCGCGCTAGATGCCGAGGTCCGCGTTGATGGGACGCTCAAGCTGCCGGAAGACCGGCCGAGACTCGTTGTCGGACGTGTCTTGTGGCAGGTGTGTTCGTCAAACGAACTCGAGCCCGCCGACGATAACTTCACCGCACTGAAAGGCCGCAGCTTCGACACCACTCGACCTGGTGTGCCGTAATGTTGACCCTCTCCTCCCGTCCTCGCTCGCGCCAGCTTGCGCAGAAGCAGGCGTACTTCGGGCTGTTGACGGACCGTGCGAGGGGAGCACCAGACACTGTCTTGTTGGTTCGGTTGGTGAGACGTCGGACACGGCGTCACATCTTCGTTTCCGTCGGACAGCCGCAGGTTCTCGAGACTGAGTAACTCCGTGGACGCGACCAGTGGGGGACTTACGGTCCCCGCTGACATGGTTCGGCTGAGTACAACGTTCCGTGGTCTACGATCGTGGACCCAACAAGTTCTGGACGGAATAGAATACAGATATCGAACGATTAAAATAAGTACAACCGTCAAACATTTTCTTAAATGCAAATGTACAGTTGTATTGAGGGCTACACATAGATCCGAGAATGTAGTAAAGAAAACGAGCCACTAGTCCAATTCACAATATGACATTGCAAGAACATTATTGCATGTTTGGACTTTCCAGCGGCATGTTATCAAAATAAGTCACAATAATTACTGTGTATCAGACAGCTCTAGTAATACAGACGCGGTATTCAAACTATTAGGAAAATAGCATGGGTTCTCAAGTTAGGACGTCACTACTATTGTTCTAAAAGTGCCATATTTGAACCAAAGTTTCAAACAGATCTCAACATTGGGTTCGATAGCTCTTAAACACAGCCTTCTTTTGAATCGGCGCAAATAGCTGTCTGTGTGTGGCGCTGCTTGTATCAGCATGCTCGTTCTGGTGAGTAGTGTAGAATTTGTTAAATATACCGTCCTTATGTCACAGGTGAAACATCCTATTTGTGAGGCACATGGCGTGCCACTAACGCTTTGACTATGAAGGCATTTAATTATCTAATGGATGTTTCGTAGTTTACTGTTCATAACGCGTGACGAGTTTAATGGGAGCGTGTTTTGTCAGCGGTAATAAGCGCAACAAAAGAATGGTGTTTAATACACTCGTTTTGTTCAGGCACGCACGTTTATATTGATCTACAGATGTTTCCGCGTAAGACCGCAGTGTAACAGTGTAACAGTGTAACAGTGTAACAGTGTAACAGTGTAACAGTGTGTCAACAACGATACAGTTGTGGATCATGAATCATTTGACTGTACTTGTTAATAGTTTCTCAAGTGTATTTACACGAAACTTCTCTAATGTGAACACGTCCATTGTACAACTGTCGTAGTCACTTCCGCTGTCGTATGATTTACTATAGCATAATACTAACCCTTTCTATCGAGCAATTGGCAGTATGATTTTGGAAAAAATGAACTTAGAAGTGATACGATAAACTATGATTGTGTCATCTGGAACATCACCAGCGAACGAAATCAGCTGCCTGTCGAGCCAGCCCACTTCATAATCAGCTACCAGTGACATATTAACAGAATCAGCCATATCTGACTGATTTGCAAATCAGCTACATGTTTGCACAACCAGCCTAGTGTATGACGGCTTAACACAATCACTCACGCGTGAAACGTCAGTAAAATCAGCAATGCGTGATGTGCTCAAAGATTTAGTCACGTGTGAGGGGTTAGCAGAATCAGCCATGTGTTTAACGTTCCATATCCTGCGGTGTCGGGTTATTATAGCAAGTCGTGTTGCCATAACCAGTCACGCGTGTCGATTTGCCATGGCCAGACACGGGTTTGGGACTGGCATATGCAACCAACTGTGTGGTGTGGGACGAGGTGGCCGAGCAATTAGAGTGCTGGGCTGTCGTTCGGAGGGACCGGGGTTCGAACCCTGGTGCCGGCCGGGCAATGGTTTGGTGTTGATTCAGTCGCGCCGTGTCGAAACCTGGGCAATCTCGTTCACCCTACGTTGCCCGTCTCTTTCGGAAGAGACGCTGTGAGCCCATGATCCCTTTTATCTGGTATACATTCCAGGGGAAGTAAAAAGAGCCCACGCACGGAAGTCGTGGACTCATTGAGCGGAGGTCTCATTCTAAAAAAAACCTCTACCACAGATTCATAAACGAAATGATGTTAGTAATATAATGGAAGCCAGGACAACACGTCCCCTGGGCCGGCTTGACTGAGATTGTCGCGCGTGCCGTATCAGCCACGACATACGGCGAGTTTTTGGCTCACATCACCAACCAACGTCAATCTGTAACGCCTGTCTAACATGCTTTGCTAAACCTGTCTAGTTAACAAAACACGCGAGTCAAACGTGGACAAGGGCAACATTGGTCTTGCGATTAGAGAATCGGAATGCTGGTAAAAAACCATGGTTCGAGTGCGCATCAGTAGGGTCATATTGTAACATGCTCACCTCGTTCACCCTACTTTGCCTGTTCATTGAAAAGAGACGCTGAAACCGTTTCATGGTCAGATCTATCTCAAGTTTATGCTGCAGAAAGTAAACGAACCGATCAGAGAAATGGAAAGAAACCTGTCGTGGTCTCGCAGAACCAATGAACACGATATAAAACACGTACTGTCGCTGCTTTGGCCGCTGCTTAAACACTTGCTCCAATAACTGAGCTAGCGCCATGAACACCTTGTTAGAAGCGATACCATGGTTTGGCCGCTGCTTAAACACTTGCACCAGTAACTGAGTTAACGCCATGAACACCTTGTCAGAAGCGACTCCATGCTTTGGCCGCTACTTAAACACTTGCTCCAATAATTGAGTTAGCGCCATGAACACCTTGTCAGAAGCGACTCCATGCTTTGGCCGCTACTTAAACACTCGCTCCAATAATTGAGTTAGCGCCATGATCACCTTGTTAGAAGCGACTCCATGCTTTGGCCGCTGCTTAAACACTTGCTCCAATAATTGAGTTAGCGCCATGATCACCTTGTTAGAAGCGACTCCATGCTTTGGCCGCTGCTTAAACACTTGCTCCAATAATCGAGTTAGCGCCATGAACACCTTGTCAGCTGCGATTCCATGGTTTGGCCGCTGCTTAAACACTTGCTCCGATAATTGAGTTAGCGCAATGAACACCTTGTCAGAAGCGACTCCATACTTTGATCGCTGCTTAAAAACTTGTTCCAATAATTGAGTTAGCGCCATGAAAACCTTGTCAGAAGCGACTCCATGTTTGGCCGCTGCTTAAACACTTGCTCCAGTAACTGAGTTAGCGCCATGAACACCTTGTCAGCAGCGACTCCATGGTTTGGCCGCTGCTTAAACACTTGCTCCAGTAACTGAGTTAGCGCCATGAACACCTTGTCAGCAGCGACTCCATGGTTTGGCCGCTGCTTAAACACTTGCTCCAGTAACTGAGTTAGCGCCATGAACACCTTGTCAGCAGCGACTCCATGGTTTGGCCGCTGCTTAAACACTTGCTCCAATAAATGAGCTAGCGCCATGAACACCTTGTCAGCAGCGACTCCATGTGTACGTTATTATTATTACTATTATTACTATTATTAACCAATGGGTCATAGAAAGAGTGTTGAAAGTGTATATTTTCAGTTGAACAATAAACGTAGCCGTATACCGACTAAAGTACTGGCACCATTGAAAAGGAATTAAGCCAAAGAAAAGAACGCACTTTGGTCAATTGCGATGAATGTGTTAACGACTCTTTCATATTATCCTTTGAGAAACGAGACGTCATTAAGCTAATCTGAAAACGAGTTCTGAGTCATATATCCGGCTGACAGTAATGACATGTTTGGCGTTGGCGGTTTGAGCGTAATCATATGTTAGACTTTCTGATACAGCAAGCTATCAAAAGCATGCTAGAAATAGTATACACCTGTTAATGCATATTGTTCGATATATATACTTCTTACTGGCATCGTGATGATTCTTTAGTGTGAAATTGGGGGCGTTTCATCATTGACCAGTCCTCTCTAAGGTTTGACCTAGACGAAGGTGTATCATAAACTGTTTTAGTGTTAGCAAGTCCCATGCACCTACCGATCAACATATCAAAAGTTGACTAAAATCTAAGTAGGGGGAATATTTAATATTTGCATAAATAAAAATGGCCACTCAAACCAATATTTTCTATCAATATCACTTCATTTTGAAGGGAGAAATAATAAAATGTAGACAATATTATTCATTAAACTGTATCATAGATAGTCATATTGATGTTTCTACAAATGCAATTACACGACGACTGCCATTTTTAAGATGACCGCCAATTATTCTGCAAATATCCACCATATATATATATATATATGAGTGTACTTTGAATAATAATATATCTCTATAATTTTGACTGCCTGTTCAACAGTTTACCACGATTATGTTATACTGCTCATGACAACATTCCATGACAGCAATTCGGCTTCCTGTCACACGGGGCGCCTGTCAAACTCATGTGGCAAACGAGGAATAAGGGCCACATAAAAATCTCACGCAAGTCAACAAAACTAAGTTGGATGTCCTTGCTTAGTGCTTTTGATTTGGAACTGTTTCATGTATGTGTGGGTGCTGAATTATAAACGGGAACGGGAAACGAGAGAGAGATAGGGGGAGAGAGAGGGGAGAGAGAGGGGAGAGAGAGAGGGAAGAGGGGAGAGAGAGGGGGGGGCAGAGAGAGAGGAGAGAGGGGAAGTGAGAGAAAAGAGAGAGAAAAAATAAATATAATACTACTAACCAGTTCATGCGAAATTGACCCTTTTGTGAACAGAACTTCCACCAATCATGCGACTATCTTGCGTGTACGTGGCAATACAAAACAATCGCACGATTCAACACTGAACGTGCCTTACATCCCGTGCTTCAACGGCGTTTCGCGTCGTACAGTAGACAACTCGAACAAGTTCCGTGTCGTGTGAGGTAAATGGCCGATGTCGTGAGAAGGACGCCGTAGGTTCCACGTCTGTGGCCGGCTGCTGCCTGCTTGGGTGGAACTAATCCGGCGAGGACACTGACTCGACCAGGCGTCAAGCGATACACCAATACATTGACACCATTAGAGAAACGAGCGCTTTGTGCTGGCTCCGAACGAAAAGAATAGGAGCGGTCCTGTAATCCACGCGTCGGGTCTGTTCACGAGGTACTGCCGGGTAATCCAATTGGAACGTTATCAGTGGCAATTGTCCGACGAACAAAGACGCGTGCAGTGTTCACAACAAACACTCTAATAAAACATTCTTTAAATCAAGATAAGCTGGATTCAGAGTTTGCGATTTCTCGTTAACATTATATTCGAAGACAGTGACTTTGTTTGTATATGTCACTACACAACGATCGGTTATTCCCAGTAAAACGACTACTCCGAATAACCGTGCCATAGTGCGCGATCGTGTTCCTGCACTGGTATTAATAATAACGCTAATGCTCTTCATAGCGCTAATTCCCACTTGGTGCATCGGTGCGCTGTACAAATAAACTCATACCAAATAAGCTAAACATTATTAATATAAGTTGTCGAATACAAAATACACGCACGCACACAAACACGTACAACACGCACGCACACACGTACGCAAGCATGTGCGCGCGCGAACACACACACACACGACATTCGTCCCAGTGGAAAGTCCACATTGATTCCACAGTATCCAACTGATGCGCGACAAACGGTGACGTCACATCATGCAGCCTGGATAATTAAGGCAGAAACAGAGGTAGCCTCGATCACCCAGGCTAAGTGACGGAAGTGAGTGAGGATATCGACTGAGATGGAATGATTTTTTTGGTATATATTTGACGGGCTTGAGAGTAGAGAACGAGAGCGAGAGATAGAGGGAGTGAAGATGGGTTGTGGTGACGGCTGTGTAGGAGCAGTGACGGGAACAGAAAACTGAAAACAGACACCTAGTCTCGGACTAGAGGGAGAAAGAGGAACACATGAAAATCAAGTACATGTTCACATTGAAGAAACAGTTATGTAATCTATGTTTGCATTGATGCATTGTGGGATGCGGTAGCCGGGTGTTAGAAGACCGGATTGTTATAACAACATCTATTGCGTCTTTGATTACGATACAGTGTGTTGAAACACGTGTCGATAATGTAGAATAATAATGCGTAGATGTAGGCATGTACATTCTGATCGTCAGTCCGTCCTGTTAAAGGTGCGAAGTCGTGGATGTTTAGTTCAGCATCAAACCAACCATACTATTACCAAAGGTAAATGGTTATCTAAAATAACACAGCATTCGATTATTTTAACCTTTTCAAACTTTGAAAGCGCGCTATGCATCAGACTCTTCTGGAGGACATAGGCTCCTTCCAACACCACATCGACTTCTGTGAAGATGAGAAGTCAACATATGTCCGAGCAGTAAGACTATTCGCTGAATCTACCTTGATACATTAATACAGTTCCGGTAGCAATGCACATCTTAACTACTTTCCAGGAGAAACGGCCATTTTGTTGGTTTTCGGTTTTACCAACAATCACTTCAGCCGGAACAGACAATGTGCCTAATTAATATCCGCCATTTTTAAAGATGGCGGTCGTCAATACAAATGACATAATAACTACGTTATGTAGACCCGTATAGATTACATGTTTAAGCGATTTCAGAAATTATAACGTTTCGCCTTCGTCGACATGCCTATATTCGCCATTTTTAAAAAGCATATTATTCCCATATCTCAAGAACTACATAACATAATTATTCCCGTATCTTAATATCTACATATCCTTGAACCTTGAAGTTGGTGTCAAAACATGTTTTTGGCATCTTGCACAGTGAGCACACCAGAAATGTAATTTTACTGGGTTCTCAGCCCCCCCCCCCCCCCCCCCCCCCCCTACGAACAGCGTTCATGTTGAATACAGCCTTCACTATAAACACAACGGAAGCTTCATACTACTTATGGTAGACGTGGTGTTCCAGGTTTCCCTGATGAAGACACCCGACATGACAATGTATTATTCTGTTGTTTCAGTTGTTTAAGTTGATAGGCTTAGCAATGTTCTCAAAGAATATGCAAAACCAAATATACAATAAAGATAATAAGTCATTAGTAATCAACATGTTGTTTTAGAGATATCAGTACCTCTCTTTAATCGTATATAATAATAATAATATATTTTAATTGGTATAGCGCCACATCCAGTATTGTTCGTGGCGCTTCACAACATAATATTATTAAAATACATAAAATGGTAGAATTGCAATAAATATGTATATGTATATTAATTTAAAATAAATAGTAGTGGTAAAGAATAAAATAAATAAATACATACATATTGAATGATGTATAATTTCTAAATAAGGAAGTAAATAAATAGCAGTTATTCATCAAAATTAAATAATAGTAATAATAGTCAATCTAGCACAATAACTATATAAAAATAATACTAATAAATAAATATATATATGTATGATTAATAATAATAAATAATTTAGTAAAACATTTGATATTAAATAGTTTACGTGACGAATAAGGAATAATCATTATACGAATGAAGCTGGCGAGAGTGTCACAGGTTTTAACAACACTTGGTAAAGTGTTCCATAGGGACGTAGCAGCTACAGCGAACGAGCCGTGCCCAGCCTTGATACGAGTGCGCTTCACTTCCAACATGTTACTGCTCGCAGAGCGCAGTGCTCTTGCCGGTTGATATGGGTGCACGAGTTCACACAGGTACACGGGCGCGTCATGGTGCATGGCTTTGTATGTGAGTACCAGTATCTTGTAATCCACTCTGCGCGCAACAGGCAGCCAAAGAAGTTTGCGTAACAGGGGCGTGGCGCTGTCACTACGTGGACGACGCAAGATCAGTCTGGCAGCCGAGTTGTGTCTTGCCGTCGTTCATGCACGTGGAATTCCATGCCATCCAGTTCTATATTTCATCCAAACAGTCCTCGAATAATGTCACCTATAGGTTGGACATGTAATGAAAAGAACAGTGGTCCAAGGACAGAGCACTGCGGTAACCTGTCGTTAGAGTAGTAGTACTCGACGATTGGTCACCGATTACAATTCGCTGCGTCCGGTCTTGCAGGTACGATGTCATCCAGTCCAGTGCTTTTCCAACAAAGCCATAGCGTAAACGTAGACGCTTAATCAAGATGTCATGGTTGATAGTATCGAAGGCGGCACTAAAACCAATGAGAACCAAGATGGTTCCTTGTTTATTGTCCATGGCTGTTTTTATGACACTTGTAACGTACAGTAGCGCGGTTTCGGTCGAATGTTTTTTCGTTACGCCGACTGAAAGCACTCAACCATTTGCTGGTCAGACACATGCGTCATTATCCTAAGCGCGACCACTTTCTCAATTACTTTGGATAATTGTGTAAGGTTACACACAGGTCGATAACTGCTCAGAATGTCTTTGTCAAGTGATGGTTTCTTCAAAAGCGGACGGTCAATTGCACGCTTCAGCGACTTTGGCATGACTGCCTCGTCCAGCGAAGCATTCGTAATTCGTGTGATGACACACACAATACTTGTGATATTGTCTCTTAGCTGAATTGCAGACAGAGGATCCAACGCACACGTTTTGCCAGTAGTACCACACATCGCTGTGATCTCTGTGTTCGTTGTTGGATCAAACGCATGGATACAGTCAGTAAAACAACGTATTTCATCTGTTGGCCTATCGATGATGTTGAAACACTGCAGACCTGACAGGAGCTTGTCAATCTTTTCACTAAAGAAACGTCAAAATTATTCGCATTTTGGGCCGTCAAGTGGAATTCAGGGTGTTCCTGTGTGCGATGGCCATCAAGCGATCTCAGTAATCGAAACATGGTTTTGTTGTTTGCCTTCTCCAGGCGGTTTTGATAATAATCCGTTTTGCGTGCTGATATTAAAGCAGTGCATTCTTCACGAGCGGTGACATATAATTGCCGATAAATCTACGGTTTAGTTCTTCTCTACACATTCTCCCGTTTCCGCTTCTTGTCCCTGGCGTCGTCGATGTCAGAGTCGTACCAGGGATGTGGTGTGCTGTCTCTTACTTTCACATTGCGTAACGAGGCATGTTTGTCAAGGCATTCCGTGAGACAGGTGTTGTACATCTCCACCAAATCCTCTGCTTGTCGATCATTCGCGCATGTACGCAATGTGTATCTGTTTTAATGTTCCTGAAATTCCGCTTTGCAATCGTCTTAGTTTTCACTGCAGGCTTCAGTGCTC
This sequence comes from Escarpia spicata, assembly GCA_963995525.1. NCBI lineage: Eukaryota > Metazoa > Annelida > Polychaeta > Sabellida > Siboglinidae > Escarpia > Escarpia spicata. Next base: position 46,353,344 of record OZ023211.1, on the reverse strand, counting down.
TTAGTGTGAGTTCAATGCGATGGTGGTCAGACAGAGAGTCAGGATGCACAGTAACGGAAGTAATGAAGTCGTCATCAGTTTGACTGATCACAAGATCCAATACTTTGTATATGTCCGATTTGGTGTGTTGGCGAATGTATATGTTGAGTTAGATTGGACGATTCACATAGAGTGCGAAGTGGTTCTGATTTGAGGGTATCGTCAAAATGAACATTTAAGTCACCAATGGTGACAGTATGAACAACGGAGATGGATGCCTCGATGAATGGCTGCTCAAGTTCGGCGTAACAATTCGATATTGTTCCAGATGTCTTACTTGATGCAGGCGGGTGATAAGCGACCCAGATATTGTATTTCAACAAGAACGGGTTGGTGAATTGCAGACGGAGATGTTCGATGGTTGTGAATGGCAGCTTTGGGAGGATCTTGGTGTTGAAGGTATTTCGATGAACTATGGCAACTCCGCCGCCACGACCAGAGGCACGTGCTACATGATTGAATGTGTAGCCGGGAGGCGTCAGTTCAGCCACAATCGCTTCGTCTCCAGTTTTTTAGCCACGTCTCGGTTATGGCCAAAACATCCCAATCGTGTTGGATAATTTTTATCATTTATAGTCAGCGTCTTTGCCCAATGCGATGTTGGTGTAACGATTCATAAAATCCTTGTCGTCAGTTTGACAAGACGACAGTTTCACTCGGGTAATGTTTGCGTTGTTGACACCGCATTGGTGGTAAGTGGGTGTAAAGCAGGGCCGACGTCCAATTACTGGACGTATTGTACGATGGCGATTGCGACCGGCTGTGCAACTTCGTGTGACCGCACAAATTCCATTGTCCTTTAACGTGTCGAATAAAGGCTGAAGCTGCCTTCCGCCAGTGACACTCGCAATGCTATGGGCGAATAGTTCCTGCCGAGTGTAGGTCACCATGGGTACAGGTGTTCCACCGGAATAAAAGTCGCAGAAATACACACGCATATAATAATACATTTATTCGTACTAAAATTGTACAATTCAACTAAATCAATGTATATAAGTTACTGTGTACATAAAACAGTAAGCAATGAGCGCAGCTCGTCAATGGCTAAAAAAGAAGAGCTACCCACATTATTTATATTATGTAATACATCTTTTGCAAATGAGACTACAAACTAGTTCATCATCCAGCCCCTCCGGGTAGTGGTCTTGAATCATACCATAAAACTGATTAGACTTCATTCGAAAGAATGTCATGGCATCAAGTTTGAATTTGGACATGATATAGTTCAAACTTTTAGACATATATGACCCACTACCTTGAAAGGCTAGATGAGAGAGCATTTTCAAACTGGAGTTACTGCATTTCAAGCAACTGCATAAATCGTACCATTCGATTCATAATTTGAATTTGAATCGGTAAACAGTCTGCTCTATAAAACCAATAACTCGAACGAACAGCTCCGTGCATTCAGGGCAATGGTATCAAACGATGTTCAATTCTCACCAGTGTCGTAGTAATATAAATACGTAAAATTCAATTTCAAACACAGAGCAAATAAATAGCTGCCACTGGGGCGCTTGTCACATAATCAAACATATATCTTATTAATACTATGTTAAACGTTTTAAATAATAGTACATCGGTAGCACGACATCGGTATTATTGAATCAATCAACACCTGGTTAGCGCTTGCACCTCGACTAGAAGGGGTCCCAGAGCGTACTTGGATTCAACTTTGGTGTAATTATGCTGCACCTATCGGTAAGTGCAAGTCGCTGACCACGAGCCTGAAGCCGGCCGGATACGTGCCGGACAATGGGGTGTCAAAGAGAGTGATTATAGAACAATACAAGTCGCAATCTGCTTCCCTTGTGTCGTGTACGTCTGTGTGTGCGCGCTCGAGCACGTGCGTGTTGTGTCTGTTCGTGTAAGCGTACGCGTGTGCGTGCGTGTGATTGAGTTACTGAAAACATGCACATTAATTACGTTTTAAATTGGTTAAATCATTTTTTACGGACATTATTTTATTGTTTTCAATACTTTCAATAGTCTCTAGTACACATTCCAATGCTCACACTCACACACACACACACACACACACACACACACACACACACACACACACACACACACACACACACACACACACACACACAGAGAGAGAGAGAGAGAGAGAGACACGCACACACACACACGCGCGCGCGCACGCACGCATACACGCGTAAATAGTAGTTAGGGCCCGGCTGGCCCTGTGCAAGAGCCAAAGATCAAAGAACATCAAAGGGTTTCGGGGCAGTAGCCCCGTTTTGGCTCTTTACTTATAAAAAGAAATGATTAATGACCTGTTATAAAAATCTACTTTAAAAAAAACCTCTTACCATAATTGGTTTTTGACAGCTTTACTTATAAAAAAAAGTTTGATTGATGACCGTGCCGCCGACCCACCGCGGCACGCCGCCTGTTCTTCTAAGTACATTAGAGCTGACCTCTAGTGGTTATACTTGTTATGATAACGTAGACTTAATGAGGCTTAATGCTTAATGACTTAATGACGTATATCTAGTGAGCTGCCCTCTAGTGGCTATACATGCTATGATAACGTAGACTTAATGAGGCTTAATGCTTAATGACTTAATGACGTAGGTCAGTAGGTCAGTACGGTAGCGCCTCTAGTGTAAGAATGAGTAATCAGTCATTTATGCGTAAGGAGGTTATATAGTGGTTATACACGAGGGATAACGTAGAAGGTAGCGCCTCTAGTGGCTATGCCGCGTAAGGAGGTTATTTGTAGGTCAGTAGGTCAGTACGGTAGCGCCTCTAGTGTAAGAATGAGTAATCAGTCATTTATGCATAAGGAGGTTATATAGTGGTTATACACGAGGGATAACGTAGAAGGTAGCGCATCTAGTGGCTATGCCGCGTAAGGAGGTTATATGGTGGTTATACACGAGGGCTAACGTAGAAGGTAGCCCCTCTATGCTATGCCCTCTAGTTGTATGATAACGTAGACGGTAGCGCCTCTAGTGTAAGAATGAGTAACGCGTGAAAAATATAAGTGTTATAATCAGTGTAGGACGGTGTATTAGTTGCATGTGTTGTGAGCTGGTTCTTTTATTCTCTCGCTTTCCCGTACAAACCTGTAGTCGGTGATGAAATATAACGGCGGCTGCTGGTGTCGCTAAAGATGACGATATTGGTGACCTATGACTTTGACGCCGTCGGTACCCTAGTTAAGCCTAGCTGTAAGCGGGCGTACATAAATGATGACGATATTGGTGACCTATGACTTTGACGCCGTCGGTGCCCTAGTTAAGCCTAGCTGTAAGCGGGCGTACATAAATGATGACGAAATTGGTGACCTATGACTTTGACGCCGTCGGTACCCTAGTTAAGCCTAGCTGTAAGCGGGCGTACATAAATGATGACAATATTGGTGACCTATGACTTTGACGCCGCCGGTGCCCTAGTTAAGCCTAGCTGTAAGCGGGCGTACATAAATGATGACAATATTGGTGACCTATGACTTTGACGCCGCCGGTGCCCTAGTTAAGCCTAGCTGTAAGCGGGCGTATAAAGTTCGGTTCTATTGTCGTGAGGCGGAACGCTAAGCGCAAAAAAATATAGACTGACGCTGACTGGGGAACACTACTGTATTATTCATACAGTAACCTAGGTAGAAATAAGACAGGTTTCTAATAAGGGTGCTGTATTTTTAAGCTGAAGTTGACTTTATAGTGGATTGTTATGCACAAGTAGTTGGAATATTACGACGAGGACCATATTGTGAACATAGGAAAGGAGACGGTGGGCAATATATTTTTTTATTAATGCATTTTACAACGTTAGTCAGTTTTAGCGTATATAGTATTTTTTTTTAATGTTTAATAACCTCCATAATCCATAGGTGGTCCGCCACCAGAGTACGATGGTCGAGGGTGTACAGTGTAAGGGGAAAGCCATCCCCGAATTGGCGACGATGTGGTGGTGATGGTAGTTAATCGGTTGAGTGTGATTGAGGCTGCGCCGCGTATCTTCAACTGTCCACATACCTTCTGCATCTGCCACTTGCATGTCGCTATGTACCTCCTTATTGTATCTTCAACTGTCCACATACCTTCTGCATCTCCCACTTGCATATCGCTCTCTACCTCCTTATCGTATCTTCAACTGTCCACATACCTTCTGCATCTCCCGCTTACATGTCGCTATGTACCTCCTTATTGTATCTTCAACTGTCCACATACCTTCTGCATCTGCCGCTTGCATATCGCTCTCTACCTCCTTACTGTATCTTCAACTGTCCACATACCTTCTGCATCTGCCACTTGCATGTCGTTCTCTACCTCCTTACTGTATCTTCAACTGTCCACATACCTTCTGCATCTCCCGCTTACATATCGCTCTGTACCTCCTTATTGTATCTTCAACTGTCCACATACCTTCTGCATCTGCCGCTTGCATATCGCTCTCTACCTCCTTACTGTATCTTCAACTGTCCACATACCTTCTGCATCTGCCGCTTGCATGTCGCTCTCTACCTCCTTATTGTATCTTCAACTGTCCACATACCTTCTGCATCTGCCACTTGCATGTCGCTCTGTACCTCCTTATTGTATCTTCAACTGTCCACATACCTTCTGCATCTGCCGCTTGCATATCGCTCTGTACCTCCTTACTGTATCTTCAACTGTCCACATACCTTCTGCATCTGCCGCTTGCATGTCGCTCTGTACCTCCTTACTGTATCTTCAACTGTCCACATACCTTCTGCATCTGCCACTTGCATGTCGCTCTGTACCTCCTTATTGTATCTTCAACTGTCCACATACCTTCTGCATCTGCCGCTTGCATATCGCTCTGTACCTCCTTACTGTATCTTCAACTGTCCACATACCTTCTGCATCTGCCACTTGCATGTCGCTCTGTACCTCCTTATTGTATCTTCAACTGTCCACATACCTTCTGCATCTGCTGCTTGCATATCGCTCTGTACCTCCTTACAATATCTTCAACTGTCCACATACCTTCTGCACCTCCCGCTTGCACCTTGCTCTGTACCTCCTTATTGTATCTTCAACTGTCCACATACCTTCTGCATCTGCCACTTGCATATCGCTCTCTACCTCCTTATTGTATCTTCAACTGTCCACATACCTTCTGCATCTGCCACTTGCATATCGCTCTCTACCTCCTTATTGTATCTTCAACTGTCCACATACCTTCTGCATCTGCCACTTGCATATCGCTCTCTACCTCCTTATTGTATCTTCAACTGTCCACATACCTTCTGCATCTCCCGCTTGCATGTCGCTCTGTATCTCCTTACTGTATCTTCAACTGTCCACATACCTTCTGCATCTGCCGCTTGCATATCGCTCTCTACCTCCTTATTGTATCTTCAACTGTCCACATACCTTCTGCATCTCCCGCTTGCATGTCGCTCTGTACCTCCTTACTGTATCTTCAACTGTCCACATACCTTCTGCATCTGCCGCTTGCATATCGCTCTCTACCTCCTTATTGTATCTTCAACTGTCCACATACCTTCTGCATCTGCCGCTTGCATGTCGCTCTCTACCTCCTTACTGTATCTTCAACTGTCCACATACCTTCTGCATCTGCCGCTTGCATGTCGCTCTATACCTCCTTACTGTATCTTCAACTGTCCACATACCTTCTGCATCTGCCGCTTGCATGTCGCTCTATACCTCCTTACTGTATCTTCAACTGTCCACATACCTTCTGCATCTGCCGCTTGCATGTCGCTCTCTACCTCCTTATTGTATCTTCAACTGTACACATACCTTCTGCCTCTGCCACTTGCATGTCGCTCTGTACCTCCTTACTGTATCTTCAACTGTCCACATACCTTCTGCATCTGCCGCTAGCATGTCACTCTCTACCTCCCTTGCATGTCACTCTCTACTTCCTCACTGTATCTTCAACTGTCCACATACCTTCTGCATCTGCCGCTTGCATGTCGCTCTCTACCTCTTTATTGTATCTTCAACTGTCCACATACCTTCTCCATCTGCCACTTGCATGTCGCTCTGTACCTCCTTACTGTATCTTCAACTGTCCACATACCTTCTGCATCTGCCGCTAGCATGTCACTCTCTACCTCCCTTGCATGTCACTCTCTACTTCCTCACTGTATCTTCAACTGTCCACATACCTTCTTCATCTCACGCTTGCATCTTGCACTGTACCTCCTTACTGTATCTTCAACTGTCCACATACCTTCTGCATTTCCCACTTGCATATCGCTCTCTACCTCCTTATTGTATCTTCAACTGTCCACATACCCTCTGCATCTGCCGCTTGCATGTCACTCTCTACCTCCTTACAGTTTCTTCAACTATCTACATACCTTCTGCATCTCCCACTTGCATGTCGCTCTCTACCTCCTTACTGTATCTTCAACTGTCCACATACCATCTGAATCTCCCGCTTGCATGTCGCTCTCTACCTCCTTACTGTATCTTCAACTGTCCACATACCATCTGAATCTCCCGCTTGCATGTCGCTCTCTACCTCCTTACTGTATCTTCAACTGTCCACATACCTTCTGCATCTCCCACGTGCATGTCGCTCTGTACCTCCTTACTGAATCTTCAACTGTCCACATACCTTCGGCATTTCCCACTTGCAGCTCGCTCTCTACCTTCTAATTGTGTCTTCAACCGTCCATATACCTTCAGCATCTCCCGCTTGCATCTTGCTCTGTACCTCCTTACTGTATCTTCAACTGTCCACATAACTTCTGCATCTGCCGCTTGCATGTCGCTCTGTATCTCCTTACTGTATCTTCAACTATCCACATACCTTCTGCATCTCCCGCTTGCATGTCGCTCTGTATCTCCTTACTGTATCTTCAACTATCCACATACCTTCTGCATCTGCCGCTTGCATGTCGCTCTGTATCTCCTTACTGTATCTTCAACTATCCACATACCTTCTGCATCTGCCGCTTGCATGTCGCTCTGTATCTCCTTACTGTATCTTCAACTATCCACATACCTTCTGCATCTCCCGCTTGCATGTCGCTCTGTATCTCCTTACTGTATCTTCAACTGTCCACATACCTTCTGCATCTCCCGCTTGCATGTCGCTCTGTACCTCCTTACTGTATCTTCAACTGTCCACATAACTTCTACATCTCCCACTTGCATGTCACTCTCTACCTCCTTATTGTTTCTTCAACTGTCCACATACCTTCTGCATCTCCCGCTTGCATGTCACTCTCTACCTCCTTATTGTTTCTTCAACTGTCCACATACCTTCTGCATCTCCCAATTGCATGTCGCTCTCTACCTCCTAACTGTATCTTTAACTGTCCACATACCTTCTGCATCTCCCGCTTGCATGTCACTCTCTACCTCCTTATTGTTTCTTCAACTGTCCACATACCTTCTGCATCTCCCAATTGCATGTCGCTCTCTACCTCCTTACTGTATCTTCAACTGTCCACATATCTTCTGCATCTGCCGCTTGCATGTCGCTCTCTACCTTCTTATGTTAATATTGGAGCTGTATTTGTATTATTACCAAAATTACTGCTTAAACTAAAGGACCATGGCATAGGAAATGGTTGAATTAACTGGATAGAAAAATGGCTAATTGACAGAAGACAACGGGTAGTAGTTGACGGGGAAGCTTCAAACTGGAAATAAGTTTTGAGTGGGGTACCACAGGGATCAGTACTGGGACCTATATTATTCTTGATATATATATCAATGATTTGGACGATGATATAAATTTGCGGATGATACAACATTGTTTAGAAGGATTAAACGTGATGGAGAGAGACAGCATTTACAAGATGATCTTGACAGGTTGACCAAATGTTCTGGAAAGTGGCAAATGCTGTTCAATTTTGGGAAATGTAAATGCCTCCACACAGGACATGGGAACGAAGAGGTAGAATATACAATGGGAGGTACTGTACTAAGTACTACTGTAAAAGAAAAGGACTTAGGGTTAACCATTAGTGCTGATATGAAGGTTTCAGAGCAGTGGGTTCAAAGGGAAATCAAATCCTTGGATTAATTAGTCGAAATATAACGTATAAGGAAAAATAACTAATAATACCGCTGTACAAAAGAATAGTTAGGCCTCATTTAGAATATTGTATTCAAGCGTGGATGCCATATCGCAAGACGGACATAGATATGCTAGAAAGAGTACAGAGCTAAGAGAGCAACTAAAATGATACCAAAACTGAGGGATCTTAGTTACGAAACACGCCTAAAAGAATGTGGTTTAACAACACTAGAGACCATTAAATTCACAACGGACTGTAAATGAATGGAACAGATTATCTGCTAATTGTGTGGGTGCTAGTAGCGTGAATATGTTTAAAAAATAAAATCGACACATACCTTAAACGGGCGGGATACACAGATAGAAGTGTTTAAAATATTGAATGGTTATGAAAATATTTATAGAAATATTTTTTTCTCAGTTAAGAAAGATAGAAGGTCCATAGGACATGAAGTTACATTAGTAAAGGAGCAGTGTAGATTAGAGATAAGAAAGTTTTCATTCTCACAAAGGACTGTAAATGAATGGAACATATTATCTCCTGATTGTGTTGGTGCTAGTAGCGTGAATATGTTTTAAAATAAAATCGACACATACATTAAAAGGGCGGGATACACGTAGATAAAAAGTATTGGACTCTCGATAAGCCAAAAGGCTTCCTTGTCCACCTGCCATCTAGAGTTAATTTTCTGGATGGCAAGCTTGTTAAATCTTGTTAAATAAATTGCTCCGTTTTGTGCAGATTCTAAACAAATAAAACGAAAAGTAAAAATTTTCTTAAACGTTTAATTTACCCATGTTTTGTATTACGGTCTGGAGATTCTTTTTTCTTAAACTGAACAGGGAACGTAAAGTTATTCTACATGGTGTCGGAGACTACGTGTGCTTATCGATTTACAACTGCTGGATTTCGCGGAGCAAACGATCGATCTCGTCGTCCAGAAACGTGTTAGGAGGTAGCATGAAGGTAACAAAACCGATTTAAAAGAAATCGGCCTTGCGGTGAATGTATATGACCTTCTCAACAGTAACGGATCTAGGTGCAGTGTCAAACAAATACGTTAGTATATATGAATATAGTTCATGGTTTGACGTTTGTCACTGTGTCTGCTGGACAATATATGAAGAAGTTAAGCTGTTTTAGTGTTAATATATTTGTCATGGTGATGGAGATCAATTACAGGAAGCCTTAACTACTCGAACACATTTGTTAGCCATGTCGTTTTGTCTGGAGCTTTGTCGCTTATAAATTAACAAGATATTCTGCGGCTGCTGGACTAATGTCCTGCTTTCCATACGCCGATCTTGCTCTGTGCTCGTGGGCGTGCGTGTGCACGTGTGTGGGGGCGTTGTAGTGTGAGAACAACACTTTCGAACCATCGATCGAATGAATCCGGGATCGAGTCTTCTTGCTGTCGTTTTGAAGCATACATACAAACATACATACACACACACACACACACACACACACACACACACACACACACACACACACACACACACACACACTCACACTCACATACCCACATACCCACATACCCACATACACACATACACACATACACACATACACACATACACACATACACACATACACACATACACACATACACACATACACACATACATACATACACACACACATACACACATACACACATACACACATACACACATACACACATACACACATACATACATACAATTACGCCGACGCAAGGCCGACCTCCAGCTGCCCCACAGACAGAGCATCTGTATACGGGCAAGAGACGTCGAAATATGACGATGAAAACGAAGGAAACGAAGGAAACGAAGGAAACGAAGGAAACGAAGGAAACGAAGGAAACGAAGGAAACGAAGAAAACGAAGGAAACGAAAGAAACAAAGGAAACGAAGGAAACGAAGAGTCGGAGCAGTAACGGGAAGATATGCCGTTCACAGTATTTATTTTGAGGTCGTGGGGACAAATGCAAATGTTGCTGTGTATTTACATATGTAAGCGCCTCTGTCGCCACAGTTGTATCCGTTAATGTTGCCTTCTCTGGTGTATAAAAAACAGACACATTTAAATATATTCACCTTGAATGCATTGATTCGGGTGATTTAATATTGTTTTATGCTGTAGCGCGTTCAATGCAGTTTTGATGTCGAATGTTGCTTAGAGTGTTAACTTTAATGATCGATTTGTGAAAAGCTGTGCATTTCGACAGCGTATGACCAAACTAATGCACTCACATGTAACCGGATGTGAATTAAGCGGTTCCTTATAAGTCATCCTCGAGTTCGTCGTCGTTGAATAACGTGCTACAGAATTCACGACAAGTGCGCATTCCAGCGACACACCGTAACTTGATGCAATTGTTGACGTACGCGTCTGTCTCACACTCTTCCGTGCACTTGCTGTCGTTCTCCATGCACCCCTCCATACAGTAGATCATGCTCTTCTTCCACGGTTTGAAAGACGTCACTTCCGGTAATATTGCAGCGCAGACGAGTAGCGTCAGGACAGCGATACCGAAAAGCTGCAAGAAGATGCGTAATGAAACTGGATCAATCATATTTGAATCAGATGGCAGCTTTGCGAGTTCCGTGCAGCTGAAGGCGTAGTAGGCAGTAGCGGAGTAGCACACGGACTCGACGTTGTCCAATTACGTATACTACTCCACCATCGCCAAGAACAATTACAGCGGAATGCAAGTCTCGAAGTTACCGTTTGATATTCATTTCGCGCTCAAAATGATTTCAGTTAGCTAATCCAAACTTGATTTTCGGGGCTATGTTCTTTAATGGCCGCTGTCCGTTGCCAGGCGGTTTAAACGAAAAATTGAACGCGATGACCGCTCCATGACGCCACAAAATAGTTTCGGTCGTAGTTCAACATGTGTGATTATATTAAATCAGAACGACTCGACTGTATCGCACACAGCCTTTTGAACACTTGTGTAATCTATAGTATGATTACGCTATAATTGTGGAGGATTTTAGGTATATCTCCTCCAAGGTGACGAGGTTTACTCGGTTCTTTTTATATTCGCTCGTATCCTTGAAGCATTGGCCTCTGATCTACCAACTGGCAATGCATTTGAAAAAGAGAAGTGTAGTTTGTTGAGTTACTTGTTCCTGTGACACACTGAGTCGTTGTATTCCCCTGGTGGCGCCACTGTCCAGTTATGTTAACATTATTATTGCCCAAGGCAGCTGGTTGGCCACGAAAGAGGTCGTACAAGACAGGTATAAGAATATTTATGAATGATCTTGAATTTATATATTGGGGGGCTACTTATTTATCGACCTGAATGAATCTAAGCAACGTAGATCTAACAAAATTGCCCATATTTTGACACGGTATCAAGTGGATTCGAACAGCGACACATTAGAGGCTTAGACACTTTAGAACGTACCTTCTGCATCGCAACGATGTAGTCAAAGCGATTTTGTCCGGATACGTAAAATGCTGAAATCGAAACAGGTATATAAATCAATCAATCAGTCACCCAATAAATAATTAAATACATAAATAAATCAATTAATCAAACGAGAATCAAACAAATTAAGTAACTTTAATAGTATATATTAGAAACACTGAATTATAAAGAAAGTGACATAAGGTTTTATTATTTACAATTTACTTGTAACTGTAAAATGTTTACATCGCTAAGAAGTACCATCCACCCATCCATCCGTCCGTCCATCCATCCATCCATCCATCCATCCATCCATCCATCCATCCATCCATCCATCCATCCATCCATCCATCCATCCATCCAACCAACCAACCAACCAACCAATCAACAAACCAACCAACCAACCAATCAACAAACTAACCAACCCACCACCCAACCAACACACCCAACCAACACACCCACCCAACAACCAATCAATCAACCAACCCACCAACCAACCAATAAATCAACCAACCAAACCACCAACCCACCAACACACCCAACCAACACACCCACCCACCAACCAACCAATCAACCAACCACCCAACCAACTAACCAACCAACAAAACCAACCAACAAACCAACCAACCTATAACCTAACAAATAAACAACTAACCAACCAATCTGTCAGCCAGCCAATCGACCATCTATCTAAACAGGAGGTCAACAAATTAACAAAATAACTATCCAATCTATCAGCAAGTCAACCAACCAATCAACACAACCAACCAGCCAGCCAACCATCTAAGTGGGTCACTACCTCCAGGTTAGATTAAGAAAGGGGACGCACTTACCAGAGACAATAATACATAGGGTGACAAATTGTGCATCAAGTTAATACAAGTTAACGACTGGATGATTCCACCTCTACGCTGAACAAAATCAAGCTAACCTCGTAGACGGTCCTTTCGATCAACCTCCTTGTTTCTCCTGCGACGATGTCCGCCGATCAAAATCCGTCTGCCTTAGCCGGATATCAGAGCTGTGTATGCCACATTTAAAACGGAAAACTTAACGATGGAATTTGATGTTGAATCGTCGTAGGTCCCTGAAGTGACCCACTCAGACCCGAGTCTAACTTGAACATGCCTGCCTGGATGAGAGTCAACATTACAACCTGGTCGGTAACACGAGTGATGTCAAGTAGTGTCTAATGCAGGCATGTCTCTATAGGATTGGCTGCGTGAAGTGAGATGACCCAGTTAATAACAACTCAGATAATATATGTCCAATAACACAGGGATGGACGGACGGACGGAGGGAGGGAGGGAGGGAGGTAGGGAGGTAGGGAGGGAGGGAGGGAGGGAGGGAGGGAGGGAGGGAGGGAGGGAGGGAGGGAGGGAGGGAGGGAGGGGCGGACGGACGGACGGACGGACGGACGGACGGACGGACAGACATAGGGAGAAAGAGAGATAGGCGGAGGAAGGGAGGGACAGAGGGACGGACGGAGGAGGGAGGGAGGGACGAAGGGAGGGAGAGAAAGAGAGAAGGAGGGCGGGCTGGAGGGAGAGAAAGAAAACAAGACACCGCGAGACAGAGATACATAGAGACAGTGAGATGCATACAGACGCAGGGAGAGGCATAGAGAGGCGGAGAGAGGCACAGAGAGACGGGGAGAGGCATAGATAGGCGGATAGAGGCATAGATGGACGTCGAGAGGCTGTGTGGTTATGAGGAGATTAAAAGGCTGAGAGAAATAGTCTTGGAAGCTATATTGGATCGCTCAAAACCATCACTAGTCCCACACGACATATTGATGGAGGTGGGTTGAACCAGTAGGCTCTACGAAACGTTACACGTTTTTGAACTTTCCGAACTTATAGGCGACATACGAACGTGTATTTGGTATTTTATTAAATGCGCAAACGCCAACTTCTGGTATGCGATACGTCGCGCAACTTCAGGTAAGCATTACGATGCGAAAATCATGCCGACGTAAGAACTCAATCGTGTCCGTCCTCACACAGTTGTGTATACTTTAGACGTCGGCGTTGTTCATCCGTGAATCTAAAAAAAAGTCGTAGCAGAATTTGCGGCAGAGTCGGGAGGCTGGCATGCACACCCGCTTCACACCCTTTCATTCTCAGAGATGGAAATGTGTGCGAGCATGCGTGCGTGCGTGCGTGCGTGCGTGCGTGCGTGCGTGTGTATACGTACTATTATTAGGATTTCCTTACGTGACGTCATATTTAGCGTTCTCTGAATGTAGTGATATGCGTCAACATTGCTTGGAAAGAAATTCTAGGAAAAAAAACACAATATCTAGGCCTGCAAGCATCACATGCTAACCATTTGAGTTCGGCACATTTGCACTGGTCGGAAGAGTCTCCTTCGAGAAATAAGACACTAAAACGTACCTTGTGGACCATTCTGCTCCGGTGTGTTGTGATTGTAGGAATGTGCTGACTGCTGAAACAGGGCCACAGGTTGGATTGGGACATGTCAGCTACAAGCGAGTAGTCTACGCGGTGAAAGCTACAACATGTCTTCTACATTTCTGCAGATGTGCCACTAAATATAAGAGATTTGGCGACAGAATGAGCCCCGGTGACTCATCGAAGACTATTTAGCGCCAATGACGTTTGTACGATGATGAAAGGGGTAAAAGACCATCAATTAAGAAGAACTTTGATGGTCCTCCTATATTGAAGGACGAGGTTCGAAAAGCCATCAGATCAATGAAAAGGGGAAAAGCTGCTGGACCAGATAATATTACCATTGAAAATATTGAGTGTTTAGATGAATTTGGTATTGATATAGTAACAGACTTCTTAAACAAAATATATGAAAGCGGACGAATCCCAACTGATTTATCCAGATCCATTTTTGTAGCAATACCAAAGAAACCAGGTGCGATTGAATGTGAACTACACCGTACAATTAGTCTCACGAGTCACTTCACAAAGATGTAGCTTGAAATGATTATGACCAGGATGAGTAACAAAATAAAGCCTGAAATTGCTGAAGAACAATGTGGATTTGTAGAAGATAAAGGTACAAGTAATGCAATATACATCCTACGAACACTGATTGAGAGAGCACTGGAAGTGCAGAAAGATCTGTATGTATGTTTTATTGATTACACAAAGGCATTTGACAGAGTTCGTCATGAAGAAATCATATCAATGCTGGAAAGTTTGAACATTGATGGCAAAGATCTGAGAGTTGTGAGTTGAAGTGAGAAAACGTGTACTGCAGTGCTACATAGAGCCCATATTGCTATATGGATGTGAATCCTGGACAATAACCAAAACTTCACAAAAACCATAGAAGCCACTGAAATGTGGTTCTTAAGAAGAATGCTGCGAGTGCCATGGACTGCAAAGCAAAGCAATGAAGTCATCCTTAGGACAGCCAAATCAAAAAGAAAGATCATCAACAAAGTTAGAACACAAAAGGACGATTTATAGGCCATGTCATGAGAAAGAAAAAGTTATAACAAATAGTAACAACAGGAAAGATAGAAGGAAAAAGATCCAGAGGATGCCAGAGAATAAAAATAATAGATAGTCTGTCAACATGGTGTGGAAGGAGCACAACAGAACTGCTACAAACTACACACGGTTTGGAGGGCCATGATCGCCAACGCCTGTGACAGACATAAAAGAAGAAGAAGACGTTTGTAAACACCACCGGGCAGGTGAACTTACAGTGGCCACTGCAACGATAAAAACATGTGTACTCAACCGTTTCCTTTGTACGGCTGCACTGCGTGGCTCATATGAAGTATATGCTCATCAGAAAAGCTTCACAACGTGGAAATCAGGGTGTTTCATTTTCCGGTGCGTACATGTACGCATCGATGACGTGCTGGTATAACTTCGTAAGTGACATTTGGGGTAAATTTTATTTTTTATACAAATCAGTAGAAGACAACATTGCGTTTGTTCTCGTGTAATCACGTGCATGATATTCCATGCATAAATTACACTAAATGCCCTGTTAAGAGACACACATACAAAGATACGAAACGAAATATTTGTTTTGGTCTCATGCAAAATTTTGTTTTCTACTTACGAAATTTTACCACCACATCAAACATTATTTTTTTAATAACAGCTAGGACAAAATGACAACAAAGTGATGTACCAATGAATACCTGCCCTACACTTACACTAGCCTACAGCCACGCAACTAGCTGGCAGCCGCTATCACACTTGACATAAGTTGTTTGTCCTCGCTCGTGCCACGCACGCCTCGCATGCAGCTGAATGACCTAGTGGCATAACTGCTCCAAGTTGATTAATTCATCATTTCCATCGACTCGCCACTTACGGTATGCATAGGGCCAAGCCTACCGGAGTACTCTCCCTCAACTTACCTGCTGGTACTGGTGGTTCGTTGCTTCTATATCACCACGCGATTCACTTCGAAATTTTGTAGTTGAATAAAGTGGACGTTAAAGAGGCATCCACTAGAAGTCGAGTACTCCTCAGTGGACGGGTGGGAAGCTGAACTCTTATATTTCTTCCGAGTGGTCAAAAACGAGAGTCATCGTGTTGTCTTTGTTTGTACTGTGCTAGCGCATGGCCCGGTGTATGGATTTGTTAATAGTTCTGTTTACTCGAGGTGCCGACCGAACAAGGAGGGAGAGAAGAGGGAGGCAGGAAGCGAGGCAGAGAGGGAGGGAGGGGATGAGGGAAGGAGGGAGAGAGGGACGGACGGACGGACGAAGTGAGGGTAGGGGGAGGAAGAGAGAGAGCGAGAGATAGCGAGAGAGCGAAAGAGACAGAGAGAACAAAGAGAGAGTGAATGGGAACAAACAAGTATGTACGTGTGTCCGTAATTAGACAAAGCAAAGACAAAAAATACGGTTTAACAAATATTTCAGGAGTATTAGGACTTACGCAGCAGCTGTTTTCTTTTTGTGCAATTACTTATTTGTATTAAACGAACATTTGTTTAAATTTGGCAGTAACAGTAACGCATTATAATGGTGCTACACATAATTGACCTGTCCGGTGGTTTTACAAACAACTGTAGGCCAACCCAGTTCAATCAGTTGTAAATAATGTTAGTAATGTTTTCACATTTATTCAGACGAACTACTTAAACATGTCGTTGCAGAATCTACGACACATGCGCGAGCCAGGCACGCATCCACGCATCACGCACATCAGTGCATCCGTCCCTGGCAATTCGCACTGCTCTGCCATCAAACAACCTTCCATGCAGTAGATCATAGACTGCGACCACTCGTGGAATGACGTCACTTCCGGTAGACTCACCGCGCACAGAAACAGCGCAAGGGTTGCGATTGTGGACAGCTGTAACGACACAACTCAATTAATCATCGGGACAACAATTAAACCTACTCAAGTCACTATACTTATTTTGAGACATTTGTGTACGTAGAAAGTATGCCGCCAGACCACATTTTGATTTATCCCAATAAGTGCAACTAGTCATTCGTTACAATCAGAGTATTTACTTGGCCTAGTACCTACTTTGTCTTGATGCAGAGGCCTACCATATAGAACGATACAGGTTGTCTAGCCTTTTTTATCCTGTCACTAGCTATGTTGTTAAATTGGCATGCGCACACAGCGTGTTTGCTCAATTTGCTTATAGATTTCCGAACAGAACACGCGCCGTCTGAAACAACTAAACAATATGGCACCGGGGTAAAACAGCGACACACGTAATATGTAAACTACCTTCAATACACACAATACACAAATGCAGAATTGTTAATGAGTTAATTACTCTGATCTTCCCAGATGGCCACGAGGGATATAGGTAGATCGGACATCCTGCTCGATCTTTTTTTAATTGTTTTAAAAGCAATTAATACATACATACAATGTTAATTAAGACATTGTTACTCATTAATTGTCATATAAAACTGCGACATAGATACTGACATTGGTTGATCAGTAATTTAGGAATACACGTATTGTGTTTACATATCTTCAACTGTGCGTGTACAAATACAACATGGGTGTAGACTCCTATATGTCATATGTTATCTTTGGGACTTCCACCAACCTAAGCCTTCTACGAATGCAGCAATGTGTCAACTTTGTTTGTAAAGAGATTCTGCAGAAAACATATTAGTACTTAGCCTCTGCCCATATCAGGCCCTCCCTACTTGTTCGGTCGCTGACAACAAGTCTCCTACGAGAAATAAGACGCTGAAGCATACCTTGATGATCATTCTGCAACAGTAGCGTGTGGTGTAGAAGTGTGGCAATGGCTGAAACACAGAGATAAAAAATTACTATTTAAATGAGCATCTTGCATCTTGCATGTGTACACGTTAATGCAATGGAAGCTGTTAACGGTCCCTGCGTTCAAGATGAATTTAATAAGTTACATCAGCAAATGTCCGTCGTCAAGTTACTTTAAGCTATAGCTAGTCGACCGGAAAATAAAGCAACCACGCAAATATGGCCGTCTCGGTGACGATACACCTGAGTCACATTTCAACGTCGTCGTCGACGGTGCGACATTGTATGCCGCCGTTAAGTCTCAAGGAGGCTGAGTGACAGGATCGATGCCAACGACGTGCTGGCGAGGACATGTTGGCAACAACAATGTTTAGTTATGCAGCAGTGAAAACAATGACAAAGGTTTCACTCTGTTCCTTTTTTATGGTTGCACTCTTTCGTCCACGAACCCTAACAAAACACCGTTCAGAGGAGACAAGAGCAAGCTTGCCAGAAAACATATATTGTGATTTTTTATTTCTCGTTTTTAAACATGATTTTGTTTCGGTACACGGACATGTTATTTTGTCTGTTTTTGACTCATTACGCACACTTTTTGCCATTAAAAAAAATAAAAGTGGGCAAACACTATATTATGTCCTGTAAGCTCTCAGTGATACCAATCAATGGCGAAATTTTCGTAAGCCTATACCTGTCAACTCTCCCTTGACTTGTGGTGTATCTCCCAGTCTCCCAGAATACATGAACATTTCCCGGGTTTTCGAAATAGAGAAAAGCGCGACACCACGGGAAACGTGCTGAGACGTGCTGAACCGCTGAATTTCCGGCAAGAAATCTCCAACAGCACCACATTCACTCATTTTCCAATGTAAGGATCCGATACAGCGCGACGAGACAGCGCGACACGGGAATCGGGCTGAACCGCTGCCGAATCTGACAGAATAAAAGAAAAGTTGGCAGGTATGTAAGCCTGACTTTACAATTCACGGTGTGAGAGACAAAAGACACGATTTTTTTATCAATTGTAGGCATATACATTTTTGGGACATTGGCCCAGTAATATACCTGTCTATATCAACGATTCGTCACCTATGCGACACACTAGTACCTTGTGATCAATGTCGTATCATATACAAACAATTGTTTAAACAAACTGTTTGCCTTATTTATCTATAAAAATGATCTTAGTCAAACGTCTATGCTCTTATTAGAAGCGCTATATCTGACTTCAGTTCAGTTGAGTTCATCCCGAGACCTGTCAGGTCAGGGGAGACATGAAGGACGTAGTCACAGCAAATGCTCTCCAGCCGGGGCGGTCTAGCGCAAGTCTCAGTAGTGTTTGGGCGTCAAGGTCGGTCCACTCCCGTACGTTGTCCATCCAGGTCTTCCTTTGCCTGCCTCTCTGTCTGCTGCCCTCCAGGGTGCCCTGCGTGACTGTCTTAGCAAAGTAGTCGTGGCGTGTGACATGGCCGTACCATGCCAACTTTCTCCTTTTCACAGTTGCGAGGAGTGGCTCCTGTTGACCTGCTAGGGCAGTTATCCGGTTTCAGAGAAAGTCATTTGTCTTGTGCTCGGCCCAAGATATGTGCAGCAGGCGTCTGAAGCACTTGGTTTCAAACGTCAGTATCTTCTTCGTCATTGCAGCCGTCATGCAGTGTCCAACTTTCGCAGCCGTAAAGCAGGATGGAGACAACAAGGGCTCTGTACAGTCTGATCTTAGGTGCGATACTGATGTTAACGTTTCTCCATATCTTACTGAGTTTGGTCATTGCTGCTGTCGCAAGGACTATTCGGATCTGGAACTCTTCGTCAGACCGTCCATCTTTGGTGAGTGTGGAGCCGAGATATTTGAATGCATCCACATCGATCTCCAGCTTCTGGCCGTTCATCGTGATGTCAACAGTGATATTTTCAGTGCTGCTGGTCATCACCTTGTTTTTGTTGTTGCTTACCTCCATGCCGTAAGCGCCTGCTCTATCGATTAATCTATTGGTGAGATCTTGGAGCTCGTTGTTGCTTCCTCCAAGAAGATCTATATCGTCTGCAAATCGCAGGTTGCTGACAGATCTGCCTCCCATAGAGATGGTGGTGTTGAAGTTGTGGAGGGCTTCTCTCATGATGTTCTCGAGGTAGATGTTGAAAAGAACTGGCGACAGCAAGCAACCTCGACGGACTCCAACTGCGGTACGTCCTGAAGTACTCCCCTATTTGGCTGTTGAGAAGGACCGCACTGCTGGCATTGTTATACAGTGCGCTGATGACTTGAGTGATGCCTTCTTCAATGTTGAAGCGCCTTAGCACTTGCCACAGACCTTCGTGCCTCACCCTGTCAAAAGCCTTCTTGAAGTCTATAAAGTTGTGGAGCAGGCTCTTCTGGTGTTGCAGGTGCTTTTCGATCAGGATTTTTCAGTTGCATATTTGTTCTGTGGTACTTCTTCCGGGTCTGAATCCGGCCTGCTCTTCTGCTAGTAGTTCTTCTGATTGTTTTTTAAACCGGTTCAAAATTATGCGTAGCAGTATCTTGTTTGCGCAATGGTGGCTAATGGTTCGGTAGTTTTGGCACTTCCGGAAATTTCCTTTCTTAGGTAATAGGATGATGAGTGTCTGTGTCCATTCCTTTGGCCACTGTTTGAAGTCCCAGATTTTCTGGTAAATGGCTGTCATTGCAGTGACCATTCCTTCGCCACCATGTTTGAGCAGCCTCGCTGGAATATTATCTGCTCCTGGTGAGATCCCTATACTAGATATACTACGGATGGCTTAATTTCTTCCACCTCTTCCATTAAAATAGGCAATGTTTCTCGTTCTCTCTCTGGGGCCAGTTTTGTCTGCAGCACGCTGGTATCAGGCTGCCGGGGTAACTGTAGAGCTCCTGACTGTGCTTAATTAATTAATCCTGCTTTTTAAGACTTCGCCAGTCTCCGTCATTAGTGCTCCCGTGCTATCTTCAATGACTGATGTTCTGTTTTGTTGTGGCTTGGTCAGGTTCTTCAGTGTGTTAAAGGCTTGCTTGCTATTGCCCTGAGCCATTCCTGTCTCAATACTGGCACACTGCTCCTCAATCCACTGTTCTTTGGCTGCTTTCATTTCCTTCCGTATTGTCCTGTTGACCTGGCAATACTGTTCCTGTGAGTCTATAGCTGACTAATAAGGTTTAAAACCTGAGATCCATCGATCGACAAGAAAGCTAAATCAGATGATCGAGGACAATAATTACGTGCGGTTTTATACTGTGTTGAAAACGTGTGAATATATAAAAAAATATTTGGTTGTTCTTATTGATGTAATGCATGTACCCTGTAGAACTCTGGTCTGAAATAAATAAATAACTGACCTACTCTACTTCTCACCCCTTACCAGCTCGATAAGTTATATTTCTCTGATAGCCACCTCATCTGTGTTACATTGCTCTTGAATTGTGTTGTATATTATGTGGATGAGGAAATAAATTGACTTACTTACTCACTTGCTGCCATTACAGTAACAGTGCAGCCGAATCATCATTATCGACCACAACACAGGCATGCGCAGTAAGAAATAGAGCACGTGTGTTGTGTTGTCTACTGCGCGTGAGAATCGTAGCAGACGGGAAATGTCGACTATTTACTATTTTATTTGACGAACATAACTTATTTTGAAACGAAAAGGCGTCACAATGCGGCTTCTTACATTTACAAAATGTTTTGTAAACCATCTTCATGCACGAAAGTGTTTGCTTCAAACAGTAAGTATTTATGACCTTCATTGACAACGCACTGTCACAGTGACAGTTGTCAAACTTTGATCGTCACGATCACATTTTTGGGTTGATTTTCTGTTTTAGTAACGAATGATATGCCGGTGTAAACGTTTAACATACTATACAATATACTTAATAAATAGTGATTAATCATTTTGAATGCAATATTTTAAGTGTGGTTTCAGTAAATTACGTTGTTAATGTTAGTTGTAGGGCGATATTATAAGCTATTTCTGCGATAATTAAACCTGTCTTAGTATTTACGTCTTATACTTCGTAGCCTTTCAGTTTCACGATATAGGCCTACGTTTCTTTTAGTCGTATATTTTGATTACTATTATACCAGTTTAATATACGCGTGGATAATAATTCCATCAAAACAGCACACTGTAAATAATACAAATATAATGTAAATTGTAAATTTATTATGAAGTTGCCTTGTATCATCATTATGTAAATTGTAATCAGGGGTAGAACTTCAGAACCTTTATGTACTGACTAGCGGACTAGTGGGTAGTTCTACCCGTGGTAATCATGTAGCCATAGGCCCTGAAATGAAAGGCTTAAAATTGACCGTTCGGTAATCTTTTATTTACCTGGTAGTCTTAGACTTAGATGGTCAACTGACAAGGGTTCATAGATTTGTAATGGGCGATTCCACCGTTACGTGTGTGACATTCAGACAACATTTTAAATCTTTTAACTTCTACAGATCGATGCTAATGTGCAAACTGTATTACCCACTGGTAAATGTGATTGTTCTATGTCTTGTTTAATAGTTAGTGTATTATTTTTTACCATTAATTATAGAAAGTTATAGAAGTAAGTTTCTTTATCATAAACAAGTACACATGTATAGGTAGACAGTGTATCTGCACAGGGCTCGAAATTCTGCTTGTCCGTTACCCCGAGACAATTGGATTTGCCACCAGACAAGTGAAATTGCTACTACTTCAATCTGCTTGTTGTGGGACAACCTAGCTAATTACAGCCAGGACAACTAGGTCATTGGTACTTAGCTGTCCGTTCTCTAAAACATCTGTCATACAGTAAATCCCTTCAGTAAATGTTGCTCTCTAATGACGTTAAAAAAACACAAAATATACTGCAAGAAATACAGCTGACACCGTGTGTCATTTTGAAAATGAAAGCCATAATGAGGCTCCACCATTTGCTGCTGAATCAACCTGCGTTAGCTCAACTCGATATATTTTGATATTGGGTGAAGTTGTTTGAATAAAATAGCATTCTTTCTACGGGAATCTAATCAGGGTTTTTGTCAAAGAGCCAGGACCTGGGTAATTTTCCTGCCTATGGCGCTCATTAACGACTAACGTCATCGGTACGTGGTAGGTAAAAAACCTGTTTTGGGGCACAACATTTCAGCATCGTCAGATCAGCAACTGAAGTCCTAGCGCCACTAGTTCCACAGTAATAAGTGGATTGTGCACGGCCACAGGTGCCTGTGTATTTGTTATCATAATGCATGGTAGCCTGCAATAACATTGTAAAATACATACATTTTGTAACTTTATATATTAATTTGTTATTTTCAGAATTGCAATTTTTAGCCACCGTATCTATGCCAAAATAATATAAATGTGACCTCAGAATGGATAAAATACAACCATATATTAAAAAAATAACTGTTTTGCAAGATACATTTCCTATTAGAGAAGAGGAGTTTTCAACTCTACTGATTCCATCTGACAATGACCTGGGGGAGTGCATTGGGCTGAAAAGTACTGGGAATGGGACCTTGGTTGTTCATGATGTATGACTGATTTGCCTATTCTGGGCAAACTTAACAGGTGTTTTCAAACGTAACCATGACATTATTTTCATAGAATATTTTTTTTGCCAAGGCAAAACATGTGAAATCAAAGTACATTTCATGGTCAAATACTTGTGAAACCCTTTTCCTTCTATTGCAGTGAATGTTTTCTGTATGAAACACTCATTTTCTGGTCATTAAAATTACCATATTGACAGTTCAACACAAATAAGTGTTTATTGTTTGTCTTCACAGCACCTATTCCATGATAGGACTATCAGCACACACTATTCAACCTTCACATTAGTGCTGACATGAAGGTTTCAGAGCAGTGTGGAATTGTAGCTTCAAAGGGAAATCAAATCCTTGGATTAATTAGGCGAAACATAACGTATAAGGAAAAAGAGCTAATACTACCGCTGTACAAAACAATACTTAGGCCTCATTTAGAATATTGTATTCAAGCATGGAGGCCATATCGCAGGAAGGACATAGATATGCTAGAAAGAGTGCAGAGGAGAGCAACAAAAATTATACCAAAACTGAGGGATTTTAGTTACAAAATACGCCTAAACAAATGCGGCTTAACAACAACACTAGAGACCAGGAGATTGAGAGGAGATCAGATAGCAGTGTTTAAAATAATGAATGGTTATGATAATATTTATAGAAATATTTGTTTCTCAGTTAAGAAAGATAGGACCAGAGGACATGAAGTTACATTAGCAAAGGAGCAGTATCGATTAGATATAAGAAAATTCTCATTTTCACAAAGGACTATAAATGAATGGAACAGATTATCTGCTGATTGTGTGGGTGCTAGTAGCGTGAATATGTTTTAAAATAAAATCGACACATACCTCAGAAGGGCGGGATACACATAGATAAAAGGGTCGGACTCTCGATAAGCCAAAGGGCTTCCTTGTCCACCTGCCACCTAGAGTTAATTCTCTGGGTGGCAATCTTGTTAAATCTTGTTAAATGGAACATTACTGTACATTGGCTACTTATGGCAAATAGTGTTACAGTAAGGATTTAACATAGCAAAAACAAAATTAATTACTGAGAAATAGCTTTTGAAGGTTATTTCTTCGTGGGACAAGTGAATTCTTGTACGGACAAGAGAACGTTTGGTTCTACTTGTTCGCTGGACAAGTAGATAATTTGATTAATTTCGAGCCCTGCTGCATACCAATGTGGTTGGTTTATATTTTTTTAATAAAAAATATAAATGTGCCTTTATGTGTTTGACATGTTTTTGTTACGTTTGTGACACTTGTGAATTTGACTTACCCGGTAGTAATTTGCTTAAATTTACTCACTAATAGACAGTTTACATAACAAAGTATATGAGATTTCTAATGGATGCTATGATAACAAAAGACAGTAAGGTTACTTGATTATAATAAATAAATCAATTATGTGGATGTTGTGTATGTCAAATGCAGTGTTACGTGCGTGATGCTCAAAACTTTAAATTCAGATGGGCACATCAATTATTGTTCAAAATCTTAGAAATATGTTAACAAGTGGCATTATCCTAAACAGGCATATATATATAAGAAAACTCTTGCAATGTTAGGAAACAAAGTACAACAAAGTTAAATACAAAAACTAGATGCTCCTGTATCTTGGTGATTTTGTGCGCACGCTGCAAGGATTCAGAGCGCGTTAATGGTTATTAGTTAATAGTTAAAGGTTAATAATAATACACTGAAAATTAGGTCAAGTTAGGATGAGTAGTTATATAACAATTAAGATATGAAATTTCACAATGTGTGCCCCTTAACTGAAACGTCCCTCAATAATAACGTATTGGGTTCTAACTATTTTGTGTTTCTTTTCTGCTTTCAGGCTCTGCCCAGGACATGCTCTGCATTTTATGCCACCAAACCCGATGTAGTAAGTACCGATACCATCTCTACATGCTGTTAAACTAATACCATTGAGGAACAAACAATGACATCTAGGTCTAAATTCATGCTGGTGATTCAACAATGGCTAAACAAAATTTAAGTTGGCTAAATAAAATAGAAGACATAATCTGCAGACAGTCATGCACAGTAAATGCTGTTTTGCTGTGGCTGCAGCCAAGCTGTGAAATCCGTTCCCAAATGGTGTCTTTATATCAAAGACATTGCCACAGTATAAAACTTTAAAACAAATCTTTACAGCAGCACTTTTGTAATTTGCTGATGTGAACAATACAAAAACGAAACATTATATAATGCACATATTTAATTTTAATTAGTTAATAAGTTTTATTGTTTACTACATGTAATATAACCTTTTTAATGTTTATACACAGTACAGACTATTGATTGATTTTTAATGATTTTTTCATGGACTACATCTTAGAATAATTACTTTAGTTTAATATAATTCTAAGTAGTTGATTACGTAGTATATTAGTATATGTGAAGTACCTAAAAACAATTTCAATTGATTGGGCATTGTACAAATATCTGTTATTATTCTGAGGATAACCCGTGTACATGTCATCTGTTCTAGAACAGTTCATCAATAAATTACATACATACATACTTAAATATAACTTTTAAAAATGTCTACTACGGTCACCAGGTTGGCTTCACAAATGCTTGATTACATTTTCGAATATTGTTGGCTGATTGTGTTGCAGGAGGTTGTTCCTGTCGAGAGGATCCGCAACATTGGAATATCTGCACACATTGATTCTGGGAAAACAACACTGACGGAACGGATACTGTTCTACACAGGCCGACTTGGGGAGATGCACGAGGTTGGTTGTACTCTCTGTGACTTGGGGAGATGCACGAGGTTGGTTGTACTCTCTGTGACTTGGGGAGATGCACGACGTTGGTTGTACTCTCTGTGACTTGGGGAGATGCACGACGTTGGTTGTACTCTCTGTGACTTGGGGAGATGCACGACGTTGGTTGTACTCTCTGTGACTTGGGGAGATGCACGAGGTTGGTTGTACTCTGTGACTTGGGGAGATGCACGAGGTTGGTTGTACTCTCTGTGACTTGGGGAGATGCACGAGGTTGGTTGTACTCTCTGTGACTTGGGGAGATGCACGAGGTTGGTTGTACTCTCTGGGACTTGGGGAGATGCACGAGGTTGGTTGTACTCTCTGTGACTTGGGGAGATGCACGAGGTTGGTTGTACTCTCTGTGACTTGGGGAGATGCACGAGGTTGGTTGTCCTCTCTGTGACTTGGGGAGATGCACGAGGTTGGTTGTACTCTCTGTGACTTGGGGAGATGCACGAGGTTGGTTGTACTCTCTGTGACTTGGGGAGATGCACGAGGTTGGTTGTACTCTCTGTGACTTGGGGAGATGCACGAGGTTGGTTGTACTCTCTGTGACTTGGGGAGATGCACGAGGTTGGTTGTACTCTCTGTGACTTGGGGAGATGCACGAGGTTGGTTGTACTCTCTGTGACTTGGGGAGATGCACGAGGTTGGTTGTCCTCTCTGTGACTTGGGGAGATGCACGAGGTTGGTTGTACTCTCTGTGACTTGGGGAGATGCACGAGGTTGGTTGTACTCTCTGTGACTTGGGGAGATGCACGAGGTTGGTTGTACTCTCTGTGACTTGGGGAGATGCACGAGGTTGGTTGTACTCTCTGTGACTTGGGGAGATGCACGACGTTGGTTGTACTCTCTGTGACTTGGGGAGATGCACGAGGTTGGTTGTACTCTCTGTGACTTGGGGAGATGCACGAGGTTGGTTGTACTCTCTGTGACTTGGGGAGATGCACGAGGTTGGTTGTACTCTCTGTGACTTGGGGAGATGCACGAGGTTGGTTGTACTCTCTGTGACTTGGGGAGATGCACGAGGTTGGTTGTACTCTCTGTGACTTGGGGAGATGCACGAGGTTGGTTGTACTCTCTGTGACTTGGGGAGATGCACGAGGTTGGTTGTACTCTCTGTGACTTGGGGAGATGCACGAGGTTGGTTGTACTCTCTGTGACTTGGGGAGATGCACGACGAGGTTGGTTGTACTCTCTGTGACTTGGGGAGATGCACGACGAGGTTGGTTGTACTCTCTGTGACTTGGGGAGATGCACGACGAGGTTGGTTGTACTCTCTGTGACTTGGGGAGATGCACGAGGTTGGTTGTACTCTCTGTGACTTGGGGAGATGCACGAGGTTGGTTGTACTCTCTGTGACTTGGGGAGATGCACGAGGTTGGTTGTACTCTCTGTGACTTGGGGAGATGCACGAGGTTGGTTGTACTCTCTGTGACTTGGGGGGATGCACGAGGTTGGTTGTACTCTCTGTGACTTGGGGGGATGCACGAGGTGGGTTGTACTCTCTGTGACTTGGGGAGATGCACGAGGTTGGTTGTACTCTCTGTGACTTGGGGAGATGCACGAGGTTGGTTGTACTCTCTGTGACTTGGGGAGATGCACGAGGTTGGTTGTACTCTCTGTGACTTGGGGAGATGCACGAGGTTGGCAGATTGTACTTGTCAAATGACTTCAGGGATATCTGTGTGATGATTGTGAAATGAGCAGCGGAAAGTTGTGTCAGATTCCTGTATTGTGAAAACCATTTGTTGATAGTTTGTTACTAGCATTGGAACAGATGTTGTTGTAACAGATGTTGTTGTAATAGATGTTGTTGTAACAGATGCCCGTGATGAATCAAGTGTTGTGTGATTGAAATATAAACTACTGGATTCTGTGAATGTGCGAAAGCAACATCGCCAATTACGAGTATGGTATCAATAGAGGTTTTACTAATGTATGATATCACTTGGTACTTCAGCTAGTGTCTCTAACACAGTTGTCTTTTTGATTCCCCAGTGAAATCAAATTTTAAAACAATTGAGCAAACAACCAGTGATAAATTCACAAGCTAACTTTCTTCTAACTGAAAGAATTAGCTAATCTATTTCCGCATGTAAATTGCTTTCAGATTCAGTTAGATTCATTTTGATTAGGAACAAAAGTTTCCTTGATCTGGATCCTATGCTAGCTCAACTGAGCTTTCTAGGACACTGTGGATGTTGTAGTCAAGATGCACGGGATGGGTGCGGTTGTGACATTGTATTGGTTGTTGCTAGGTGCGGGAAAGGATGGGATTGTGACAATGTATTGATTGTTGCAAGGTGTGATTGAAGTATGGGATTGTGACATTGTATTGATTGTTGCTAGGTCTGAGGGAATGATGGGATTGTGACATTGTATTGATTGTTGCTAGGTGTGATTGAAGGATAGGATTGTGACATTGTGTTGATTGTTGTAAAGTGCGAGGGAAGGATGGGGTTGTGACATTGTGTTGGTTGTTGCTAGGTGCAGGGGAAGGATGGGATTGTGTTGGTTGTTGCTAAGTGCAGGTGAAGTATGGGGTTGTGACATTTTGTTGGTTGTTGCCAAGTGCAAGGCAATGATTGTTTTGTGATATTGTATTGGTTGTTCCGAAGTGCAAGGGATGGGTGGGTTTGTGACATTGTGTTGGTTGTTGTGAGGTGCATGGGAATGATGGGGCTGTGACATTGTATTGTTGCTAGGTGCAGGGGAAGGATGGGGTTGTGACATTGTGTTGGTTGTTGCTAGGTGCGGGGGAAGGATGGGGTTGTGACATTGTGTTGGTTGTTGCTAGGTGGGGGGAAGGATGGGGTTGTGACATTGTGTTGGTTGTTGCTAGGTACGGAGGAAGGATGGGGTTGTGACATTGTGTTGGTTGTTGCTAGGTGCGGGGGAAGGATGGGGTTGTGACATTGTGTTGGTTGTTGCTAGGTGCGGAGGAAGGATGGGGTTGTGACATTGTGTTGGTTGTTGCTAGGTGCGGGCGAAGGATGGGGTTGTGACATTGTGTTGGTTGTTGCTAGGTGCGGAGGAAGGATGGGGTTGTGACATTGTGTTGGTTGTTGCTAGGTGCGGGGGAAGGATGGGGTTGTGACATTGTGTTGGTTGTTGCTAGGTGGGGGAAGGATGGGGTTGTGACATTGTGTTGGTTGTTTCTAGATGCAGAGGATGGATGGGGTTGTGACATTGTGTTGGTTGTTGCTAGGTGCGGGGGAAGGATGGGGTTGTGACATTGTGTTGGTTGTTGCTAGGTGCAGGGGAAGGATGGGGTTGTGACATTGTGTTGGTTGTTGCTAGGTGCGGAGGAAGGATGGGATTGTGACATTGTGTTGGTTGTTGCTAGGTGCAGGGGAAGGATGGGGTTGTGACATTGTGTTGGTTGTTGCTAGGTGCGGAGGAAGGATGGGGTTGTGACATTGTGTTGGTTGTTGCTAGGTGCGGGGGAAGGATGGGGTTGTGATATTGTGTTGGTTGTTGCTAGGTGCGGGGGAAGGATGGGGTTGTGACATTGTGTTGGTTGTTGCTAGGTGCGGGGGAAGGATGGTGTTGGAGCTACTATGGACTTCATGGAGCTGGAGAGACAACGTGGGATCACGATCCAGTCGGCCGCCACATACACGGAGTGGAGGGACATCAATGTCAACATCATTGACACTCCTGGTACGTATTCAAAACCTACAATATGCTTGGATTATATCTGCAAGATAAACAGTTGGCTAGACATTTTCCATTTTGAAACTGTTATGATGTGAGAAATTCTTGGTGTATATAAAGTCAGGGCATCTGGGGTGTGGAAACGATCTAGCAAATTGTTTAAAATTCTAACTTTAAAATGTTATCTTGTGTCTAGTGACACAGTTTGAAGAGTTTCAGCTATCTAAAAGAATATGTTTAATGCATCGTAGCATGTCACATAATTATTTATTCTATTTACCTGAAGGTAACCAGAATGTCACTTTAAATATCTGTGATTTGTTGATACACGAGGCCTTGACATTAACACTGGCCCACTGGCCCAGTGCCTTTTTTGAAGCTATCGGACTAGTTCGGGCCACCAGTTTTCATATTTTAGTGGCCCAAAGTGCCACTGGTTTCCAGTTCTTGAAGCAGCGATCATGGCAAGACTGCATCAGGGATTAGATGCACAGTTCGCCAGAATTCTTAGACCCAACTCAGTTATAGGAAACTGTAAACGTAACATAGGTACTAATTCTGGTCACTAATGATTTCAAACTCCAACACTTATCATGCAGGCGATGGCATGCAATGCCATCGAATAAATTTTTTAACCACTGGCAGTGGCAGCGTAGGTTGACAAGACAGGAGACACCATGTCCCTTGGACATTCTTTATGCGGTGGTTGGAAGCTGTCTTGACTTTAGAATTAGGCATGCTTTTTCGTCTTTATTTGCAAAGGAATGCAGCTTAAATCAAAATTTCACTAGTGGCTAAAGGGCTCAGCACACTGTCAGTTTTCCCATTGGCGACCATGTTAATGTTTTGTGTGATTATAAGAAAACGTGACCTATAAAGTTTCTTAAACTTCCCACCTGCTGTTATTATCATCTCATTGACATGCTGGTCGATTTTAGTCAAAATCGAATATCTCTAGCTCTTGCAAAATGCCTGTATGTATGACACCCGTCAATATTTACAAATGCATGCAGGCAGTAATCCGGCTAAAGTGTCAACTAGCCAAATTGCTGCCAGATACCCTTCCGCTTAGTAAAATCAGCTAAAAAGACACCATTTTACTCTCAACAGCTGCTACAATCACACCTAGAAATCTGACTACTCAAATGCACTTATGTCAGAGCAAGTGAACATTGTAAAAAAATCATTTCTCAAAAATATAGTGCACTTTTTTTCGTCTGTAATCAAGCAGGAAGTCCAACAGTGTGCTGACCCCTAAAGTGACACAAACCAAATGTAATGCTGCGTCGGCAAGGTAAAGGCCACCTAGCTTGGGTGGTGCCACCTAGTGAATGAACCATGAAATAGTCTAATGCCTTGAATGATTTGTACATGAAAACAGTGTTAACTCAGCTACTGACTAGCTGTCACCACACTGGCCACAAACTTTAGTTAGACTTGGCAAATACCGTATACATGCATCTGAACAATCCTTGAACACTGAAACAATAATACAATTATTAGCTTTGGACATCTCACTTTGAACAATCAATATATATATAGTAACTTACAACAATATTTTTTGGTAAATAAAAAAGACTATAATATGTTTTGCACCTCAGAATCAGCGTTTTTTATGTTTCGCAAAATCAAGGCCAGTAACTTTTATGGGCAGGCTAGTAACTTTTTTGTGTGGATACAAAACCTTAATGTCAAGGCTTGTACACTGTATCGCATATCGATATATCATATTGCTGGCAGTGTATTGCGATATGTTGATACATCAATTAATGATACCTTCCTGCTGCCAGGTCACGTAGACTTCACCGTGGAGGTGGAGCGAGCATTGCGGGTGCTAGATGGCGCTGTGCTCGTGCTGTGTGCAGTGGGGGGCGTCCAGAGTCAGACGTTCACCGTCAACCGACAGATGAAGCGTTACAACGTCCCCTGCATTGCCTTCATCAATAAACTCGACCGCATGGCCGCCAACCCAGACAGGGTCCTCAGACACCTCAGGTACAGTGGCTGTTCTCTCACTGGGTCCTAGACCAGGTCCTCAAACACCTCAGGTACAGTGGCTGGTCTCTCACTGGGTCCTAGACCGGGTCCTCAGACACTTCAGGTACAGTGGCTGGTCTCTCACTGGGTCCTACACCAGGTCCTCAAACACCTCAGGTACAGTGGCTGGTCTCTCACTGGGTCCTAGACTGGGTCCTAGACCAGGTCCTCAGACACTTCAGGTACAGTGGCTGGTCTCTCACTGGGTCCTACACCAGGTCCTCAAACACCTCAGGTACAGTGGCTGGTCTCTCACTGGGTCCTAGACCAGGTCCTCAGACACTTCAGGTACAGTGGCTGGTCTCTCACTGGGTCCTACACCAGGTCCTCAGACACTTCAGGTACAGTGGCTGGTCTCTCATTGGGTCCTTGGAATGGGTCTTTAGACTTGCAAATGCACAATCCTGAAATGATGTACAAAGCTCTATTCATTAACATAGAGGGCAACCTTATCACGGATGAATTCATGCAACGTTACATGTTGTTTTGATGGTTTGTAGACATGGCTAATCTTTCACAGGCAGATCTTATGCCATATTCGTAGAGTTGACAAAGTTCTGTGGTTAAGGTTTTGTTTTGTTGATCCCCGCCACGTGCTTGGGTGATGTGTTGACTGTTCCAGGTCCAAGTTGAACCACAACGCGGCCTACCTTCAGATCCCTATTGGCCTGGAGAGTAACTGCAAGGGTCTCATCGACCTCATTCAACGCAAGGCTGTCTACTTCAAGGATCCATTTGGGTACGACCTTGTCTCCATTAACGACCATTTCATTACTCACTGACTAGCTGAGTAACCTGGAGCTGCTTGGCAAGAACTCACCTGTTAAAACCGTTTAATTCCCAACCAACCTTGTGTTGATTCTCAAGAAATAAGACTTGCAATTGGTTCTGAACTTGTATTTTTTGTTTTATTGTGCACATTTAACTAAGTAAACTATGCATTTCCTGAAAAGGCAGATAATTTTCTGCTTTATTCCAAATACATAAAACTCTAAACATGTACTAATATAGAGATGACTACAACGTGAAAAGTGAACCCTCGTTTTTGGGAAGAATTATTAATTATCTGTCATGTTGCTCATTTGTAGATTTGTAAGAACATATTTCATCAGAATTTCAGGCCCAGTTTGTTACAGTTTCCATAACAGATTCTACAAGTTGTAGTTATTGTTCTCTGTTTGCTGGTAGACACATGTCTCCATCAGTTTTACCTGTCTGTGACTGAAATTATGTATGTGATCTAACAGGCCCATTGGGATGGTTTGTAGATTTATATATTTTCAAAATTCATCCAGGGGGTGGGAATTATAGTGGGGGTCTCATTTTTTAAATGTCATTTCCGTCAATTTTACATGTGTGGGGCTGAATTTTATGTGGGATCTAGCAGGGCCAATGGGATGGTTCAAAATTTATCTGGGTGATGGGTTTCTTGAGGGTCAGAATTTCAAAACAGTTTTAGCACAGTGACTGCCTTTTTTCCTGGGCAGAATAATGAACATTGTGTTTGCGATGGACCGAAAAATGTACATTGTGTTTTGTGTTTGAGATGGACAGAATAATGAACATTGTGGTTGCGATGGACCGAAAAATGTACATTGTGTTTTGTGTTTGAGATGGACAGAATAATGAACATTGTATTTGAGATGGACAGAATAATGAACATTGTGGTTGCGATGGACCGAAAAATGTACATTGTGTTTTGTGTTTGAGATGGACAGAATAATGAACATTGTGTTTGCAATGGACAGAAAAATGTACATTGTGTTTTGTGTTTGAGATGGACAGAATAATGAACATTGTGTTTGCAATGGACAGAAAAATGTACATTGTGTTTTGTGTTTGAGATGGACAGAATAATGAACATTGTATTTGAGATGGACAGAAAAATGAACATTGTGTTTTGTGTTTGAGATGGACAGAATAATGAACATTGTGTTTGTGATGGACAGAAAAATGAACATTGTGTTTTGTGTTTGTGATGGACCGAATAATGAACATTGTGTTTGTGATGGACAGAAAAATGAACATTGTGTTTTGTGTTTGTGATGGACCGAATAATGAACATTGTGTTTTGTGTTTGTGATGGACCGAATAATGAACATTGTGTTTGAGATGGACAGAAAAATGAACATTGTGTTTAAGATGGACAGAATAATGAACATTGTGTTTGAGATGGACAGAAAAATGAACATTGTGTTTTGTGTTTGAGATGGACAGAATAATTAACATTGTGTTTGTGATGGACCAAATAATGAACATTGTGTTTGTGATGGACAGAATAATGAACATTGTGTTTTTTGTTTGAGATGGACAGAATAATGCACATTGTGTTTTGTGTTTGTGATGGACCGAATAATGAACATTGTGTTTGTGGTGGACAGAATAATGAACATTGTGTTTTGGGTTTGAGATGGACAGAATAATGAACATTGTGTTTGTGATGGACCGAATAATGAACATTGTGTATGTGATGGACAGAATAATGAACATTGTGTTTTGTGTTTGAGATGGACAGAATAATAAACATTGTGTTTTGTGTTTGTGATGGACCGAATAATGAACATTGTGTTTTGTGTTTGATATGGACAGAATAATGAACTTTGTGTTTGTGATGGACCAAATAATGAACATTGTGTTTTGTGTTTGATATGGACAGAATAATGAACATTGTGTTTTGTGTCTGTGATGGACAGAATAATGAACATTGTGTTTGTGATGGACAGAATAATGAACATTGTGTTTTGTGTCTGTGATGGACAGAATAATGAACATTGTGTTTTGTGTCTGTGATGGACAGAATAATGAACATTGTGTTTGTGATGGACAGAATAATGAACATTGTGTTTTGTGTCTGTGATGGACAGAATAATGAACATTGTGTTTGTGATGGACAGAATAATGAACATTGTGTTTTGTGTTTGAGATGGACAGAATAATAAACATTGTGTTTTGTGTTTGTGATGGACAGAATAATGAACATTGTGTTTTGTGTTTGATATGGACAGAATAATGAACGTTGTGTTTGTGATGGACCAAATAATGAACATTGTGTTTTGTGTTTGATATGGACAGAATAATGAACATTGTGTTTTGTGTTTGTGATGGACAGAATAATGAACATTGTGTTTTGTGTTTGATGTGGACAGAATAATGAACATTGTGTTTTGTGTCTGTGATGGACAGAATAATGAACATTGTGTTTGTGATGGACAGAATAATGAACATTGTGTTTGTGATGGACAGAATAATGAACATTGTGTTTTGTGTTTGATGTGGACAGAATAATGAACATTGTGTTTTGTGTCTGTGATGGACAGAATAATGAACATTGTGTTTGTGATGGACAGAATAATGAACATTGTGTTTTGTGTTTGAGATGGACAGAATAATGAACATTGTGTTTGTGATGGACAGAATAATGAACATTGTGTTTTGTGTTTGTGATGGACAGAATAATGAACATTGTGTTTTGTGTTTGCGACGACAGAATGAACGTAGTGTACGAGGACGCGCCAGAGAACATGATGGCCGAGATGGAAGACAGAAGGAAGGAGCTCATTGGTGAGTCAGGGACTGTCACAAGATCATCAGCTCAAAGAAATTCCATCATTAAACAAACTCTGTTGTTAAATTTAAAGGTCGTTTTCAAAATGCAAAAAGCTGCCGCCACATTACCAAGGACTGTTAATTGCTCTCAGATATTTCCCAACTTTCAAGGCCTCGAGAGCATTTACAGCATATAGCATTCCCCACATGTCACTTTTTGTATTGTTCCATTTCTGCTGTTATACATCCTCGCAAGCCAGGGCTGTTTGCCAGACAGAACTAGCCCTGGCTGATCCCCTACGCGAAGTGCAGAAGTTAGCTGAGTCAAACTAGTAGTTGACTTCGCCAGTCGCGACTGCATCACCCGTGAGAACAGCGCAAACACCCGCCCCAATTTGAAGACGGATAAACGACTTCTGGGTATCCCAATATATAATGACCCGTTCGCCCATTAGCACGAGCAGCCGAGCGGTATTGTGTATTCGAATAATTGCTTCTACATCCTAAACATTGCATGTAACACGAGCCACGTTTGGTTGAAATTAGTTTTATTATGACCACCTGACCTGCCGAGATCCACTGATCTAGTGAGCGATTTCATACGCTGATCTTAAATTCAGAGTTTGGCAAAGCGATCAGCCAGGAGGTACTGCTGGCTGGCACTGATGTAATCAGCAGCAGCGACACCTGGTGCGTGAGGATGCTGTTATACATTGTCAGATCTTGTGTCAAGTCCAAGATATAATTTAATATTAAACGGAAAGTAAATATCAGTATTGGTAAATGTTAATATCTGTTTAGGTAGTAGAAGATTTGCAATTTAAAAGTTTATTAAACGTTCCTTTGTCATTAAATAATAATAATAAGGTCTTATACAGCACTGTATCCAGTCCTTAGTTCTGTTCAAAGTGCTTTACAAAAAGTTCACAATTATACGTCACTCTTTTAGGTAGTGAAAGCGATTTTAAAAAGGTGTGTCTTCAGCGCTGTCTTAAACGACACAATAGTGTCACTCTGACTGACTGTGAGAGATTGTTCCAAAGTACAGAGGCCGCTTTGGAGAACGAAAGACTTGAGGCGTGTGGTTGTTACTAGGAGCAGTCCAGCAGAATTCGACCGGAGGGAGCGTGTGGGCTGATATTCAACAAGAAGCTCGGAAATGTAATACGGTGCAAGTCCGTGGAGTGCCTTGAAGGTGATCGGGAGAATTTTAAACGTAATTCTTTCTTGGATGGGAAGCCAATGGAGAGATTTCAGGACTGGTGTTACGTGCTTGTGTTTCCTTGTTCGTGTGATTAGACGAGCAGTCGTGTTCTGAATGCACTGCAGTCTACGTATCTGACACTTGTTAGTTCCGAACAGCAGCGAATTACAACCATCCAGTCTGGACGTTATAAATGAATGGATGATTTGTTCGGCAGCTCCTGGCGTAAGAAATTTATGATTTTACCCACATTTCGGATTTGCAGACCAGAAGATCTACAGATGGCACTGACTTGTTAATCCATTGTAAGTCCAGCATCGAACATGACCCCAAGATTTCTGACACATGTACTGGGGGTCACTTGGGCATCTCCAACGTTGATCTTTGTTGTTTTAGGTATCTTTCTTTTCCCGTGAACAGAACTTCAGTTTTGTCACCATTTAATTGAAGTTTGTTTGCTGTCATCCAACCGTTGATGTCGGCAATGCATATTTCTAGCTGAGATATGGCAACAGATGTGTCGGGGATCTTGAATGTTGTGTAAAGCTGCATATCGTCAGCGTACATATGAAAATCCAAGCCATGTTGTCCGATTTTGCAACCCAGTTCACCAGCTCTGTATATGGTGAACAGTAATGGTCCCAAGACTGACCCTTGGGGGACACCGCATGTCAGCACCGACACGTTCAAGATGGCTTCTCCAATCTTAATAGCTTGTTTTCTGTTTTTCAGATACGAGATAAACCAGTTTAGTGCTGTGCCCGAAAGGCCGATCTTCTTAGACAGACGTGACACAAGCACCTGGTGGTCAATCGTGTCAAAAGCAGCAGACAAGTCAAGGAGGACTAGACTCGAGATGCACCGATTATCCGCAGATAAGAGTAAATCGTTCTGGATTCTCAGCAGTGCAGTCTCTGTACTGTGGCCCTTTCTGTATGCTGACTGATTCACTTCAAATAGGTTGTGCTGTGCCATGTGACGTGACAAACGTGATGACACCACCTTCTCAATTACTTTGGACAGGAAACTGAGATTAGATATTGGTCGGTAGCTTGTAAGAAATTCGGTATCCAGGGACAGGTTCTTAAGAAGCGGAGTCACAAGTGCAGCTTTCAAGTTAGCTGACACATCTCCTGTGGCCAGCGAGATGTTCACAATCCTGGTAATGACAGGAACAAGTGCGTCAAGGCAATTCTTCAGCATCCGTGTTGGCAGAGGATCGAGGAGCAGATGATGTAATGATGTTTCTGACCTCATCCTCATAGGTTGGCGACAGCCTGTCCAACGGATGACTTCCATCATGTTCATAAGTAGTGATCTGGGCATCACGTTGTGCTCCCGCTCGGCGATCAAGTGCACAGCGAATGCTTGCAGTTTTCTCTTGGAAGTAATTTAGGAAAACTTGAGCCAGAGCTTCTGGAGAGGCCTGTGTTGGCAGTGGCGGGTCCACCCGAGTGTGCATCAATGTTTGCACAATGCTGTAAAGTTTCTTTTGGTTTGATCCGGCCTCAACAACCTTGTTGGAATAGTATCGATGTTTGACTTCACGAAGACAGTTATTTGCGACCGTGCACTGGTGTCTGAACATCTGGCGATGAATTTCAAGTCCAGATTTCCGGCATACACGTTCATATTTCCGACGTGTCTGTATCTCCTTGCGTAACTCTTTGTTGTACCATTTCACGTCGGGTCGCACCGTGATCGTCTTCTGCCTTACGGGAGCATGTTTATCCAACAAGCCGCGCAAGACCGAGTCCTACTGGCGAACGAGTCCATCCAAGTCATCAGCTGGAGCAGTGTACAGCTCTGACTGAGAAATGTCTGCCTGCAGGTCACACGCACTTACATTGAGGTATAATCTGTAGCTGACTCGTTTCTTAGGAGCACAAGGTTTACAACCTTGTATCTTGACTATCACTGCAGAGTGGTCGGATATACCCGGATTCTCAACCACGATATCACCAATGATGTCTGCTTCGGATTGCGTGATTATTAGGTCTAGATTGTGACCATGTGAATGTGCTTTTCCATCACATGCTGATGCAGACCATGAGATTCTAGGATGTTGTGGAAGGGTACAGTCTTTGTATCATCCAACAAATCAACGTGTATGTTGAAATCTCCAACAATCACCAAGTTGTCATGGCCCATGCAGAAACACTGCAGAAAATCTGAGAATTCGTCCATGAATATCGATGCGCACAGACCATTACGGGCAGAAGGTGGAGAACTATAGATAACACATACCCGGAAACAATATGATCTATACATCAGCTGAAGACACATCACTTCAAATGATCTGTATATCTTTGTGACAAGTTGCCTCATTTCAAAAGATACACGGTAGATGACACCAACACCTCCTCCAGTTCTGTCACTATGCAGTTTGTGGTCAAATTTGTAGCCGTTTGGTGACAACGAATTGATCTCTGTTCGACTAGCATCACCTGGGCTCAGCCAGGTTTCTGTCAGTGCTAGAATATGAAGTTCGTTTTCATCAAGCAACTTGACAAGTTGATCCACTTTAGATTTCACGGACTGGGTATTTAGTAGACATGCAGTTATTGTAGGTCGTCCACACTTAGTTACATGTGGAGATGTGTGAATGTCCACTGCAATCAGATTGTGTAGGCAGGCTTTGCGTCTCACAGTAAACAGGGGCGGGGAGGCGAGGATTAGTCAGTACAGCAATAAGTCTTTTCTTGGACCTGCCAAACCTACAGCCCCTATGAGTCCGACGACGATGATTCAAGCATTCACGCGGTGCAATACAATTGTCCAGTGCTGGGTAAAGTCAGGTGACAGAGGCACATCTAATCAGCAGTAATTCAGTCCTATTGTATGTGATCATGCTGTAGGAATGGTTGTTCACAGTGTACTTGTTGTCAATGTCACGCCTGGTCGACCAGCAATGTCGCAACACAGGTGCAGTTCAACTAGACAGGTGCACATAATGTTAAAGTTACTAAAATACAAAAAAATTACCAAACGTTTGCTAAAACTGTATAGTCCAGCATCATCATTAGACTTTCATAAAACCAACTGTATCAACTTTGCCGCTGTGTCCTGGATAAGAACTTGATAATAAAAATTGAAATATTCCAGAGCTTGTTATGGTGCAGTCACATACAGGCGCATCCCACATGACCACTTTCAAAATTAAACATACATGCTTAGTTCTTCACTGGCTGACCGCTGCAGTGGGTCTTATCATGCTACCGAGAGTCATTCTTCACTGGCTGACCGCTGCAGTGGGTCTTATCATGCTACCGAGAGTCATTCTTCACTGGCTGACCGCTGCAGTGGGTCTTATCATGCTACCGAGAGTCATTCTTCACTGGCTGACCGCTGCAGTGGGTCTTATCATGCTACCGAGAGTCATTCTTCACTGGCTGACCGCTGCAGTGGGTCTTATCATGCTACCGAGAGTCATTCTTCACTGGCTGACCGCTGCAGTGGGTCTTATCATGCTACCGAGAGTCATTCTTCACTGGCTGACCGCTGCAGTGGGTCTTATCATGCTACCGAGAGTCATTCTTCACTGGCTGACCGCTGCAGTGGGTCTTATCGTGCTACCGAGAGTCATTCTTCACTGGCTGACCGCTGCAGTGGGTCTTATCGTGCTACCGAGAGTCATTCTTCATTTGCCTTGCAGAATGTGTTGCCAATGCCGATGATATTCTGGGAGAAATGTTTCTGGAAGAGAAGACACCAACAGAAGATGAGATCAAGGTACATTAGCTGCTGTTTGATATTACTAGACGCCTGGGGCCATCAGTTTTGTGGTTCGGCTGGTAATTCTGAAAACAGTGTCTTCTTTCGTCTTGGCATCATTTTCAACAAATATCAATTTTTGTAATTCCGATACTGACAATGGAAATGTTGTTTACATTTTATGTCAATACGTGAACTGCTGACGTTTGAATGAGATCACCAACTTGACACAGGTGAAGGTCCTCCAGACCACTAACTGTTCTACTCAGATGTAGGAGACTGTTCAGAGTGATTGACATTCACCTGTGTATGTGATGTCTCTACAGGCTGCCATTCATCGTGCATGCATCAAGAGGGCATTTACCCCAGTGATGGTGGGAACCGCCCTGAAGAACAAGGGGATCCAGCCTCTGTTGGATGGGGTCATTGACTATCTGCCCAACCCTTCAGAGGTCGAGAACCTCGCCCTCAAGGAAACAGGGTAACTTGTTTAACAGACGCTACTGACTCTCATTGTTTAAATGACAGCCACAGCTTCAGATGGCAGCAGGTGTGGATGTGTAGTGCTTGGAATGTGCAGCGGGGAATGTGGATGTGTAGTTCATGGAATGTGGATGTGTGGTGCTTGGAATGTGGATGTGTAGTGCACGGAATGTGCAGTATGGAATGTGGATGTGTAGTTCATGAAATGTGGATATGTAGTACTTAGAATGTGGATGTGTGGTGCTTGGAATATGGATGTGTTGTTGTGTTGAATGTGGATGTGTAGTGCATGGAATATGTGGATGTGTAGTGCATGGAATGCGGATGTGTAGACCATGTAATGTGGATGTATAGTGTTTGGAATGTGGATGTATAGTCCATGGAATATGGGTGTGTTGTTGTGTTGAATGTGGATGTGTAGTGCATGGAATATGGATGTGTAGTCCATGGAATGTGGATGTGTTGTGTTTGGAATGTGGATGTATAGTCCATGGAATGTGGGTGTGTTGTTGTGTTGAATGTGGATGTGTAGTGCATGGAATATGGATGTGTAGTCCATGGAATGTGGATGTGTTGTGTTTGGAATGTGGATGTATAGCAGGCTGCGAAATAAGGCTGGTCCGATCGTTCCAGATGAGTAGTTTTAGTGATTGGACTAGTCCATGTTTAGAGGAGCAGTCCCATCGGACTATCTGTGATTATGTGAATTAATTTACGCTATGTATATGCTAGTTGGGTGTTGTGATGGAATAAAAGCATTTTATCACATGCAGCTAAATATTGTGTACAACCATCGAATATGAAACTTGTTGAATGCGGAGAAAGTAAATGGCGACTGTTTACATTACAGGATAGGTAGTGCCACCTAGCGACCATGAGTGATGAGCGACATGGACAAACATACATGCGCAGGTTACATACATAATTACGCACTGTCGCAGTGTTATTCCCACATCGGGTGATTATCTTAGCAAGTTACCAGTTGCAAGCAATGTTACTGAGTGTACAGTCGTCGCTTCAGAAAAGGAAATGCTAATGAAAAGTATAGGCCAAATGATGCAACTTAGTCTTATACCGACAATGTCGCTCCTTCGGCATCAGGCATCAAATTCTGCTGGCATCGTCTTGTCCACCACTGCCTTTTGCTGTCCCTGATTAAACTAAAGTTATTTCGTCTAATGACTTTGCAATTGGATCTACGAAATAACATGTATTTGTTTCTATTAACGTCACATTTAGTTGAACATTTAATTGAAATGAGAAACGGTTTGTTTTCTTTATAAAATAAAGCCACCTTTAGTTTTACTGTCTGCCATAACTGTCTGTTATATGATACAGCAGTATCGTAGTAACCGGCACATTTATTTTTAAGGACAAGTAAATTAATATCGGGACTGCCGCCAGCTGGATAAAAGGGTCAAATTACGTACCCAAAAATTATTTCATGGTACAGATACGTACCCAAAATAAATCGAATTTAGTGGTGAAGAATGAGTGTATGCCAACATGTTTATGCTAGCTATTCTGTGATTGGCTAAACGTGGTATTCACTGTGGGATTGAAGCCTTCATCTCAGGATAGAACATGGTGTACCGGTATATTGGTAGGCCTAGTTCATTTTTTGCGATGTTTTTGTGTATTAATTGTTTCTTGGTGAAGAAAAATAACACAACAAGATTCCATACTACAACATGAATTGGACTATTTATTCTAGAATGTGAAGGAAAGTTTAACATTTTCCTGCTGACTGTTACATTTGTCACTCATTCTCTTACGAAACATGGAAATGATCACCATGAGCCGGGCGGGATTTCTGACTTCAAATGCCGGGAAATTGCTTTTTCGAGCATCTAGAAATAAAACCTACCCAGCCCCATTTATTTCTTCTTTATTCCACACTGCACTGGATGTGTAGTGTGGAATGTGGATATGCAATGTTTGGAATGTGGATGTGTAGTGTATGTGTGGAAGTGGATGTGTAGTGTGTGGTATATGAATATGTAGTGTGTGGAATGTGGATGTATAGTGTTTGGAATGTGGATGTGTAGTGTTTGGAATGTGGATGTGTAGTATGTGGATGTGTAGTGTTTGGAATGCGGATGTGTAGTGTTTGGAATGTGGATGTGTAGTATTTTGGAATGTGGCAGTGTACTTTTTGGAATGTGGCAGTGTAGTGTTTGGAATGTGGCAGTGTAGTGTTTGGAATGTGGATGTGTAGTATTTTGGAATGTGGCAGTGTACTTTTTGGAATGTGGCAGTGTAGTGTTTGGAATGTGGCAGTGTAGTGTTTGGAATGTGGATGTGTAGTGTTTGGAATGTGGATGTGTAGTGTTTGGAATGTGGATATGTATGGGGTGTGACTATATAGACTTCTGTAGCACCTGTATCACGAGGAACCTGATCTCGGAGACACAACTAACCAGAATCATTAGGCAGATATTATTAACAAAGCAAAAGTCATCATGAGAGCAAGGGATGGTTCAGATGATCTTAGACTTAGGGCTTTAACATGTTCATGGAAAATTTACTCGTTTTTTTATAATTAAAATTGACACAGAAGCTTAGGAAATTTATTGTTCAATGCAAAATGTATATACTTCTTGTCAGCATGCTTGTATCTTTGACTGTGTTGCACAGGTCTGAAATGGAAAAGGTGTTACTGAGTCCAGCTCGCGACGACTCCCATCCGTTTGTTGGTCTGGCCTTCAAGCTTGAGGTCAGTCATGAAAGAAACTTCTAAATAGTTTCCTAATAAGGCATAGGCTCTAATATCTAGTTGGCTTCAGTTCGCTATTGTAGCACATTGATGATTTTATCCTTACTTCTTGTTGAATATGGCCCTACTCTGCTAACCTGATTTTACTAAATAGTTCATCATTGAAACACTGTCTCATCTATTAATCAGTTTGGTTTCCTATTTTATAAATGA
Organism: Escarpia spicata; assembly: GCA_963995525.1. NCBI lineage: Eukaryota > Metazoa > Annelida > Polychaeta > Sabellida > Siboglinidae > Escarpia > Escarpia spicata. The sequence continues at coordinate 46,309,829 of OZ023211.1, read as the reverse complement.
ATAGAACAGATTGGCTGCTGATTGTGTGTTTGCTAGTAGCCTAGAAATGTTCCAAAACTAAATTAACCCCAGAAGGGTGGAATACACATATCATCAAGTTTGTACTTTTGATAAGCCAAAGGCCACTTTTTCCTCGTGCGATCTGGTGTTGATTAGCCACCATGTGTCATATTCCCAGGCAAAAGTTCCTTGAAGCCATAACATGGATGTTGAACTCTTGGAGCATTTCGACATTCTGTCGTATATTTGTTGAAATTCTGGCCTCAGATGTTTTTTTACATGACAAGAAAATAAAACAAAGTTTTAAGGCAACAACTGTGACAATGGTAAATTTTGGCAGAGGTCACGCACAAAGTTTTGTTTGGATCCATCAGTTCAGTGTGTGGCAGTCTTGTTAAATCTGACTAACTCTGATCGTTCTTAGGCTGGCCGCTTTGGTCAGTTGACCTACATCCGAGTCTATCAAGGTCACATGGGCAAGGGCGACCTGATCTTCAACACAAGGACAGGCAAGAAGACAAAGGTCGCGCGCCTCGTGCGCATGCACGCCAACGAGATGCAGGTGAGGGGTCGACTCAGAAACAGCGAGGAATGTAGGTGAGGGGTCATCTCACAAACAGCGAGGAATGTAGGTGAGGGGACATGTCACAAACAGCTAGGAATGTAAGAAAGGGTTAGTCTCAGAAACAACTATGACTACTCAGGTATGTGGGGGGTTGTCTCAGAAACCGCTATGAATGTAGGTGAGGGGGTCAAGTCAGCTAGAAGTGTAGGAAAGGGGTAGTTACAGAAACAGCTGGAAATGTAGGTGAGGGGTTGTCTGAGAAACAGTGATGGATGTTGGCACAGCATGAAGGATCAAATGTAACAGGCTTTCCCTAATTGATTTATTTATGTTTAGTTAGTTACGAGTTAAGTAGGTATAAGTAGAGTCTTTCTGTATTTGTTTGACTCATTTATTGCTACTGTGTCATTTGTTTCAAGGATGTCAACGAGGTGTTCGCTGGGGACATCTGCGCTCTGTTTGGGAACGACTGCGCTAGTGGTGACACGTTTGTCACAAAGGGAAATCTCGACATCTCCATGGTAATAACTGATGATTCTGTTGGCTTAGAGAGTTTCAATTTATCATGTCACTATGACCAGTAATTGATTTATTAAGGTGTAGAATGTCCCGCTTGATGGTACCCTAACCCCTGGTCTCATTATGGTGTAGAATGTCCCACTTGATGGTACCCTAACCCCTGGTCTCAATATGGTGTAGAATGTCCCGCTTGATGGTACCCTAACCCCTGGTCTCAATATGGTGTAGAATGTCCCGCTTGATGGTACCCTAACCCCTGGTCTCATTATGGTGTAGAATGTCCCGCTTGATGGTACCCTAACCCCTGGTCTCATTATGGTGTAGAATGTCCCGCTTGATGGTACCCTAACCCCTGGTCTCATTATGGTGTAGAATGTCCCGCTTGATGGTACCCTAACCCCTGGTCTCATTATGGTGTAGAATGTCCCGCTTGATGGTACCCTAACCCCTGGTCTCATTATGGTGTAGAATGTCCCGCTTGATGGTACCCTAACCCCTGGTCTCATTATGGTGTAGAATGTCCCGCTTGATGGTACCCTAACCCCTGGTCTCATTATGGTGTAGAATGTCCCGCTTGATGGTACCCTAACCCCTGGTCTCATTATGGTGTAGAATGTCCCACTTGATGGTACCCTAACCCCTGGTCTCATTATGGTGTAGAATGTCCCACTTGATGGTACCCTAACCCCAACGTAAGAACTTACAAACACACATATGAATGCACACACACATACATCCACAAAATGTAGATACTCGGAGTCACACGCGCATGCACATACACACACCTAAATCTACATTTTGATAACATGAACAGCAAAAGGAAATTCACCTTCAAACACCAAATAAACCCTTGACCCATGTGAAAAATACAGAGAAAAGGAAAAGCCTGTATACTCGTCGACTTGGCCATGTTCGCAGGAGTCCATCTACATCGCTGATCCCGTCATATCAATGTCGATCCGGCCGGCGGATAAGAACCACCTGGAGAACTTCTCAAAGGGGATTGCACGGTTCACTCGGGAAGATCCAACGTTCCGTGTGATGTATGACAAGGATAGCAAGGAGAGCATCGCCTCTGGCATGGGGGAGCTGCACCTAGACGTCTACGCACAGGTCTGTTTATAGGGGGCTAGGGAAGACTGCATCTAGACGTCTATGCAGAGGACTGTTTATTGGGCGCTAGGGAAGGCTGCACCTAGACGTCTACGCACAGGGCTGTTTATAGGGGGCATGTGGAGCTGCATCTAGATGTCCACGCACAGGTCTGTTTATAGGGAGCTTGGGAGAGCTGTATCTAGACGTCTACATTCAGGTCTGTTTATAGGGAGCTTGGGAGAGCTGTATCTAGACGTCTACATTCAGGTCTGTTTATAGGGAGCTTGGGAGAGCTGTATCTAGACGTCTACATTCAGGTCTGTTTATAGGGAGCTTGGGAGAGCTGTATCTAGACGTCTACATTCAGATCTGTTTATAGGGAGCTTGGGAGAGCTGTATCTAGACGTCTACATTCAGGTCTGTTTATAGGGAGCTTGGGAGAGCTGTATCTAGACGTCTACATTCAGGTCTGTTTATAGGGAGCTTGGGAGACCTGTATCTAGACGTCTACATTCAGGTCTGTTTATAGGGAGCTTGGGAGAGCTGTATCTAGACGTCTACATTCAGGTCTGTTTATAGGGAGCTTGGGAGAGCTGTATCTAGACGTCTACATTCAGGTCTGTTTATAGGGAGCTTGGGAGAGCTGTATCTAGACGTCTACATTCAGGTCTGTTTATAGGGAGCTTGGGAGAGCTGTATCTAGACGTCTACATTCAGGTCTGTTTATAGGGAGCTTGGGAGAGCTGTATCTAGACGTCTACATTCAAGTCTGTTTATAGGGGTCTAACTGTCAAATATCATCAGTGCCCTTTGGCTTTCGAGGATGCATTGAGGTTATTGATGATTACTTGAATTAGACCATCCAGATGGAGAATAGAGTTGATTTTTGAAAAAACATTGGGGGTGGTTGATTCAGAGTTTTAAGCAGATAGCGCCTTTTGTTGAATAGGTTAATATTAACAGTACCCTTGTATAGCACTAATATCTTCATGGAATCTGATTTCAGATGCGCAACATACAAGAATTGTAATGCAAAATCATGAACAGATGTGCGCAGAAGTTATCATTACAGTAAGGTAAAATTATTAGGGTGGGAATGCGATTTCACAGAAATAAATCATGAGTTTTTTTTTTATAAAATGTTATAGTTTCAGATGACCTTAACATGATAGGGAGTTGATGTGATCTTGTTTGTGTGTGCAGAGACTGGAGCGAGAGTTCAATGCGAAATGTATCCTGGGCAAGCCAAAGGTCGCCTTCCGGGAGTCTGTGCTTACGCCGATCGAGTGAGTTCTCTTCCTCTGTGTCTTCTTGCAGGGTCCCTGACATGTTGTTGCTGTTATATTGTGTATTGCAGCAGTATGTTCACAGTTATAATTTAGTTTGTAGTTAGTGCCAGCCTGAAGGGTCCGTGACATGTTGTTGCTGTTATATTGTGTATTGCAGCAGTATGTTCACAGTTATAATTTAGTTTGTAGTTAGTGCCAGCCTGAAGGGTCCCTGACATGTTGTTGCTGTTATATTGTGTATTGCAGCAGTATGTTCACAGTTATAATTTAGTTTGTAGTTAGTGCCAGCCTGAAGGGTCTGTGACATGTTGTTGCTGTTATATTGTGTATTGCAGCAGTATGTTCACATTTAGAATTTAGTTTGTAGTTAGTGCCAACCTGAAGGGTCTTTGACATGTTGTTGCTGTTATATTGTGTATTACAGCAGTATGTTCACAGTTAGAATTTAGTTTGTAGTTAGTGCCAGCCTGAAGGGTCTCTGACATGTTGTTGCTGTTAAATTGTGTATTACAGCAGTATGTTCACAGTTATAATTTAGTTTGTAGTTAGTGCCAGCCTGAAGGGTCTCTGACATGTTGTTGCTGTTATATTGTGTATTGCAGCAGTATGTTCACAGTTAGAATTTAGTTTGTAGTTAGTGCCAGCGTGAAGGGTCCCTGACATGTTGTTGCTGTTATATTGTTGTATATTGCAGCAGTTTGTTCACAGTTAGAATTTAGTTTGTAGTTAGTGCCAGCCTGAAGTGTCCCTGACATGTTGTTGCTGTTATATTGTGTATTGCAGCAGTATGTTCACCGTTAGAATTTAGTTTATAATTAGTGCCAGCCTGAAGGGTCTCTGACATGTTGTTGCTGTTATATTGTGTATTGCAGCAGTATGTTCATGGTTAGAATTTTGTTTATAGTTAGTGCCAGCCTGAAGGGTCCCTACCTTCCAGAGTCTAGGGGCCTGGTACAAAAACTGGGGGCTAAAACAGATTGCGTAAGCAAAGCCCATTGTGCTGCTTCCTGTTTCATACTACCGGGGCTTAGACTATTACAGGTATATCTTTGGTGAAAAACTAATAGGTCCTATATCTAAAAGGTATTTAAATAAACACGGCAGTTAATAAGTGGGCATAAAAACGGGTTGAGAATGGATTTGTTGGCTGAAAATTACCAGTGGTTATGAAGCCCTTGAGTTTGGAGAATTTAAGGTCTTAACATTGGTCTCAAGTGTAACGAATCGTGTTATTTATCCTAAACTGAATAGTTACATATAATGTAAATGAAAACCGTAATAACTATTACTACCAAATGTCCTAGCCCAAGGACCAAGATTACAGCCACTATACCGAGTAAGCATTACATTGGAGAGACAATAGATGTAAATAAATAAATAAAAGTACTTATATAGTGCCCAATCAATTAAAATTGCCCTCGGGCACTTTACATACATGCACATGTATATAATAGTATTTTACATAAAAAGAAATGCTAACTAAGAAATAAATATGTAAAAATATAACATTACCTTAAATATAGTTACTAAAAAAGAGATAATTAAAAAAACTTTAAATAAATAAAGACATTCTTAAAAACTACTATAAATACATTCATTTATACAAGAAGAATAACCATAAATATGTTAAGAAACTACTAAAACAAAAAATATATTTATCAATAGAAAGCACATAAAATGTCCTCGTCGATGAATTATAAAAACGCTTGTTTAAAAAGGTGAGTCTTCAAAAGTGTTTTAAACACTTGTAATGATGTTGCTGTCCTGAGTGTAGGAGGCAAATTGTTCCATAGAACCGCCGAGCAAACCGCGAAACGGTGATCACCATGAGTAACAGTTTGTGAGGCCGGTACGAACGAAAGGCGAGGCTGTGAGGTAGATCGTAGAGTTCTGTTGATGGGACGGTAGCCAATTAACTCACTTATGTAGTCCGGCGCTAGACCATTCAAGGCACAATACGTAAACACCAGCACTTTGTAGGTCGGTCTCAAATGAACGGGTAGCCAGTGTAAACGCTGCAACACGGGCGTGATGTGTTCGTATTTCCTCGTGCGAGTAATTAGGCGAGCGGCACAGTTCTGCACCCTTTGTAGACGTTGCATCACCGTGTGTGGGAGACCATAAAGAAGTGCATTCCCATAATGTAAACGGGATGTCACTAGTGCATGAACAAGTGTCTTGCATGATTCTTCCGTCAGATGTGGCCGAATTCGCCCAATGTTTCTAATATGATAGAAGCAGCTTTTCACAGTGTTGGCAATCTGCTGTTCCATTTTCAGGTTGCTATGTAGTTCTTTGTTTCTGCAGAAATTACAAACATTTCAATACTGCATGTGTAAGAAAGAATGTCACAGCCCACAACCAATATTTGAACATCGTTAGATTTGACAGAGGACTAACTGCTGCAGCCTTATCTGTATATCGCTACCTTTTTGTAGGGTCACAGTAGTAGAAATAACTCCAAAAGTCCAGGTAGCCGGCACGGTCACCTGTTTGATCAATATGGTCGCCTGCGGACATTTTCATAATTGTTATTTAATAACATAACTTTTTTATTGTAACTTTGTGACGTCAGGCTGTCTACCGGAATGGCACTGTCCTTCCAATTTGTTATTGTAACTTTGTGACGTCAGGCTGTCTACCGGAATGGCACTGTCCTTCCAATTTGTTATTGTAACTTTGTGACGTCAGGCTGTCTACCGGAATGGCACTGTCCTTCCAATTAAAATTCTGTTTGTTCTGTTATTCTTAATAGTTTTGTTGTTGCAAATGGTGAGATTTTATTAACTCTTATATGCAAAGGCCCAAAAATATTACGTTTGGTTCCCTTTAAATAGAATATCACATCGCAGATACAGAAAGCAATAGTTATGATTGGCTGTCAGAATGAAGCAAAGTAAACAGGTGAAACAGTCACTTTGAACCCTGTGTCTATGTGACTGTGAGCACCTTGTCTATGTAGGGACACTGATTTTCCGTTTAAAAAGGCAAATTCCGTTCCAAACGATGTATTTTCCATTTCAGAAAAAGGCAAATTCCATATCAGATGTATTTTCCATTTCAATAAAAACCAATTCCGTTTCAGATGACACATTTTCCATGTCAAATGACACATTATCCGTTTAAGAATTTCATACTGGCAAGTTGCATTTCAAATACATTTTTAAAGAAACCCATTTCTGTTCAGAAAAGAAATATTTTATTTCAAAATTAACTCAAAAATAATACATTCTGTGAAATATCTAAAATATCACAATGTTAGGATTACTGCGTCCAAATAATATTGTTTTACTGTGTTGGTTAACTTTTCTAACATTTATTTGTGTAATATTTGCAACACAGTACAACAACCGTACATAACCAATTTAGATAATAAAATCATTCCTGTTACACAATAACATAAATGACTGGTTGTTTCTAATGCAGCAGTGCTTAATATATAAGTTAACAAATATAAATTATAAAAGCGAACATATTAACAATTATGAAAGTTCAAATCACTGATGCTGTTTCGCTAATAATTTTGTTCAATCATTTAAGCTAGCATTATATGATATATCTGTGACTGTGTCCAGGTTCGACTACCTCCACAAGAAACAGTCTGGTGGACAGGGACAGTTTGGTCGCGTCATTGGCGTCATGGAGGTAAATACATTCTAGTTATTATTTTACTTCTTGTATGCAGTGCTAAAACATGACAAATTGTCCAGTGTTGATTCAGAATGCTGGTATTTTGGGGGTCCAATAGCAATACTTTTTTCAGTATTTTCCAAGAGTCCTAGTAACTTTGATAATGCCAAATATCACGATTGCGCAGTAGTTAGTTCTGTTGTAATGTAACAGTTTGTAAATATGTGTCATCTGGAAGAAAAAGTTCAAAGTGAGAAAATATTTCATGCATTGAAAGCAAATATACTGCCATGGTTCTTTGATGGCAGAATACAGTGTTCTGTGTCATAAAAACAGTTGTGAGCACTACATATGGTGATGGTGTTAAATCTGCTTGATGTTCCCGAATAATATATATTAATTACAGAGTGTATTGAGAAATACAGTACCAATATCCTTATTTAACACATATTTGTACACTTTCATTTCATTCCTGTTCTGGCTTGACTTCATGTTGATGTTGCTTTGTATGTGTTTGTAGCCATTGCCTCCAGAGGAATACACAAAGCTGGAATTTGAAGACCGCACCACAGGCACAAATATTCCAAAGCCATACATCCCGGCTATTGAGAAGGTAAGATCTTGTAAACATAGAAAATGTAGAAAATAGTTTTAACATTAGCTTCAAAACAGAGTATTTTTCTTGATTGACACAAAAATGTTGTAAGATCAATATTGATTTTTAGAAACATACTTGAGAATGCTCTGGTATTTATATAGAGTAAAGGTTACATAATCTTTCTATTTATAATCGATGGTTGAAAATTTTTTAATGTCTTGCATTTTTTTAATTTCAGGGTTTCAGGATAGCCACCGAGAAGGGAACTTTGACTGGACATAAAGTTTCAGGGGTAAAGTTTGTATTACTTGATGGTAGGTACACGACACCATTCTTGGTGTTGCCTTTGTATTTAATAAGGCAGTCTATATTACCTCAAAACAAGATACTCTCTAAGACACTGGCTGTAATGATAATGCCTGTGGTTAATCACACTAGCAAATACTAGACATAATGATATACATGACATTTTGTTCTGATGTACACTGTAGCAGGTTTTTGCAACACAAGTTACACAAAACATCCCCTATTGAATGGCAGTTGGTATACGTAGCTGAGAACAATCACAGAACAATCTATTACCATCTAGTGTAATGTCTGGTACAAATGCTGAAACCAATAAAACCCATAACCAGGGAAGAATTTTGTAAAAAATAAAGGTGTTACGTTCGGCACCTGAATAAAGGTGTTATATTCGGCACCTGAGATGCAAATCGTCCAGGGGTAAACATTAAAGCACACATGCACGCACGCACACACACACACACACACACACACACACGCATGTTAGCTTGGTTGTAGATGTGTTGTCAGAAAGTGTCAACAATCGCTTATGATAAATGTTGATTTCTTTACTTTACACGTTAACTGATTTAAAGCTATTATTATCATCACAAAGTTGTAAACAAAATTAAAACAAGCAAGTACATGTAGATGTTATCACAGCCCTTAAAGTTTAAATACCGGTAGTTGATGAAATGTTTATTGAAGAATATCTTTAAAATATCAGTGTTTGATGTTAACCAATGACAAAGCTGCAGAGAGATCACTCCTTGACACTGGGTTTACTTACACATTACAGTTCTCCTTTTTATACCAAAATGCTGATGTGTGGATGTTGCACAGATTTTATTGTGATCGATCATGTTACTTCTTATAAATAATGTAAAAAAAGTTATGATGTAGTATCAATAAAACATTATTGTCTCACCTGTGTCAGGTACGCATCATGCAGTCGACTCGAGTGAATATTCCTTCCAATTGGCAGCAGAGGGCGCCATGAAGCAAGGTCGGTTGTTGTAACGAATAGTAGTAGTGAACAGCCGTTTGTGTTTAGCTTTGCAAGTTAGAATTGTCCGTCTTTGTCAGATGCTAATACAATTATAGATTAACACACTTACATGGAGGCAGTGTAAGTGTATCTCCTCCCAGTGTAAGTATCTCCTCCCAGTGTAAGTGTATCTCCTCCCAGTGTAAGTATATCTCCTCCCAGTGTAAGTATCTCCTCCCAGTGTAAGTGTATCTCCTCCCAGTGTAAGTATCTCCTCCCAGTGTAAATGTATCTCCTCCCAGTGTAAGTGTATCTCCTCCCAGTGTAAGTGTATATCCTCCCAGTGTAAGTGTATCTCCTCCCAGTGTAAGTGTATCTCCTCCCAGTGTAAGTGTATCTCCTCCCAGTGTAAGTATCTCCTCCCAGTGTAAGTGTATCTCCTCCCAGTGTAAGTATATATCCTCCCAGTGTAAGTGTATCTCCTCCCAGTGTAAGTATCTCCTCCCAGTGTAAATGTATCTCCTCCTAGTGTAAGAATATCTCCTTCCAGTGTAAGTGTATCTCCTCCCAGTGTAAGTGTATCTCCTCCCAGTGTAAGTGTATCTCCTCCCAGTGTAAGTGTATATCCTCCCAGTGTAAGTGTATCTCCTCCCAGTGTAAGTGTATCTCCTCCCAGTGTAAGTGTATCTCCTCCCAGTGTAAGTATCTCCTCCCAGTGTAAGTGTATCTCCTCCCAGTGTAAGTATATATCCTCCCAGTGTAAGTGTATCTCCTCCCAGTGTAAGTATCTCCTCCCAGTGTAAATGTATCTCCTCCTAGTGTAAGAATATCTCCTCCCAGTGTAAGTGTATCTCCTCCCAGTGTAAGTGTATCTCCTCCCAGTGTAAGTGTATCTCCTCCCAGTGTAAGTGTATCTCCTCCCAGTGTAAGTGTATCTCCTCCCAGTGTAAGTATATATCCTCCCAGTGTAAGTGTATCTCCTCCCGTGTAAGTATCTCCTCCCAGTGTAAATGTATCTCCTCCCAGTGTAAGAATATCTCCTTCCAGTGTAAGTGTATCTCCTCCCATTGTAAGTGTATCTCCTCCCAGTGTAAGTGTATATCCTCCCAGTGTAAGTGTATCTCCTCCCAGTGTAAGTATCTCCTCCCAGTGTAAATATATCTCCTCCCAATGTAAGAATATCTCCTTCCAGTGTAAGTGTATCTCCTCCCAATGTAAGTGTATATCCTCCCAGTGTAAGTGTATCTCCTCCCAGTGTAAGTATCTCATCCCAGTGTAAATGTATCTCCTCCCAGTGTAAGAATATCTCCTTTCAGTGTAAGTGTATCTCCTCCCAATGTTAGTGTATATCTTCCCAGTGTAAGTGTATCTCCTCCCAGTGTAATAATATCTCCTTCCAGTGTAAGTGTATATCCTCCCAGTGTAAGTGTATCTCCTCCCAGTGTAAGTGTATCTGTTCCCAGTGTAAGTGTATCTGTTCCCAGTGTAAGTGTATATCCTCCCAGTGTAAGTGTATCTCAGTGTAAGTGTATATCCTCCCAGTGTAAGTGTATCTGTTCCCAGTGTAAGTGTATCTGTTCCCAGTGTAAATCCTCCCAGTGTAAGTGTATCTCAGTGTAAGTGTATATCCTCCCAGTGTAAGTGTATCTCCTCCCAGTGTAAGTATCTCCTCCCAGTGTAAATGTATCTCCTCCCAGTGTAAGAATATCTCCTTCCAGTGTAAGTGTATCTCCTCCCAGTGTAAGTGTATCTCCTCCCAGTGTAAGTGTATCTCCTCCCAGTGTAAGTGTATCTCCTCCCAGCGTAAGTGTATCTCCTCCCAGCGTAAGTGTATCTCCTCCCAGTGTAAGTGTATCTCCTCCCAGTGTAAGTGTATCTCCTCCCAGCGTAAGTGTATCTCCTCCCAGCGTAAGTGTATCTCCTCCCAGCGTAAGTGTATCTCCTCCCAGCGTAAGTGTATCTCCTCCCAGTGTAAGTGTATCTCCTCCCAGTGTAAGTGTATCTCCTCCCAGCGTAAGTGTATCTCCTCCCAGCGTAAGTGTATCTCCTCCCAGCGTAAGTGTATCTCCTCCCAGTGTAAGTGTATCTCCTCCCAGTGTAAGAGTATCTCCTTCCAGTGTAAGTGTATCTCCTCCCAGTGTAAGTGTATCTCCTCCCAGTGTAAGTGTATCTTCTCCCAGTGATGATATCCTCCCACCTCTTTCTATGTATTGTCCCTCGTGTTGTATTATTGGCTTCTGAACTACCAAATGGTGAAGCATTATGAAATTACAATATGCTGCATGCAGTGCCATTATTGGCGATAGAATACATTGAATAGTCCTGGGAATGTGTTGAGTTCAAATCACCATAAAGGTGACAGTTGCTGCCCTTGTGGGTTTTGGTCCATGGCTGGGTTGTCTAGTGTTGTACCGTAATGAACCATACAAAGTTCATAAGCTATATAGGTTGAATCATGGACGGATTCAAGTCGGTTTCTTAAGTGTTTATGATCAGTGTCCAGCTTTGAACAGTGTGATGTTACTGGCCTGTAGTTACGCAACACTTTGACCAATGCAACACAGCGACCAGCTCGACAACATCAATAATTGTGTAACAACCATGCATCGGTCGAAGGAATCGACATCGAAGGAGATTGACTTTACTTCCAGCCTGTTTGAGTTGCTATGTGAACCTAAGGTTGCAAACAAACTGGAAGAGCTTCTTGTTAACGAGCTGCAACAGGAGGTTGCCGAGCTGCGAAGAATTGTACAGTCAAAAGACAAATAAATCACCGATTTACAAGAGTGTGTTGTGAGGTTCGAACAGAAGGCGGATGAACAGTATTCGAGGACGAACTCTCTGCGCAATTTGGGGATCCCCAAATGAGACGGAGAGGATGTGCTCGCAGTCACTTAATAACTCCACATATTGTTAAATTAACATATCATATTTTCTCATGTCCCTTAAGGCATGTTGTTAACTTATCGCTAGCTAAAAGTATTTTTCCAGACGACATGAAAATTACAAAAGTTATCCCGATATAAGAAGATGACAAGACGATCATAAACAATGACTGTCCATTATTAATTTACCAGTCTTCTTAAACATTCTAGAAAGATTAATGTATAACAGATTAATGAATTTTATAAACAAACAACATTTAATATGATTATCAATTTGGATTGACGAAGAAGCATTCTGCAAACATGGCTCTTACGCAACTAGTAGATAAATAGCTACAGCTATAAACAATGGTAATTATGTACTGGGAGTCTTTCGTGACTTCAGTAAAGCTTTTGACACAGTTGATCAAACAGTATTACTTAATAAACTAGAACATTGTGGTATTAGATGAAAAGCACTTGCCTGGCTTGAAAGTTATTTGTCCAATAGAAGGTAGTATGTTTGATGTGACGGAGTAAAATAGAACTTCCCGCCTATATGCTGTGGTATTGCACAGGGGTCAATAATAAGGCCATTGTTATTCTAAATTTATATTAATGACTTTGTTAATACATCATATATCCTTTTCCCTATCATATTTGCAGATGATACGAATGTTTCTGTCAATGGTAACAACCTTACTGAGCCGGAGACTGTTATGAATCACGAACTGCAACAATTTGTTATTTGGTTAACCAGTAATAAACTATCTTTAAATATAACTAAAACACATTTTATTGTTTTCAAGTCAGTAAATAAAAAGGTGTCTAATCCAATCAGTATCTTTACTGATGTACTGCAAATTACTCAAGTTGAAAACACAAAGTTCTTAGGAATTATAATATATTCTAATTTGTCATGGTCTTTTCATATACAGTACATAAAATGTAAAATAGCAAAATCTGTTGGAATTATAAATAAAGCAAGAAAGACGTTGAGTAGATCATCCCTTGTGACTTTATACTATTTGTGTCTGTATCTAACTTATTGCATCAAAGTGTGGGAAAATTATGTCAGCTCCGTACAGAGCGCACACAGACCAGCTCTTCACAAGGCGGTTGATTTTACCAACAAGAAAAATCTACGACTACTCAGTTATCCTGTGCATGTATAAAATTGTCAATAATGTTTCCATCGGTTATGACAAAGACGTTCATTAGAAATAACGAACTCCACAATTATAGGACACAATTATAAAACCAACCTATTATATAAAACCGTTAGACATCAAGGTGTTAAGCTACGGAACGATATAACAACAACAGTGGATTGTACCTAAGCCCTTGCAACGTTTAAATGTCAACTCGAGATTTTTGTCAGTAAATAATATTAGTGACTTATATAATTAACATTCATTGTTGCATTCTAATGCGTGTATTCATGACAATAGTATTGCTGTGATTTGATTTATTTTCTTCAACTGCACAATCTGTTTTCTTTTTGCTAAATTATTCCACGTGCACCGTGGAATTACATGTGTATTACATGTACTGAGAGGGAACATCAGCCACTCGTGGCTTTACACCCTCATTGCAGAAACTATAACAATGAATGTATTACACGTATTGAGAGGGAACAACAGAAACCATCATCATCATGTTGAAGGTATACTGTTCACCAAATTGTGTTTAGTAAGCCTGTAGCAACATTCACAATTTGGAAGATATACCCGGAGCATGTTCAAATGGTAAACAAAAACATCCAGTTTCAAAACAAACTTTATTGGCAATACGTCCGAGCTAGGTTGAGTTAACTGCAACACCCTCTGATGTTCAACAATTGGCCCACGTTCAACATGGCAGACTTCCTGTTACCAGTTGCTGCACTGGCTAATTCTGGGTAGAGGAACATGTCTCCCTTTAAGGGTAGCCGCTGGTCCTATGGGCCATATCTTGGTTAAAACTCATCATATCAGCATAAACATTGAGGATTGTGTTAGTTGGTTGAAGGCTGTTAAACGTGTGAAAAATCGGCTAATTTGCATAACTGTTGCCATGGCAACAACGATTTATGTGCCTATGGATGTATGCCCACAAAGGAAAAATTATTCAGAGTAAGTGATAGAAAATACCATCATACTGTTGCAGTAAGTTGCTTGTTGGAATGTTACTTTGCACAATAAGGTGGTTTGGGGCTCTGACTTCAAGTGTTTTATGACCACAGTGAATTGTGCCATTCAGGTGAAGATTAAACAAATTCCCTAATTGGTTAACTCCTGTTTACAAACCCTTAAAATAAAGCTATGACATCTAAAATGGCTCATTGCACCTGGAACATTCCACAGAATAACTGATGACCATTTCAATTCTCTATCTTGTATAGTTCTCAAAATAATTTGTGCCTGTGTCAAAAATAACATTTTGAGAAAACGGCCAAAACAAAATAAGAACATCATACTTTAAACAGTATGGGCAGGTTGTCCCTATACATCATATGATTATAGGTATTTGTAATAAAAATCTTGAAAAATGCAACTTATTGAGAATGCATAAGATGTTAATCTATTGGAAAATGATGAAATCCCAAAATGGCAACAATCAAATTTAGGACCAGTGGCTACCCTTAACTTGGTGAAAGGGGGTGATATTCTTTGAAACAACCAGTGGATGTTGAGTGCTCTATTGCAGTGTTTGAACAGCGTCTGCAGTGGCTGATCATTGAGCCTGTGATGAATGTCGAGGTGACAGCGCCGCTTGAGTTCCAGGGCGCAGTCCTTGCGGGCATCAACAAGCGTCACGCCATCATCACGGGGCAAGACGCCACTGAGGGGTATTTCTCCATATTTGCCGAGGTAAATTACGTAAGAGCACAGGAATCGGGGAGCGTAGTCAGTCACAGATACGCTATATCGACAATATGACGAAATTGAATGGGTAACGCCATCTTTTGCACTGAGGTAGTATTATTATGCTGAGGTTTGGAGGAGATTCCCGTTTTGTGGGCAGCAATGATTGCTCAAAAGCACCGTGAAGCGTGTTTTACTATCGGAATGAATCAACAAGGTGAAGTGATGTGACATTATAGCGCATTTGAATAGTAACGATGGTCAATGTCGCAATGAAATTCTCAAAAACATGTGTAGTAATACTGCCTCAATCCAACAGAGGGCGATACTGATTCAATATCGCCGAGTGACTGTGCTTCCTGTGTTTGGCCAAATTATAATTTACTGACGCAAGTCCTATAAGTAATTTCAAACCAATGGGGTCGAAATTAATTTTATAGTTTGTTAATTTCACAAAAATTAAAATATGCACCAACAAACTAGCATATCATATCCCTGGTAGTTAGTAGTTGGTAGGTTTGCTTTTCGTGAAATTAATGTGAATTTTAAACGTGAGCGAACTGAGGGAGTAGTTTAATTATGATGTAATTTCTGTATAGAATCGTGTGTATATTTCGTATGACATGTCATGTCGGTGTTCTGCCATATATAACACCCACTGGCTAGCCGAGCAGTCCCTAAGCCAAAAATATATTTTGCCCGTCCTGAATTAATCATAAGTGTGCTATTTTAGCGTGTGAACAGCTTGCGTGGAAGCCATTCACGTCAACCACAGCCATTATTGGCCGGTTTAAAAAAAAATGAAAAACCAGTGTCATTTTAGCCATTTATTTAATTAATACTGTAATCTATTCAGTTTGTTTCACTACCAGTTGTGCCAATGATACTCATTAACATAGGCCCCTGTACTTGGAACCATTAGCTAATCTAATCACCAGCTGCCCCTCTAAATTCTGCCAGTCTTGTTGAAGATGGACAGATGGGTATCTGGCTAAGCCGAGTGATACTTAACAACACTCTGGTGTCTTGTACAGATCCCTCTCAACGAGATGTTTGGCTACTCGACGGAGCTGCGCTCGAGTACCCAGGGCAAGGGTGAGTTCACGATGGAGTACTGCAAGTACTGCCCTGCCCTCCCCGAGACACAACACACCCTGATGAGGCAGTGGGATGAGGAACTTAACAGTCTCATGCAGGACAGGAAACGCAAGAAGAACTGATCCATCATAGACACTCTAGGCTAATTGACAACAACGGGACCTTTCTGTTGGTTTTATTCTAAGACTAAGATCATGTTGTACAGTGTAAGCGATATCTGTTATAACTTGCTGATGGGACAAATGTGTTTTAACGACGCAGAAACAGGTTTTGAATTCACCAGGTCAATATTTAAAATCGGCAAGCTGTCACTGAAACTCCCGAATAGCGAGCGACCGTCGCGATCCGACATGGAAGAGATTCTACAGTCATAACGGTGTCGTCATGGCTTTGGATCTGAGGACACGTCTTTGAAAATGGTGGGCTCTCATGTAAACAAGCTGCTTCTTCCCGAAACATATTTCAACAACACAAAATAGTTCATTGAAACACACCAGGGTGGTCAGTTTGTTGTAATGGATATGGTTTATGGTGTTAAGATTAGGTAAAATGGCGGCTGTGTATTAAGATGTGTGAGAAACTGGGTGCTGGTGGTAATCTGTTTACTGTGGCATCTGGCAATTGGAAAAAGGACAATGAAATGACATCACATTTTGTTATTATTTATGAGATTGCAGAAGTCTATCATTTCCTCGAGATGAAACACTGGAAGGTCAGATGTTTTTTGTTAAGTGACTGAAACTGTTGCCATGAAAATAGAGCTCAGAGATCTAGAGAGAGACCGTCTTTCAGCTTTCCTTTGCAGAAAGAGAACATGCCTATATTCAAAGAATCTCGCACTGTGATGCTTCTAAGAATTCATCCAATTCACAACTTAATATGTACTTCCGGTGTTTTTATAGTTGCAGTGTTTGTTCTGGTCGTATTTTAATATGTATTTCTAGACCAGTAAAACACAAGTCACTTCTTCTGCCATCATGCAACAATCTGTTTCTGTTACCTCAAATATACACAAATCATGTTCAGAAGTGATTTGGTAGTGTCTTTGTAATTAATGTGGTTTCCTGTGAAGATTGTGCTGATGCCGCTGGCGACCCGACATCCTGACACTAAACGACATCACGTACCCTCACACTAAACGACACATCACGCGCAGGCCTCTGCCAAGGGTCCATCATCAAAGCCCTGCGGCGATGGACGAGTGGCAACGGGAATAGGACTGTGAAATCCGTAGTCACGGATATGCACGCAGGCGGCAGGTGTATGTGATGGTCGTCTGGCACTTGGGCTGGGACATGAGTGCTATTCGGCAGCTACATCCGCGACAGCGCTGTCCTATTCAGGATCCCCTCTGCTCTCCTCGTGTAAAGAAAAGGTGGCCCTTTAAACTGAGCCCATCCCACATGTCTGCAACCCACTGGCCTTGGCCAATCGTAAATGGTCACTGATCTAGCTTTTTGGACTACACTGATTATAACAAGCAATGGCCAATGAAGATGGAACATTGAAGAGTTATATTGTTTCTTTGAAACGTGGAAGCGTCTTATGGGCAGTATATATAGTGCACAGTAATAGAGCGTATACCCCGTGGAAATCACTGGGTGCACACACGTGTAGACACACAACCTAAGTACGTAGCATAGCTTAGACAACGTGGTCATCTTGGATATTTCAAATTTAGCAATGGCCCCATGGTTGCATCATGAAAACTCTGAATCAGCAGACCTCCGCCTTGCATAGCGAATTGTATTATACGAGTTTCAGATAACTTGTAATTCGCGGTAATAGTACTGATTTTGCAATCCTCGGAGTCGTACACCACTACCAACTATCACATTGGAATCATCGAGTTCAAAAACGTGTTTAGACACAAAAACTAAGTATCCAGGTGGTGTATTGAAATTGTGGTACATTCTATAGGAAGTCCTAGTCACCTACTGGCAGCCATATTGGATATGTCGAATTCTTTAATGATGCTAGGGGTTAGTAGTGTTAAGTTTGACTGCTGGTTCGGCAAGTGTTTGACTTTTTATATGTTTTGACTACATTTCCTGTGGTACTGATTCGGTCAGCTGTGACCGCTGCGGCCTGAACAGTGTGACCACATGACACTACAGCAGCAGCAGAACACAGCATGATCAGGTACATTGCCAGTCAATTGCTTCGCCATGTCTGTGCTTCACGCGTGAACGCCAATACTTTGAAGACACTACTCAATCATGGCATTGCCGCCCGGTTGCCTACGAGACGCGGCTGCCGAGGCGGCGCTTGGAAACAACGAGCGATTGAACTCTATTCTGCCTGTATATTCTAAAATCATTACGCCCGAGTAAATATCGTAACATGGTGGTGTCGGTGATACATCGAACGTAACTGGCAAGGCAGTCTTGTCAAAAGTGACATTTGTGTTAAAGAGTGAACTGTGGCTGACGATAATTCAGTTGTAACGGCCGGCGTGGCCGCTGTCGGGGTACCTGCTGTTGCTGCTCCAAATGCCGATGACCCTCGGTCTCGGAATCATATCTGTGTGAACTTGCCCAGCGGCTCGCCTCCACCTGCATTGCTACTGGAAACCAATCAGGTCGATAATTGGAAGTTGTGGAAACAAATGTGGGAAAACTATCTAATCGTGTCTGGGCTCGACACTAAGCCAGACATATATGTGGCAGCACTTCATCTACACTGTATTGGGAAAGATGACGGAAGAAGAACACGTCAGGCCTGCTGAAATCATCAAAAATGTGACGAACATATCTTGGGCGAAGTAAAATAATTCTTTGAAAGGTACATAAGTTTAACACCCGGAATCAGGAAAAAGAGTCGTTTGAACGATACTACCCAGTGTTGAAAAAATCTAGCAAAAACCTTTAGCAACATTCTGAATAAAACAGAAGCAGTGAACCGAGTCGATACCAGATACAGACGCTACACCTCCAAGTCGACATTCGGTGGAAGAAAATCTGCTAGTCAGCGAAAATGTAAATTCTGCTGTAAAACGCATCTCATGAAGAAAGAACTCTGCCCTGCATGGGGCAAGACGTGTGATGCGTGTAGCGGCCGAAACCATTTCAGAGGCTCCGCACAATGCCGATGTGCACGCACTCTGCTCACAAGATGGTCCCATTTTGTGCAACATGCTGGTCGAAAAGCAGTCAGTGAAGATGCAGGTTGACTGTTGTTCAACTGTTTGCATACTGCCCAAGAAGTATGTGAAGGAGAAAATATCCGTCCAGAACCAATTATTCTGAAGCTCTCGGCAAGTGCCGAGCTAAAACCGTAAATCCTACAAAAGATAAGGTCAAAGTGGATTACGTCATAGTAGATCATGACGAATTGACACCACTACTCAGCCGTAAAGCTGCTGAATGCATGAAGCTCATCACGGTGAACTACGAGAACTTTGAAATTGTATCTAGTCTATGGCTGTAGAGTTGCTCAAACCCCATGCACTGAAGATTATCCTGAAGTGTTCGACAGTAAACTTGGCTCGCTTCCTGGTGGGACAATTCGTCTCACTCTGGAACAAAATGCTGAACCGGTTGTGAGACCACCTCGTACCCTACCAGAATCACTGAACAGGTCCGTGAAAGATGAGCTAGACCGACTAGAGCACACTGGTATCATAGTCAAAGTGGACCAACCCACTGATTGGGTGAACCAAATGTCGATGGCCAAAAAATGTTCTGAGGCTGTTAGGATCTGCATTGATCCTAGACCTCTCTTCCTAGCCATGAAGCGTGAACACTACAAGCTTCCTGTGCTGGACGACATTCTACCGAAGCTGGTGAACTCCAAGAGAGTTACTGTGTGACTTGCAACAAGGATATCTACAAACTGGGTGACATTTTCCAAAAGCGTCTGCAACAAGCACTGGAAGGGGTGGAGAATGTTCACTGTGTTGCTGATGATATTATTATCCATGGATCTGATGACTCTGATCTCTGTGTCAAGATCCAGAAGCTGCTCCAAAGATGCAAGGAACATGGGATCGAACTGAACCGTGAGAAATGTCGCTTCAATGAGAATGAAATTCAGGTCTTAGGCCATGCTGTCACAGCTGAAGGTCTGAAACCTGACCCATCCAAGGTCGAAGCTGTTCTGAAGATGAAGAGTCCGTGTGACAGGTAAGCTGTAGAGAGGATAAGAGGTACAGTAACTTACCTGGCGAGATACTTACCCAAGGTGACTGATGTATTCCGCACCATTGTTGCTCTTGTACAACGAGATGTTGCCAGGATTTGGTGAGATGCTCAGAAGAAAGCTTTCACAACACTGAAACAACTCCTGGCTAAGGCACTCACTCTGGCTTACTTTGATCCGAGTAGGCAACTGGTCATTCAGTGTGACGCTAGCAACTGTGGCCTGGGATGTGCACTACTTCAGAAAGGAAGACCAGTTGCTTATGCCAGTCGTGCTTTGACTGACACAGAGACAAGATATGCCATTATAGAGAAAGAGATGCTGGCCGGTTTTTTTTACTCTTGAGAAGTGGCATCAGTTCACCTATGGTCGCCCCATCCTTGTCTACAGTGACCACAAGCCACTTCAGGCAATAACAAAGAAACCTTTGGACAGAGCACCCATACGTCTACAGGGCATGCTTCTACGTGCACTTGCGTATCACACCGATGTCAAGTACCTGGAGGGTAAGAAGATGTCTCTCGCAGACACCATATCACGTGCCTTCCTGGACAGGAGCAACCTATCACTGAGTTCGAAGCTATCCACGCTGTGAACTATCTGCCCACGAGAGAAGATGTTGTCCAGGACATTCGTAATGCCACCGAGCAAGAGGCCAATCTACAAATGCTGACAGTTGTCCTACAACATGGCTGGCCCGAGAAACCAGATGTGCCGCCACCTGCTGTGCCTTATTACCACTTCAAAGATGAGTTGGCCGTCACTGATGGGTTGGTGTTCCGCGGCGAAAGACTTGTGATTCCACAATGCAAGAGATCACAAATTAAGAAAGATGTTCACCTAGGCCACGTTGGCAATGAAGGGTGCCTAAGAAGTGCAAGGGAGTTTGTGTACTGGTCTGGCATGAATTTAACAAGATTGCCATCCAGAAAATTACTCTGGATGGCAGTTGGACAAGGAAGCCTTTTGGCTTATCGAGAGTCCAATACTTTTTATCTACATGTATCCCGCCTTTTTAAGGTGTGTGTCGATTTTATTTTTAAACATATTCACGCTACTAGCACCAACACAATCAGGAGATAATCTGTTCCATTCATTTACAGTCCTTTGTGAGAATGAGAACTTTCTTATATCTAATCTACACTGCTCCTTTACTAATGTAGCTTCATGTCCTCTGGTCCTTCTATCTTTCTTAACTGAGAAAAAAATGTTTCTATCAATATTTTCATAACCATTCAATATTTTAAACACTTCTATGTGATCTCCTCTCAATCTCCTGGTCTCTAGTGTTGTTAAACCACATTCTTTTAGGCGTATTTCGTAACTAAGATCCCTCAGATTTGGTATCATTTTAGTCGCTCTCCTCTGTACTCTTTCTAGCATATCTATGTCCTTCTTGCGATATGGCCTCCGTGCTTGTATACAATATTCTAAATGAGGCCTCACTATTGTTTTGTACAGCGGTACTATTAATTCTTTTTTCTTATACGCTATATTTCGCCTAATTAATCCAAGGATTTGATTTCCCTTTGACGCTGCAATTCCGCACTGCTCTGAAACCTTCATATCAGCATTAATGGTTAACCCTAAGTCCTTTTCTTTTACAGTACCCTCCATTTTATGTTTTACCTCTTCATTCCCATGACCTGTGTGGAGGCATTTACATTTCCCAAAATTGAACAGCATTTGCCACTTTTCAGACCATTTGATCAACCTATCAAGATCATCTTGTAAATGCTGTCTGTCTCCATCACTTTTAATCCTTCTAAACACTTTTGTATCATCCGCAAATTTTAACACCTTGCTTGTTATATCATCGTCCAAATCGTTGATATATATTAAGAATAATATAGGTCCTAGTACTGATCCCTGTGGTACCCCACTCAATACCGATTTCCAGTTTGAAGCCTCCCCATCAACTACTACACGTTGTCTTCTGTCATTCAGCCATTTTTCTATCCAGTTTATTATACCATTTCCTATGCCATGGGCCTTTAGCTTAAGGAGTAATCTTAATGCAGAAATCAAAGAGTACATCCAAACGTGTGAAGCCTCTCGTGAGTTCGAACGTTCTCAGGCGAAGGAAACTTTGATGAGCCATGATGTACCGGACCGTCCATGGCAGAAGGTCGGTGTTCTCGTACCAAGGAAAGGACTACCTAGTCACCACTGACTACAGATCGAACATCTGGGAAATAGATTACCTACTAACCACTGGCTCCAAGGCAGTAATCACAAAGCATACATCTTGTGTCAGACGAGTTCGCTCATTTCATTAAGAAATCGGGATTCGAACATGTGACGACATCTCCACACCACTGTCCTCAGTCGCCCAAACGGCAAGGTGGAATCATCAGCGAAAGCTGCAAAGAAGATGATCAAGAAAGCACAATGCGCTGATGATGACCAATATTTAGCAATGCTGAATATCCGCAGCACCCCAACCCAAGGAATGGATAGTAGTCTCACACAGAGGCCACCAGGTAGGCGGACGAAAACAATCCTTCCAACAGCTCAAAGTCTTCTGGAGTCGCGGCCGTCTGTGCAGCAACATGAAACATATGTGCTGAAAAGGACACAACGCCGTCAAGCCAAGTACTATGACAAATCTGCTACATATCTCCCACATCTGCATCAAGGCGATACCGTCCGAATGAAGCCGTTCAAGCTTGGAGTCAAGTCATGGAAGAAAGCGAATGAGGTGAGACGACTGGATGAAAGATCCTATGAAGTTGAAGAGGGAACAGTGCACAGGCGCAACCGTGTACAACTAAGAAGAACACACGAAACACAACCTCATGTGTTGGTTGAGGAGTCCATGGATATCCCATCCCAAGATGATACTCTAATCACTCCAGTTAAACCAATTCGAGCCAACACACCGGTTGAAATTAAGCCGAACACACCGGTTGAACAACAACACCAGAGTGACCAGACAGAACTACACTCCCCGGTACGGTACGTCCAACGACATCCAGGAAGTCCGAGAGAATCGACAAGTCTAAGCTATCTAGCAAATACAAGAACTATGTTGTATCTAAATAAACAGTTGATGAACATTGATGAGTGCAGACTTGATTGACGCGGACTCGCATGCGTGTTAAATCGTGGATGCTCGATCCATGTGTTCATACAAGGACTGTGTTGTGTCTAAATGAACAGCTGATGATACTTACACGAACGTTGATGAGTACAGACTTGATTGATGCGGACACGCAAGTGTGTTAACTTATGTATGTTCCATCCTATTCCATATGTTCATGTTTGTCATGGTCGTATGAGTATGACATGTTGTCTGTTGCTATTCTCATAATTGAGCGTTGCATGTTGACCATGCCATTTTGGCTTTAGAGCACGACATCAGGAGTGTCGCTGCTGTAGTGAAATAGAATGTGTTATGTAGTGTTTAGTGTTAGCGGGAACGTTTTATGATACAGTTATGCAGCATTCAGGTTTTGGCAAGTTTATTTTATTTATATCACTACGAAACACTGATGCTGATCCGTAGACGTAACGAGTTGGTTACTTTAATATGTTAGTACGTTTTTGTTAAGTACGTGTTTTTTTGTAAAACGGAGGGGCTGTAACAATATTACTTAATGATGTCTCCCCAGAAAGCCACATAACAAGCCGGTCCCTTGTCGCGGCAGCCATGTTTAATAAAGATAATGACACGAAATCAGTGACAGATTTAACACCGATAGGCTACAAGTTCGTACATGCGCCCAGAAAGAACCGGCGATGGGTGGTGTTGGCTTCTTATACAGATCGATCTTTAAAGTTACCGTCAACAACCACAAAGAGCCGATGCAATCATTCGAATTTATGGACACCGATGTCATGTCGACCGCTAGCTTCATCAAGTTGATCATTATATATCGCCCACCTTGGTCAAACAAATCTCATGCCGACTTTCTTGTCGAGTTTGCACCATTCATTAAAACTTATTGTGGTGTATGTAGCTTTATTGAACTCCGTGCAAACTCAATGTATACCCCGTAGCGGATCAATATCCGGGGGTCGGCTCATAAGTATGAGAGCGTGCTAGTTACGTATGCAACATCCCTCCCCAATGTCAGTAGCTGAGAACATACAGTGTACTGTTAAACTCAGAATGTTCAGAAATGCCACTAATCAGAGTTCAGTGATAACGTGATAAGTACATGAAAGACTTAAAACTATTATCGTAATGCGCGCGCCCAATTGGCAAAAGTCAATAACTAAGTAGCCAACTGGCATATACTATGTTCGATCTATGAATCGCAACAGTCACAAATCTAAGCGTTTAGGCTGATGCCTGATTCTCGATGACCGTCGTAGTTCCGTCGCCGTCTCTGGAGACGCGACCTCAGTCGTCTGGGCTGGCTATGGCGGTGTAGGCGGCAAGCACGGCTGTCCCGGCGGCTGCGTTGCCATGTCGATCACATCAGGCGGGTGTGTCTCACGGCCGATCACCTGATTACTCGAAACCCTTCCTTGTAGCTGGTCTACGTGACGCCGGACAATGTGGCCTTCATCGAGTCGCACTGTGTAGGACACTGGACCCGTCTGTCTCGTAACCGTACCCGGAGCCCAACTGGTGGCATTTTCGCGGTACGTTAGCACGTACACCAGGTCGCCAGGTTGATAACCTCGAACCCGAGTACACCGGTCGTGCAGCTCTTTCTGTATAGTCTGTTTAGCGACCGCCTTGCTGGTCACATCTGGTGTTATTCTACACAACCGTGTCTTCAGCTTTCGCCCAACCAGAAGTTCTGCTGGCGATATACCGGTTGTTGTAGAGTTACCCCACATTGGACTTGTATCATATGGGACGATTTGGTAGAACGCTGAATAAGGTCCCATGATGCTTTGCGTGATGACCACGCCATGTTGCTAAAATAAAACGTGTTTCACACAACGCCATCTTTGCGTCTCTATACTAACCCAGACAACAACACATGGTGGCAGCGGTACGCGAACATGGCCAACGAAGAGGTACGCCAATCGACGCAACTTCCCCTTCCAGGGAAATTCGAAGGAGCAACAGGTCCAGCTCAAACTGAGTTATGGACAAAATGGTCAACAAGATTCGAACGTTACCGAGTTGCATCAGGCCTACAAGCGAAGTCACAGCTTGAACAAGTAAGCACTTTGCTATACGCAATGGGCGAATGTGCAGACGCTATTCTGACCACGATCAAAATCGATGAAAATAAGGCAACGTACGCTGAGGTAAAGTCTGCCATTGACCAGTATTTCAATGTGAGAAGAAACACCATTGTCGAAAGGGCACGTTTCAACACCCGACGACAAACGGCATCAGAGCCAGTCGACAGTTTCATACAAGACTTACACCGAATGGCAGAAAACTGCAGTTATGGTGATCTAAAGGACGAGTTGATCCGCGATAGAATAGTCGCAGGCGTCGCTGACAACGGGCTGTCAGATCGCCTACAGTCAAAACCAGATGTGACGCTTGAGCAAGCTGTCCAGATTATCCGCCAGGCGGAGGCACGCAAGCTTGACAGAGAAGTAGTAAGAGGGGAAATTAGCACGCCCGCCAGTGCCCGCGAAGTCGATCACGTCAGACCAGCTAGTAAAGCAGTACCCAAAAAATGGAGCAAAAAGCCAAAACGAGGCTACACTCACCCCAATGACACGACTAGTACCTGCCAATGGTGCGGGCGTCAACCAGCACATGGCAGAAATGTCCAGCTAAAGATGACTGCTGTCGGGCATGCGGAAAACAAGGGCACTTCCAAGCAGTGTGTCGCGGCAGTGCAGTCAGGAGACACAGTGGCAGAGTCCACGAAGTAAAGAGGGAGGACATCCCATTTCTGGGGGAGATCAAAGACGAGAGTGACTTTTGGTCTGCATGCGTTAGTGTGAACGGTCATAACACACGTTTCAAACTCGACACAGGCGCATCAGTTTCGGTCATAAGTGACAGGGAACAGTGGTTGAAACGGGTTCAGCTCCACAAGAATCAGAACAAACTCCGTGGACCAGGGGGCATCCATCTGTCGGTCAGGGGCATACTCCACGCGACCCTGAAATACCGTGGCAAAGAAGTAACTGAAACAGTATACGTCCTACATAACCAGCAGTGTTCTCTGTTGAGCAAACAAGCTTGTGTTAAACTCGGACTTGTTTCGCGATCCGATGGCGTTGAGGAAGTAAATGATCCAACAGCGAACTTCAAAGCAGAATTTCCGAGTCTATTTACTGGCCTCGGTAAGTTGAAGACTGAATATCATGTGACGCTTCGTGCAGACGCCAGACCAGTGTGTTTGTACGCACCGAGGAAGATCCCGCATCCTCTGTTGCCGAAGGTGAAAGCGGAACTTGAGATGATGCAGCGACAAGGGATCATCTCTCCAGTCACACAACCCACAGACATGTCGATCTCACACAGCTAAATCGAGCAGTCCTACGGGAGATACACCCAATGCACTCTGTGGATGAAAGTTTAGCTAAGCTGGGAACAAGCAAGTTGTTCACAAAACTAGACGCCAACAGCGGATTCTGGCAACTTCCACTGGATGAGGAGTACAGGCTTCTCACAACATTCGTCACACCTTTCGGGCGATTCTGTTTTAACAGACTTCCGTTTGGTATCAGCTCAGCAAGTGAGATTTTCCAGCGCTCCATGTCGGCCATTCTGGAAGGCCAAGAAGGAGTAATCTGCCACATGGATGACATCTTGATACATGGCAAAGACAAACCAGAACATGACAAGCGCGTTAGAGCTGTCATGCTGAGCTTACAGCAAGCCGGACTAACGCTGAACAACAAATGTGAATTTGCAAAGCGGTCGATCAAGTTCTTGGGACATGTCATCGATGCCTCAGGGATACATGCAGACAGCAGTAAGACGGCAGCCATCGCACAATTCCCAGCTCCCACCAATGTCACGGAACTCCAACACTTCATGGGTATGCTGAACCAAATGGGAAAATTCATTCCACGACTGGCTGATATCAACGAACCGTTACGCCAGTTACTGTGCAAAGACAGGGGATGGTTATGGGAAGAGGCACAACAAACTGCCTTCCAGCAAGTGAAAGACATGCTTGTATCACCCGACGTACTTGCACACTATGACCCAAACCGCCCAACAGTGATCGCAGCAGACGCATCTTCTCAGGGGATCGGGGCAGTGTTACTGCAAATTCAAGATGGTGGCAGACGTCGTCCAGTCTGCTATGCTTCCCGATCACTCACAGAAACCGAGAAACGCTATGCAGTCATAGAGAAGGAAGCTCTTGCAGCAACTTGGGCTTGCGAGAAGTTCAGAGAGTATGTGAGGGTCTAAACTTCACGCTCGAGACTGATTACAAACCTCTCGTGCCACTTCTGAAAACAACAGAGCTAGCCAAGATGCCACCTCGCATCCAACGATTTCGTCTGAGAATAATGCGATACAACCCGGAATTCGCATACGTCCCGGGAAAGCATCAAACGACACCTGACGCATTATCTCGCGCTCCCGTCAACTTCCCAGAGCAGACCGACATCATGTTTGTGGAAGAGGTAGAGTCTTACGCGAAACACACAGTAACCATACTTCCAGCTACGGAGAAACGTCTACAGGACATTCGAGCGGCACAGAAAGCAGATGCTGAGTGCGAACAAGTCAGAACATTTTGCACACTAGGATGGCCAGCTTACATGCCACATCTGCCGCTGATACGACCGTACTGGGAGAACAGGAGCCATCTCGCGGTAGTCGATGATCTCCTACTGTATGATGAACGCATCGTGATTCCGAGGGCCATGCGTTTGGATATACTACACTGCATACACCAGGGCCATCTTGGTATCACGAAATGTCGCGCTCGGGCTCGCACATCGGTGTGGTGGCCAGGATTGTCCAACTGCATAGAAGACATGGTTATTAAGTGCTCAACGTGTGCGAAAGATCGTCCGGAAACCAAAGAACCACTCATGCCAGCATCGTTCCCATCTCGTCCCTGGGAGAGACTTGGCACGGACCTTTTCGAGTTTCATGGAATTGCATATCTCATCGCAATTGACTATTACTCGAGATGGATTGAGATCAAGCAGCTTCGCGACCAAACTTCAGAAAGTGTCATCACAACGCTGAAGGAACTGTTTGCCGTTCACGGCATACCAGATGTTGTCATGTCAGACAACGGGCCTCAATTCAGTGCTGATGCATTTCGACAGTTCGCAGCAACATATGGGTTCGTTCACACAACGAGCTCGCCGCGATATCCGCAAGCCAATGGCGAGGCGGAGAGAGCTGTCCGTACAGTGAAAGCGTTGCTCAGGAAGAACGAAGACCATTACCTGGCTCTTCTCACCTATCGGTCAACTCCGTTACAGAATGGGCTATCCCCAGCTGAACTACTGATGGGGAGAAGGTTACGAACACAACTGCCAACACTCCCAAGCACGCTTCAGCCAAGGGTACAGAACGATGACAGAGAGAAGGTCCGAACCAAAGAGGACACCTACAGATCCAACCAAACACGTACCTACAACAACCGACATAGGACACAGTAACTTCCTGTCCTACAGCCAGGTGACCAAGTATGGGTTAGGGATCAGGACCGACAGGGTAGGATACTGAGACAGACACATCACCCTAGATCGTATCTCGGGAGAACCGAATACGGCACGGTGCGACGTAACAGGAGAGTTCTGGTTCCTACTCCGGACGAACAACATGCGATGACCAGTCCGGTGCGAGGGCCACAACCATCCTGCATCCCAGATGTGAGTGAAAGCAGATCGCGCGCACCTACTACGGAGACGACGCGATCATCGCCACAGCACACCGACACTAGTCTAACCGGAGACACGGCCTCTCCATGTGTGACTGTGACCAGATCAGGAAGAGCTATAAAGCCGCCTGAACGTTTGAACTTATAGTCACCGAAGTTCACTATTGTCTAGAGACATGTTTGCAGGTGAACATGACTGTACAGTTCAGCATGTGAATGCGAACTCTGAGGGGAGGTGTAGAGTTACCCCACATTGGACTTGTATCATATGGGACGATTTGGTAGAACGCTGAATAAGGTCCCATGATGCTTTGCGTGATGACCACGCCATGTTGCTAAAATAAAACGTGTTTCACACAACGCCGTCTTTGCGTCTCTATACTAACCCAGACAACAACACAGTTGTGGCGTTGGGGCTGATTCGGTAGTCGAACAAGAAGTGTGCGATTCTCGTATCTATATCACCCTGTAAACGTTGTACCCCTCCTTTGAGGATGCCTACGGCTTTCTCGGCGAGACCGTTTGATGCTGGATGGTGAGACGCACTCGTCAGATGTTTGATGCCGTTGTGTCGACAGAAACTCTCGAACTCTTCGCTAACGAAACCTGTCGCATTGTCGCTCACGATTACGTCCGATATGCCATGTGAACTGAATATCCACCTCAACTTGCTTATGGTGATGGCGGACGTGGACCCTGACGTAGTGTATGCCTCGATCCACTTGGAATGTGCGTCGACGACCATCAGGATCATTTTGTTCATAAACGGACCCGCAAAATCAATGTGAATGCGGGACCATGGTTGATCGGGGAATGACCATGGTTGTAAAGGAGCTTCCGCAGGTTTGTGACGACTGCGTCTGCAGACATCGCATGAGTTAACGGTACTCTCAATGTCACTGCCAATGCCAGGCCACCACATGAAACTACGGCCCACGGCTTTCATTCGCACAATGCCTGAGTGTGCGTTGTGCAGTGCGTTGCGATAACGACTGGGAATAATAACCCTGGTACCCCACATGCGGCACCCGTCGTTGATACTGAGCTCGTCTCTCCGTTGAGTGTAGGGCTTCAGTAGGTCGTTGACTTCTTGTTGTGGGAAACCGTCTCTAGTTCTGATGAATACTTGCGAGAGTATCGGATCACGTGCCGTCTCGCGTCGAATGTCGGCGACATGTCCATAAACTGCATGGTGAGTATGGTGTCTCCTGGCACCGGTACGTGAGTCGGTGCACCACCTACCGGGAGGCGGCTGAGTGCGTCTGCCTGAGGTATACTCAGGCCCGGCTTGTGGACGATCTGATACTGATAGGCTGCCAACATTAACGCCCAGCAGCATGCGCGGCGATTACATCTGTGGAACAGGCTTCTTCTCACCAAAGAAGCCCAGCAGCGGCTTATGGTCAGTAACGATCACGAATGAACGTCCCCACAGGTATTGATGGAACTTTGTAAGTCCCGCGACGACAGCTAGCTCTTCTTTGTCAATTTGAGCGTAGTTCCTTTCGGCTGTCGACAAACTTCGTGAATGGTATGCGATGGGTTTTTCTACCCCGTCCTCTATGACGTGTACGAGAACCGCGCCAACATCATATGGCGAGGCGTCGCAGGTGAGCACAATCGGCTTTGTTGAATCGAAGTGACACATCACCTGCGGCGAGATCAGACTCTCCTTTGAGCGAGCAAATGCCTCTTGGTGAGCTTTGTCCCAATGCCATTTCGACTCTCTTTTCAATAGGCCATGCAATGGGGCCATGTGGTCGAGAGGTTGGGCACAAAGCAGCTGTAGTGATTTTCCATACCCACGTACGAACGGAGCTCTGTGACGTTTGTAGGGGCTGGCGCATCTCGGACGGCTTCGAGCGTGTTCCCCGATGGATGGATGCCCTTGGCATCGATGCGATGGCCCAGGTATTCTACCTCTGTTCATGAACAGGCACTTCGTCTTTTTCAGGCAGAAACCCGCGTCCACCAGGCGTCTCATGACTTGGTCGAGCGCCTGCAAGTGTTCCTCATCGTCCTTGCCCGTCACCAGTATGTCGTCAAGATAAACCATTGTGTTATTTGATGCGCTTCAGTAATGAGTCCATCACTCTCTGATAGATTCCTGGTGCCGAGGACACTCCATAAGGCAGGCGTTTATATGTGAATACTGCATGAAGTACCATTTCCCAGTTGCGCGTACAGATCTTCTATCTTCGGAATTGGATATCTGTCCAACTTCGCGACTTGATTCACGGTGAGCTTGTAATCACCGCATAGCCGGACCGTCTTGTCCGCTTTCATAACCGGCACCACTGGGGCTGCCCAGTCTGAGTACTGTACTGGCTCTATGACATCATCAGCCAGTAGCCGGTCTAGTTCTGTATCGACCATGTCGCGCATTATGTACGGTAGCGGTGGTGTTTTGAAATACTTGGGTGTGGCGTCTTCCTCCACGTAGATCTTCGCTGCGTCTATTTTGACGGTTTGATGCGAATCTTTGAAAGCGGCCTCATACTTCTGAAGTAGAGCCTGAAGTTGTGGATGTTGCTCGTCTGTTGCGGACGATGTGTCCACGTGATGAATGGTACTCCAGTCGAGCCGAAGCACACTCAGCCAGTTCCTGCCCAGTAAGCTCGGCCCATTGCCCGGGACTACCATGAGTGTGTCGTTCACCATTGTTCCCCTCCACTGTCACGGCGGCAATGCAACTAATCTTGACACACTGTCCAGTGTATGTGCGAAGAGTGTCCTGTGTACCTTCTAAACGAGATCGTGGAGGTGACCACTGTCGACGCCAAGTCTCTTCGCTAATCATTGACAGCGTCGCGCCAATGTCTACCTCCATCGGTAACAGTTTTCCATCGACCTTCAGCGATGTCGTGATCGGGTCAGGACGTGGCCCCTTGCTGTATATAGGGTGTACATTGTCCCTGACGAACTAGGCGGCGTGACGATTTGTCTCTCGCTGGGAGCCCCTGTCGTCATCTGGTTTGTGTGGTTCCTGCCTGTTTTCTTCTTTGTAAAACAGTTGCTCTCGATGTGGCCTATCTTCTTGCAAAACCGACATTCAGCGTTCTTAAAACGACATTCACTTTGTAAGCGTGTTGTCTTCCCACACCTGAAACATGCTCTCCCTTGAATGGGCGTTACTTGTTTCGCTCTGCGAGGTGTTTGTTTGTGCGTAGTTACCTTATGAACGTCAGCACGATGCAACGTTGGGTCACTGACTCCATAGGGAGGGCTATTTGGAATGATTTTTCAAAACCCAGATCTGTCTCTCCCAGTAGCCTGCGTTGAATGGCGGAGTCGGCCACGCCACACACCAATCGGTCCCTTAGATTCTCGTCTAGGATCAATTGTTCGGACAGATTTACTCCCTCTCGCGTTTTGCAAAAATCACAGTTTCGTGCTAACTCTTTTAATTCAGCCACAGTCTTTTACACTTTGGCCCTGTTTGCGGTATGCCGAGTAAAACGAGTAACGCTGTAATATTGTGTTAGGCTTAGGCTCAAAATGCGAGGAAAATAAAACACATAGTTCCTTGTATGTTAAGTCTGCAGGAGCCTTGGGCGCTGCCAAGCTACGCAACAGAGTGTAAGTCTCTGTGCCGACAACTGACAGTAATATAGCCCGTCGCTTGCTAACAGCGTCAAGCGAAATGTCATTCGCCTCGAAGTAAAACCCTAGTCTATCTTCGTAGGACGACCAATCCTTTCCCGAAAATTCAGGCAAAGTTCCCCCGAGCAGTGATATTACGGCGGCGTAGCACAGTAAACACGATACGAATGTGGATACTTGCGGTTTTTCGCCTCTTCGCCGTGTTTGTTGACAGCTTGTTAGCCACAGTGTACGTCGCGAGTGGAGTGCAAAAAGTTCAAAAGTTCACGCTACTAGCACGACGCTGTCGAGCGTCATTGCGCCTGCCATCCCGAAAGTAGCTTCAAAGTTCATTTTTTACACGTTGTTTCGGAAATTCGGACGATGTTCAGTGGTGACGGCTGACTTGCTGCGTTGACTAGCATGTTCAGTGCACGCTTGCTAACAATTAAACGTTCAGAATACTCAATCCGATCCTCGTCGCCAAATATGTGGTGTATGTAGCTTTATTGAACTCCGTGCAAACTCAATGTATACCCCGTAGCGGATCAATATCCGGGGATCGGCTTATAAGTATGAGAGCGTGCTAGTTACGTATGCAACACTTATGCCATGATGTCGTACCGTTTCGCGATGATCGGAGACTTCAATATACACTGGGACATACCTCCCGATTGCACTGTGAAGCATTGCATCGAGATAATTGACGCCATTAACATAATCCAACACGTTCGTGAGCCTACACACATCGATGACCACACTATTGATCCTCACACGGGCGGAGAACCACGAAAACTTAGTCGCTTCTATGTGATCATTTTTGGATCGAATGCGTTATCGACATATTAAAGCCAAGTGTCCCTAGAAAGCGAATAACGTATCGGAAATACACGAGTGTCAACAAAACGGCATTTTGCGACGACGTTGCTGCGTCGACATTGGTCGCAATGCCCACTGCCAGCGATGCGGATGAACTTTTCAGTGTATACAACACCGTGGTGTCCGACCTCGTCCAAAACACACACCCTTACTGTCACTTCGTGTAGCTATCCGCCCACTGGTGCCTTGGTACAAAGAGAAGCTGGCCGACGCCAAGAGAACACGACGACAACTCGAACGATCATCGAAAATGGCGATGCACATGCCATCGCGAGATATACAAGGCACAATGCACATACGTCAAGAAACTAATCAACCCTGCAAAGTAGGACTACTTTGCATTCGAATCAATGCGGTGGCAATTCAAGACGACTGTACCGTTTGATGAACGGGCTCCTGCAGCGACGGAAATCCGCTCATTTACCACAAAACGACAACACGCAAGAACTCGCAACACGTTTCGCCACTTTCTTCTCGGCAAAGGTCGAGACGATTCGTGGGACGCTATGTGACTACCCCGCCGCCACACCTAGCCCAGATGTCGAGAAGTAGCAGACCTCCAGTGTACCACGATTACACACGTTCGCGACAGCGTCGACCTCTTATATTCGCAGCCTCATCACCAAGTCGCCAACGACATCTTGCGCGCTCGACCCACTTCCAACATGGATATTTAAAGACGTTTCGGACCGATTAGTGCCAATTCTGATACAACAGATTAACGCATCCATCACACACGGTGTCGTCCCATTTGCCTAAAACATGCTGACGCCACCCCGTTACTGAACAAGCCTAACCGAGGTGTTGGCAACGTGACACATTATAGACCCGACCAGCTGGTGCGCTACGTTCTACCAACAACAACGATCTGCGTGTGCCGCCATCCAACAGCAGGTACGGCGATCGCTCCTTCTCAGTTTCGGCCCCACGGATGTGGAACGCTCTTCCGTTAGAATTAAAGACAGTCACAGCGCTAGCCACATTCAAACGACTTTTAAAAACCCACCTGTTCCGTGTAGCATTCCATGTTTAGTTTAGTCTGCGATCTCGTACATGACAATGTTTTAAAATAATGTATTATTATTTTTAACTAACTTATTTATGTCTTACGGTGCACGTATTGTGACACGTTTTAATTAATGTTATATGCTTTTACCACACAATCTTATTGCCTATGCACTATGCACCAAGGTTTTAGCAATTTATTTAATTTATTATCATTTATTTAACTAGCTAATTCATGTATTAATGTATTTTAGCGCCTCTGAATGCACTTTTGTCTAGATTTTTGGCGCTCTACAAGTTGACTCAGTATTATTATTATTATTATATTCTGAATCAGTAGACCTCCGTCATATATGTAGACAGTTTATATATATATATATATATAATATAATATAAAAACTATCTACATATATATAATTAAGTCTGCTGAGTTTGTTTGGCGTCTGTGATCATTTCTGACAAATCTGGCAGCACAGTGTTGTACTCTTTCAAGGTGTTTAATTTGGGTGGCAGTGTGTGGATTCCATATGAGAGAGGCATACTCGAGTTTTGGTCGGATTATCATGTTATATGCTGTTTCTTTTACCGAGGGTTTGCATGGTCCGAGGGTTTCGTTTGATCGTGTGGTACACCAGATGTAACATATGTTCTGTCGGACAAGGCTCCATTGACTGAGACTCTGTGTTTGCGATTGAATAGAAACGATTTGATCCAGTTTTGTGTGTTTCCAGTTATTCCATAGAAAGCTAATTTGGATAGGAGGCGTTTATGGGGGACTTTGTCGGAGGCTTTGGCGAAATCAAGTAGGATGGAATCTATTTGTGTCTTATTGTCCATAGCAGTCATCCAGTCGTGGACTGGCTCGATGAGCTGGGATTCACAAGACAGATCTGGCTGGAATCCATGTTGGAAGTGGATGATGATGTTGTGTTTGTGTAAGTGTTTCCACATGTTGCTTAGAATGATGTGCTCCATAACTTTGCAGAGGATGCATGTTAGCGAAATTGGTCTATAATTAACAGGGTCTGATTTGTGGGTTTTTTGTGTATTGGTGTTACTAGTGCTTGGAGCCAGTCATCTGGGAGTTTGCAAGTGTTGTGTGACTGCTGGGAAATGTGTGTGATGATGGGGGCAATTTTCCCTGCAGTCTCTTTAAGGACTGTGGCTGGGAGTTCGTCGGGGCCTGTAGCTTTATTTTGGTTTAGGTTTTTCAGTTGCTTAATTACTCCGTCTATCCCGATTTCAAGGGAGGGGATATCGGGATAGGTGGATGGAGCTAGTTGGGGGATCGGGTTGATTTCTTGAATAAACACGGAACTGAATTGGTTGTTAAGTGTATTTGCTTTGTCGTGATCATTTGTGATTGGTTAGTCGTTTGCTTGCAGTGTAGGGATGCCAACGTATTCTCGTTTGTTTGCTTTAATGAATGACAGGAATTGTTTTGGGTTTGTTTTAGGCTGTTCTAAGGTGATTGTTTAGATAGTCTGAGTAGGATTTGGTTGCAGCTTTAGTGGCTTGTTTTCGGAGTTGCCTAAACCTTTCCCAGTCGCTATTACGTCCAGTTTATTTTTATTGTGGCTTTTGTTACGTTTTCTTTGCATTCTTATCATTTCACGTGTAAGTAAGATTATTCCGGAAAAGTTCCAATTTGTGTTGATATATCTTGAGTTTGGGTTCGTGTCAAAGTATGTTGTTGTTAGTTGTTTTATGTCATCATTAAGCTTATCCCAGTTTGCAGATTTATATTGGAACACTTTGTGTGGTGGTTTACTGTTACGGACTGGATTTAGGTTTACGTTAAAGGTCACAGCTTCATGATCACTCATGCCGGGAGTGGTGTGAGTTTTAGCAATTATCGATGGATTTGAGGTGAGTATGAGGTCAAGGATATTGCCGGAATCAGCTCGTGTGAGATCGTTGACCATGTTTTGTAATCCACATTCTCTCATTATTTCTAGCAGTTTGTTATGCTGGCTGGCAGTTCTGTTGTCAGTGGTTTGCTGCTTGCCCCAGTTAATACCAGGAAGGTTGAAGTCACCGCTATAACTACATTAGGGGAAGTTTTTTGTGATCTGTATAGTTTTTGTCCATTCGTTGAGAGCTTCAAGGGATTGTAGGTGGTCAGTGGGGGGTCGGTAGTAGGATGCAAGGTATATGGATTTGCTTCGGGTGAAATGGATTTTTGTCCATACTATTTCACAGCTTGAGTTTAGTTTTGAAAGTGGTTCTGCTACAATGTCATCGAGGAAGGCTATGAGAACTCCACCATCATGGGTGTTTCTGTCCTTTCGGATGGCGCTATAGTTAAGTGGTAGGAACGAATAGGTTGGGTAGTTTTCGTCTATTTTGGTTTCGACTAGGAATATGATGTCAGGATTATTTGACTGAATAGTTGTTTTAATTGGGTTGTTTTTGCAATGCTTTTGACGCTGTTGGTGTTAACCAGAATTCCGCTGTGTTACGTTTGGTTTTCTCGCGACGTTCAGGGGTTGATGCATTTTGAAGGTTCGGTCCAAAGGTTGGATCCCATTATTGTGATGTACGACTCGTGTTTGTTTGAGAGATATGTGTGTGGGGGTCAATGTTTTGGTTATTTTGGTCTGTGGCACTAAAGCTGTTATATCGGTTGTAAGAACATTCCAATAAATGGTCTTGAAAGAAGGAGTGACAGTAGTTAGGATGGTCGCATTTCATGCAGTGCCAGGAACAGGAACTGTTACAGAGGAGATGATATTGATCTGGACTTATGTCACAACATTTAATGTGTACCCATTGGTTGCATAGATCGCAGCAGACTGCTCGGTGATTTGAAGCAACAGGCTTTTTGCAAAACCCACATGGGTGTCTGACTGGGCCGGGGTTTGTTTGGATGTCCCCACAGAGGATTAGTAGGACAAGATAACATGTTTTGTGTCCCGATGTAGGAATTGCAGTTTGGTGTGGTACTTGTTACGGGAGTCTCTGGAGAAAGCTAGTGCCAGTCTAATACCTGTGTCAGTCTAACAAGACCTGTCATATGTTAGCAGACCATTTAGATCATCCGTGAATTGGGTATGGTCCAAGTGTATCGGGAATTTGGATATGAATGTAATAAAGATACTAATCAGAACTACCACTGGTTTACCCATTTTGGGTGGCACCATCATAAGAGCAGCTATTGCACAAGCTGCTTTTTTTGTACAGTTATGTTAATACAGTAAAAAAATTGGAGATTATATTCCACTATAGATGTGGGTATTTGTTAGTATGATTAAATTATATATCACAGCTAATATAAAATCACAGTAGATGTAAAAGACAGTAGTAAAATGTACCAGTTAGTAGACAGTTCATTGTATTGTATATTGTGTTTACTGTTGATTTCTTGTTTGTTACTGACAGCCTACAATACGGATTTGTAATAGTATAATACGTAAGATGTATGTGAATGGACTGATTTTGGGGTTGTTTTAGGGGCGATTTGGTTTTGGCGCGTTTCATGTAAGTTGTTTACAGATTCGCTATCTTGTTTTGAACTGGTTGTTATGGAAGCTAAGGCAAGTAGTTGAAGAACAGATCATTGACATTTTGTGGTGGTCGTATGTTGGAGGGATGTTTTCCACAGTACGTGTTGTTATTTCTCCTCATGGCCAGCGTAAACGACGACATCGTCGAAGTAGGCTGCCCCGCATCACTCGTGCTCTATTACCACGGCGACCTTCCTGATTGAGCACACTTCGTGCATTTGTTCATCACCGGGTGTAGCAACATGCTGCTAACAAGCTGTTATGTGCGTCTTGATTGGGCTAACTGCACACGACATGTTCTCGCGGAGCAGTTCGTGTCACTTCCATTTTGTAGATGTGAACCGGTGATCTGGGCCGTTTGTGCGGATTGCACTGCAGCCGTTCCACAGCACCAGTGCCTGCCTTGCTGTAGTGCTACTATATCTTCGCACCATGTTATGATGTCGTATTCGTAGTGTTCCTAGTTTCCTACCAAATAGTCGGCATACTGTGTGTTTTCTATCAACGACGTTTACTGGACGACATACAATTGTCTGCAGTAAGTACTAGATTTGTTTTCAATTACACCCGTAAGACGGCTGAATGTCACGGAACACTTCTACGACGGCTGAGAATTACGGAACAATTCTAAGGCGATCCTGTTTTGTTGCCAGCACTCTTTGTTTTTCGTCCTGTTTCGAAGTTGCAACAAATGTCTGTCAGTTCTTCGCGTCCCTCAACTGTTCTTTGGTCTTTCAGGTGACCAGTGCTCTTGTGAGACCCACCCAGCTGCTGGACCTGTCGTGTTACATCCGTCATCTCTTTCCAGAAGGTGCATCCTGCAGTCATTGTCCGTCGTGTCGGTCGGTCTGTCAGGGTGACCTAGTCTCGCCATGTCAACTTATTGAGGAGCCGTGCAACTATCGCCGACAGCTGGCAGCACTTTAATTGAGGATCACAACGTACTGACACCTTTTGTGAATACTGCTGCGTCACCACTAACAACAGTATTACAGTCAAAAGGGTATATTTTGCAGACAATTTATTTACTTGTGAACTAAGATATTTGAAACCAATAGTAAGTACAGGAGCGTTGACGGGTTACCGCGACGATCCGTCGTAGTCGGATCGATCGGACACGTCCGATTATGATATCATAACAGCCCTGCAAGGCTCAACATTGTTTTCCGGGTATGCTTATGTGTTTTGTATGAGCTTCACTAGCACCAAAATAGCAAGCCGCCTCGTTTCAGATGCATACAATTGAATGCCTATATTAACTGGAGAACTGCTGGATACTTTGGTTGCAAGGTTGCTCATTGAGTCTGTTTTGGGTGGGAAAGTAACTAGCTAATATTTCAGCATTCCCAAGTCGCTCTGTGACGTTTAGCTGACCAAGACGCTGTCAGCATGAGACGCCAATTGCAGTTTCCATCAGCATTTAGACGTCTCACTGTGACTCCATACTCTGGATATATTTGTATAATTTTAAGTTGTGATATCCAGATAAGCACGGCTAGTAAAAATCAAGGGAGTGAATAACTTAGTTCTACCTACATTCAAGCATGATTGCAGAATGTTAGGTGGTGCATTAGTGGTGGACACGCCGGTATGCTGCAACAATTTTCCAAAGACGGTTTGTTTTTTGCAAATGCGTCTGTGAAATCCTTTGATGATTTTCGTTGTTCCGCATCTACATGCGTTTTCCGCCGCTGCACGGATCCTACTTACAGGTAGGCAAGGGGAAAATGCCAATAACGCACACACCTAACTTTGATGCATTGTACAAGCCAACAGTCCATGCTAGTAACCGTGCACACTGTACTAGCTGTTTGGGTTGTAATCATGCTTAGATGGTGGTAGTTTCATGTTGGTATATTAATATACATTCTACTTTGGTTGTTTCACAGTTATGACAAAGTTATTTCTTTGGAAACTAGTCGTTTTGGGAACAGTGTTCTTAAAATGCAACCCCTGTTCACAATACGCACCCTATCACAGTTTGTATTCGTTCAATAGTCTCAAAACGTACACCCCAAAACCAACACCATTTTAAACTTGTCTAGGCCCATAGCCAAATTGATCTTACTCTTTATTGTGAATCAAGTCGCCAAAATTCAGTTGTATTCCACAATAACTAATTCCGGAATATTTAAACGTGGTAATATTAGAGGGAAGAGGCAAATGATCCCCCCCACTGCTATGTCTCATTGAACGTATGCTATATCTCAAAGCCACTTTCAAATCACTCTTAAAGACATATTTATTTCGATAGGCCTTCAAAGAACTTTGCAGTCCGCGTCATTGACATTTGTGCGATGTTGAATTCGGTTATTTATTATTATTTAATTAACATATTACATGTATTTATTTAATTTAAGCACATTATTTATTTTAGGTATTTAAACGGCTAATTCACTTAACTTATATATATATATATATATATACACTTGTAAATATATATATATATATATAATTTTTTTTATTTTGGTTTATCTAACTGACATGTTATGTAATTTTTATATGCTAATTTTAAATCATTTTCTTTT
The DNA here is from genome assembly GCA_963995525.1 of Escarpia spicata. Classification (NCBI taxonomy): domain Eukaryota; kingdom Metazoa; phylum Annelida; class Polychaeta; order Sabellida; family Siboglinidae; genus Escarpia; species Escarpia spicata. The sequence goes on along the minus strand of OZ023211.1, from coordinate 46,269,683 downwards.
ACCTTTCTATTTAATATGTGTTAGGTCATTTAATGTATTTTTACTTACACTCTACGATTGTCAGCGCCTTTGAGCAGATTTGTTATCCGGACACACGGCGCTCTATAACTGCTTTATAATACATACTTGGCTTTTATGAGAACCTTAAATAACCCACAGCGTTTGCAAACATTGTTTGAAATTTTCCTAAATCTAGTAGAAAAAAGTATTTTATATTATTGTCGCCCAGATTGGCTTTGGCTAATTCCCTTTTATTCGAAAGTTTTCAAGTTTACGTGATTATGACGTCACACCAGCTTCGAGTATAGCGCAGTGGATGTCAGTCGGTGTGGTATATACACTGCAGTCGGGATGAGTTTGGTCTGATCTGGTTTGGTCGGGTCGGCCAAACAGTTGCAGTGTATCCCAGCAATAGTGTGCTCGATACGGACTTTCCTCTGCGTACTCACATAACTTTCCGATAATTAACTTACAAAGGAAAATGCCAAAGTACAACTAGTTAGTCTTCCGCCGAGACAGTACAGTCACATACGTCATCTCGTTGAGGGGGAGCTATTTACGTCTAAATCTGCTTTAATCGGGCCTTCGATTAACTGACACACCGCACCTCGGGTGCACTGGAATTACTCTTCTCACACTGTCACACTAATGTCAAACGTGGTGTCGTGGACAGAAACACAATACATTTTTTGAAGGATAATACTTAAACCAGAACGAGTATTTTACCCCAAATTTTTTTTAAATTGTACCCGGTCTTTCGAAATTGTATCGCTTGTTTTTACCAAATTCTCAACATATGTCGACCTAAAGCTAGACCTTACATCTAATACTTTATGTTTTAATAATTGGCAATAGGGCATTATAATTATGTTTACCGTCGAAATGTCTAGAAACGGGAATTTGACAGAGACAGAACAATCAAGCACCGAAGAAACGTTTATGCATGTCTGTGTGTGTGTGTGTGTGTGTGTGTGTGTGTGTGTGTGTGTGTGTGTGTGTGTGTGTGTGTGTGTGTGTGTGTGTGTGTGTGTGTGTGTGTGTGTGTGTGTGTGTGTGTGTGTGTGTGTGTGTGTGTGTGTGTGTGTGTGTGTGTGTGTGTGTGTGTGTGTGTGTGTGTGTGTGTGTGTGTGTGTGTGTGTGTGTGTGTGTGTGTTACATATTTATATTATTACATTATATATATATAATATATTTATTTATATATATGTATATAAGTGTGTGTGCTTGCGTGCGTGCGGACGTGTGAGCGGGCGGACATGCTGGTGGGTGGCGTGCGTGTATGCGGCATGCGTGCGGTCGGGCGTATATGAGAGCGTGCGTTCGTGCATACGCGCGTCACTGTTTCATTCGTATTGTATCAGCAATTATAACACATCTTGATTGACCAAGATAATGTGCTTACAAAACTTGTTTTTTCCGTGCTCTTTCGCCTCCTTGTGGAAACTAAATTACACGATTTATCGATATTTTTAATTTCAGCTTATACGAAGAAGGATAACTGTGTTAGTTGAAGCGTACGTCTTATAAATCCACAAACTAGCATAATTATTTGGGCCTTTTAATTCGTACGAAACCTCAAGCCGGCCGCGTATCAATTAACCAGTAACTCTCGTTGCACATCGAGTCTGTCCTATTCCTGTTGTTTCTTCTCTCTTTGTATTATTTGCCCCTTACGTTTTATAGATCGCCCCTTATTGGGACCCATTTATTTCTCTACCATTTTAGTTATATGCTCTATCCTGGTCCCAGCGAACAAACTATTATGTCTTCTCCTCGTTTAGTGTCTTATCTGTCTGTCTCAGTATAGAGTCACTCATGAACTTCCTCACTTTTCAAATTACCCACTCAACCACTGCGTCAGAGTAGCTCCATCTCAGCTTCCATCTGTCTCGTTGCTGTCTCCTCCTCTCGTCTTCTTTCCTCCTGTCGCATTCTCTCTCTCTCTGTCACTTTCCTTGCTGTCGGTTTAAAACTTGCCACGTTTCCTATCGGCGTTTCTCCGGTCATCTTTCTTCTCATCTCCTTTCGTTCTGTCAACTTCACCATTTATTCTCACCCTCCTGTTTTATGCAACCGAAATGCTATGAATACAGGGTGACACGTGTCGCAATAGAAATCGCAACAAACAGGTTCACTATATTCTGTGCTCTGTCTAATTTGGCGCGCGAAACACAACGCACTTGCCTCGGAGACCGAGCTCTTCTTTCGTGTGAGGCGGACCGGAAGTGAAACACGGTCTTCTACTTCCATCGATCATTTACGCTTTCAAAGCCTACATCACAAAACACAGTGCCCAGAGCAGTCTCATTTAACGGTTCCAGACTTGCAATTACTAACCCATGCAATGATCAATACATGGCAGCCATTCGCAACGCGCTTTATAGCACACGTGAAGAGAAAGAAGTCCGATTAGCATGTCACGTGACATGTGGTAGACCGCGAACCAGGGATTGTATTGGCTTCCGCAGTCTTGGTTACTCTCGGCGTTTCCTAGCCAGAACACGGGCGTGAAATGTGACATTCAAAGGAACAAATTAAATCTAACTATGACAAACTGGCCGTTGCTTGTGATTTGTCCACGCCCAAATAAGTTTCTCCCCAGCTTAAAAGAAGAAGAAGAAGAATTTGTTTTATTTGACCCAGACATTTCAAATAATGCAAACAATACATCCATATCATAAAAATAATACAAATGTATAACCTTATGGTAAACATGGTATAATGTATGGTAAATAACAAAAAGTAGGGTCAGGAGACTCCTCTAAGACTGTGGTAGTCGCTATCGAGGAGCCATCTTTTGTGATAAACATTTAACTGAATCAATACATCACCCAAATCAAATTCTTCCAGAAAAATAAAAAAACATGAATGAGAGCATGTGTGTAGTGTGAACAAGCTTACATGATTATTGTGTTTGTTGTTAAGGCACTGTTTTGTACTGTGTCAAGTTGACAGGTGGTTGTTGGTTCTTAATTTTGTATATATATATATTATATATATATATATATACAGGGCTGTATATAGATATGGCAATTTTGCGTTGTGCATGTTACGTGATAATTAAACAAACAAAAAACTTTAACATACTTGGCAAATCCTTGTGAACTATGTGTACTAAGCTTGTCTTTGACTATCTCGGGAATGTTATTTAGTAAAAGTGGCAAATTATGCCTTAACATTTCTTTGCAAATTAATGTTTAATTTAAAAGTGTATATTCTATTCTTGACTCTTATATCGTGATTATATACCTCATAGTTAAACATTATCCACCAGTTTTGTGAATAAACTGGTAAGTCATTTTGTAAATATTTATTGTATAATTTTAATTGTTGTAATTTAAGGATGTCATCTACTTTTAACAAGTTGAGTTTTGTGTGAAATAGTCTGTATGGGAAATATAATTACTTAAAGGGATTCTTTGTAAGCTAATATACATTCGAGGTGTATCGTATCAAAACGTATTAATTTTTCATAAGTTCTTTCTTTGCTACTTATGTCTTGCATGTTTATGCATAATTTGGGTGTTATCTGCGCAAAAAGCCGATAAAAATGTTGAGCTTGTTGCCACGTGGATGATTAATTCTGCAACCCGAGTATAATGAATATTCATGCACGCGCAGTGAACCACACAAAGACCGTTGACGTCACACACACACACACACACACACACACACACACACACACACACACACACACACACACACACACACACACACACACACACACACACACACACACACACACACACACACACACACACACACACAGTTGACATGTTAGATTCCGAGGTGAGTTGATTCAAGCAATGGCATTGTAAATAAGCAATTTGTAGACGTATGCATATTGACAGCTACTTTTTTTATAAGTGTAGGAAGCGTATGCATTGTTTAATTATCCTGCTTCCCAATGCCGTCAGCCGAGCAACGTTTCGATTAAGTAGAATTATAACGTCCGCCGACGAGGACGGCAGCAGTCGGTGTCAGCTGCCGCTGGGACTGTCACTGAGTCTGAATCTGTCGAGCCTCTACTACAGTAACTAGCCTAGCCCTAGGCAAGGCACTCGCCTTTCTAGTTATTACAACTGCATTGTCCAGTATCTGACATGCAATGAACGAAAATGCATACTAAACTATCAGTATATGCAACCATAGCAAGAGGATTAACCTGTATGTCATTGTTTTGCCTAAATCTGGGATTTGGGTGTGTGTGTCTACGGGTCTTGCCTTTCCAAATTCCAGTCAGCCATTTTTAAAAACCCCGTTTCCCCACTTATTTGAACCGAAACATAAAAATTTGAGATTCGTACGTTCACAGACTGTTTTTAATGATACAGCTAATCTAATAATAGCTAAGATCAAATTGCGCTGCATCATTTGAATAGCACATTTTATAATAATAGAACACGCTAAAACAAACAAATTAAACATTTATTTTTGACATGTTATTTTACCGTTACTGTACACTTTTCACGAGAATTGCCCATATGTATAATTATATACAGCATTAATTATTAGAGCAAGAATAAAGGAAAATATACAGTGCACTCTGGATAAGGCCGAACTTAGAGGGACCCACGACAATACTGATAAATGGAATTTCTGATAACTAGAAAGTTATCAGAATGTCCCCTTATTGGGACCTTTGCCATAGGCCGAGGAAACGATTAACTTAACTTAGCGAACATTCACTTATGTGAGTTCGAGTTATCTGGAGTGCACTGTATATGACCAATGCATACAGGTAATTATGTAGAAGCAACTTAATAGTTGGCCAAAGTAATGGATTCGGATTTTAGTCTGACTGAATCAACATAACAATGTTCTCTTTTATTTATTTTCCATTTAGCCAGCTGTACACTTGGTGATATGTCCCATAATCCAATATCTAAATGGAATTAATCTGCTCAGTGTTGAGGTAGTTAACTCATATTTAGGCTCAGTTTCCTAAATTCAACTTTGTTTATTTGCAGGAACACTGGAAATAGCCGAGCTGATGGAAAGAGGAAATTAAAGAGCTCTACCTAAAATTGGACAATGGGTCACCTGACATAAGATGATGCCTGACTTTGTTCTGCCCCATTCTGTTCTGTGCGACATCTACTGGGAAGTTGTACCTCACTTCGTGTTTCAAATGGATGTGTGCACCTGATAGCTTTGTGTATCAAAATGCATAGCAGTGCTATTAATAGAACAATATGTTAACTGACACAGTAGTGAAGAAGATGTCTGACTTTGTTCTGCCACAATAGTTCCGTGTGGCTTCTTCTGGGAATATGTACATCACTACGTTTCAAATGGATTTGTGCAATCGATCGATTTGTGCATCGAAATGCACATCATCCCGTCATTACGTTACAAAGTAGGAGTACATAATAACAGCTATGCTTTCTTATGCTCATCATGTTTGGATTGTGTTCTATAGCATATTCTTCAAAATTTGTTGAAACAAGTTTGTGCTAAGTGAACTATACTGGGAATAGTGTATAAAAAGGTGTCAACAAAGTTACTTTTACAATATACAAATGTTCCACAACATTCAAAATGTTTTATGGATCTTCTTGAGCTAAATACACCAATGATGACTGAAAACAGTATTTTAAAATATGTTACTTTTAACGTTTTGTAATTTTATAGCTATTTCCATCATACAATGGCCATTTTATTTGTTATCGAAACGGGAGTTCGACAGAAACAATTTCAGTATCTTTTATTCTAAATGATGGGCAGAACAAATAATTATTGCACTCCTAGTACAAAATAAAACATGTGTTTACACTGATGCAATATATTTTGATACTTTGTCAACAATAATGTTATGCTCTTTATGGATCTACATTTTTCAAACTAAAATTAAACTTTCTTTCTTTCTTTTAAATCAACCCGTCTCTCATGAACTGTCTCTATGTTCAGTCTCCGTTTATTCCATTTATTTTCCTTCTTTTCTTTGCTGAATCTCATAAACAGCAGCTGGTCCACGTTTCATTTTGATAAATTTATCGGTCACGACTCATTCGCATGGCGGTGGCTAATCCATATACACACATGTTGATGACGTATTTCTTAAATTGCATCTATTAACTCGGCGTAGCTAATCGAAGTCTGACGGACAGTCCCAAATATTCATGAGCATGCCGTATACGGATCGTGAAGGTGGGCCCAAAGTAGAGTTATTTTTTCGATATATTGTCAGGGTCATTAGTGATTAATAAAACATAATGGATTACCTAATAACTGCGTACATTACAAAGAGATTAAAATTCTCAAAGAATGTCTTTAAGGTAATAATTCTCCGGGCTTTTTTGAAGTTTTATTATTCTATTAGATTTCCAGGTTAGATTTGTATATATAATTAAACCCAAAACAATTTTTCCTTGACTTGTTCAATATGTACATTGTCTATCTTTAGAGTAAGTGTATGTATATTTTGCTTTGCCTTTTGAAATGTTATGTATTTAGATTTTGCTATGTTTAGCGATAATTTATTTTATTTTGAGCCTTTCATTTATTTTTAAAAGTTCTTCATTTATTAAAGATTCTAAATTTTCGCGATGTGTGTTATCGCTGAAAGTGTTTAGTGTACCTGATAGATTTGTATCATCGGCATAAATTGTTAAATTAAACATTTTACTGGCTTGTGAAAAATCGTTGATATATATGATGAATAACAGGGGACCTAAGATAACTTGTGGTACTGTGATTATTGATAACATATTTGATTTTATATTGTAAATTTCCGCATATTGCTTATGATTTGTTAGGTAACTGCTGAATAAGTTCAGATTTGTTCCATGTATACCATAATATTTTAATTTGTCAATTAAATGGTCAGTGGTATCAAAGGCTTTGGAAAGATCTAGGTAAACGTTAATTGGTATTTCATCCTCATCCAGTAGGGTTATTATTCTATCTATTAATCCTAGTGCCGCGTACTCAGTTGAATGTTTAGGTCGGAATCCATGCTGATGGTCAGAAAGCTTAGTCTTATAAGTAAGATGATAATTAGTCAAAAATGAGTACTTTTGAAATAGCTGGTAGAAGAGATATGGGCCTATGATTATTTAATTGTGTTGGCTCACCTTTTTATAAATTGGAATTACCTTAGCAATTTTTAGTTTATCAGGGAATATTCATGTGGTTAATGCTTGATTTGTTAATAAAGCATTTTTAGCAGTTTGGTGAAGAGACGATCACATCCACAGCTACTTTTGTTAGGTAGGTTAAGTATTGTTCTCTTTATGGTATCTTCTTCAACGTATTTAAATGTAAAATTACAGTTTACTGTTTTATTGAGATAATATGAACGGTCATGAATGCCTATGTATTTAATATAATTTGCCAGATTACTACCTATACTAATAAATGATGTATTGAATTTATTTGCAATTTCTAATTTGTCTGCCACAATAGAATTGGATTCTTTAAAATATTTTGGAAATGATTGATTAATTTTATGTTTCGACAGGATTTCATTTATAGTTTTCCAAGTGTTTTATATCAAATTTAAATTGAATAAAACATTTGTTAAAATATAATTGCTTTTCTTTGTGAAAACGCCTTTTCAAAATACTATTGTGTTTTTAGATTAATCAATAATATGCCATATTCCGAAGATTCAGGTTTGCTATTTTTTATTGTTTGTAAAATTTGTCTCTGTATCTTATTGGGGTTAGCAAGCCTTGAGTTATCCATGGTGACTTTTTATGTTTATTTTTATTAAATTTCACTAATTTGTTAATCGTGTATTTATTTTAAGCTTGATTTATTTCCTTGATGATAATGTTATAATTATGGTTTGGGTCAGCATTTGGACGTATCTAATTTGTTATGTATTTCAGAAGAGATTTACTTGTATTATTTGTCCCTCCCATTGTCCATACATATTAAATTTCATCTATACTTCATAATCAAAGTGTTTATATATATATATATATATATATATATATATATATATATATTAGTATTCCCTTTAGTGCTGCAACTTTTTCCTTGGGATATACAGTCATATCCATGTAATTGAATTAGTGATAAGTCATCATTATCAGATAACCAGCTCTCTTCGAGACATATTATGCTAAATTTAAAATGTAAGGAAGATAAGTCGTTTACAAATGCCTCGAGTTCACTCAAATTTGCGTTTTGGACTGTATATTTGAGCTTAGGATACTGAAATGTTTATTATTGTTTTGGACTAATAAATAAAACAAAGTAAAAATCTTAATATGACTATCGGCGCTTTATTGGCAGTTCATTATTTTCATCAATAATATTACTGATGCTTAACATTATTATTTAGACAATTATTTGTAATATCACCTGTAAATTGGAGAAACGTTTCTTTAGTTATCATTTATATGTATTTTAAATTTTAATGAGATTAGCATATTTTCAATGTGCAGTAATGTTTCAGTAGGAGTGTGTGCCTTTGGTGGTTGAGTTACTAGATTTTGTTTTAACAATATTTGTCTTTCGTTCACGTAAAGCTAAAGCGGTGCATGGTAAGTAACTACTTAAAGTGTCAGAGGTAGACAAAAACGCAGATTATGTTTAGAAAAATACAAGAAAAAAGCGATGTAATAGAAAAAATCAAGACCATTTGACAGGATGGCCCGATAAAAAACTTGACAATAACACTCTATTTCTAGCTTATGTTTCTTCTACAGCTGTATAATGTTTTGCTTCGCCTGCCCACAAAGCCTCAGTCTTCACTCAGAATGTTGTCACTCTTGAAATGAGGATCACAACACAGACAACTTCTTAACTGTCATCCTTAGCCTTAGGCTAAGGAAATATGTTTGTTAAGAGTAATTATAAATCACCATCACTGCATCACCCGCGTCTTTACCAGATGTGTTCACTTCTTACTGTCGTTGGCTCAGAGATCGGCGTCGATTTGCATAAAGTCGTAATAATAAAGGCAACTCGCACCGTTTTTTTTTTAAATATAAAGATGTGTTCAAGAGGAATTGTGCGTGTGTGTTCGTGCGTGCACGCGTACGTGCGTTTGTGTGTGTGCATGTATTATACGCATGTGACACGATTTCTTAACAATCGATCCAAAATAACCAATCAATCACCCAAGAAGAAGCTCTGACCAAGCAATCTGTTTAAAAATTAAATCGACACATACCTCAGAAGGGCGGGATACACGTAGATAAAAAGGGTTGGACTCGATCAGCCAAAAGGCTTCCTCGTCCACCTGCCATCTAGAGTTAATTCTCTTGGTGACAATCTTGTTGTTAAATCACTCACAAATCTAAACACACTGTGAAAAGGGTGGTATCACGTGGTGTATGTAAAGATGACGGTCGCGACATGTTTCTCTTCGGACAGAGCTGTGAAGTGGTCGGTGTGTGAGGTGGACGGACGTGCGTGGACAGTGGCTATCACCTCTACTCCACGGCTGTCGCCGTGCTCTTTGAATTAATCAGGATAATTTAACGGCGATATGTAGGCTACTCAAATTAATCGCGTTCCCCACCTTCCCAGCGGTGTCACGTCTGTCAGTGGACGGGCAGAGTGCAGTTAACAAGCTGACACTAACGAAGCTACTTGGTGATTGAATTTCATAACGCTTTCGAACATTAGCAAAGTTTAGTAGTTGACGGAGCAGCATGCCTTTGGTTAATCATTTTCTAGATATCTAGGTATCGAAGTATCTGCTAGTAAATTATCTTGGTAACGGATCCAGTGGGTATCGAATTGACGGATGCAATACGTCGTTGTTTGCCTCCCTCCTATCGTAATCACGCGCGTGATCTCTGTTAAGCGTTGCTACCAAACATGCATATATATATATATATATATATATATTATGTGTGTGTACTACATTACAAGGGTGACATGACATAGCACTCATTCCAGCATGCAGTTCTCACAAATTTGCGCCTTATGTTTTTTCGCAAAGAAAACAATTTGGACAGAGATTTTCAATTAAAAATTAGATCTATATCGGAATGTCCGATTGCTGCACGTGTTAGGCATCCATTTTGATGGATTCACGGTCAATTATCCAGCAGTAGACTGTTTATGCATCGAAATATGTGCTGAATAATGTTTAGTGGTTCGAGTAATTAATCACACGTACATAGGAACGTACATAATGGCTATCATCTGTCTCGTGAGGCAACTTGATCTCCTTAGCATGGCACAATTTGACGACAATAGCAGCACCGACAGAGTTCACCAGTAAATATGTCTTCGGTAACTGTTTGCCAGTATGGATTTGGGGTGTATCTCCCGGTCTGCCGGAATACAGGCAAATTTCACGGATTTTCTCTGAAAATCTCCAAGAGCCCCCCCCCCCTCCGTCTTAGAGATAGAGCGACACCATGGTGAGATGTGCTGAACCGGTGAAGTTCCGGCAAAACATCTCAAACATCACTCCACCCGTCTTCCTATGTCAAGATCCGAGACAGAGTGACGAGACAGCGCGATACGGGAATTGTGCTGAACCGCTTATGAATCTCCTGGATTTCAGCAAAAAACGTTGATAGGTATACCACGGCACATCTACACGATGACCAATCAGTTAAACGCAATCGATCCTCAACTATGCAACGCTCAGATCGAGTTGAAACGTCATCGTATTACAGATTTGTTAAGTTAATTTCAAACTTAGAGCTTTAATTTATTTTATAAATAAAATCACGTTAATAGTCTCAACCAATTTTTCAACGTTGCAAATTTCACCATATTTCATAAAAATATTATTATTATTAGTATCATTATAATTTGTTCAATACGTTTCAACAGCAACGATGACAAAATTAAAAGCAATCTGGAACGACAACAACATCGCAATCAGCCCCAAAATCAGACTGATGTGCTCCCTTGTGATGTTAGCATTCCCTTGCGCTTGCAAGACGTGGACCAATACCGCAGACCTGCAAAGAAGAATCCAGACGATGAGAGATGAGATGCTATATATACTGCAAGATCCTTTTTACCAACAACGACAGTCAAGAAAAGAAAGCTCAACTGTATCGTAATGTTACTAAATCAATCGGCCTTTCAATAACCATCCTGCAAAGCACTGTGCCGGGAGGAAGTAAAAGAGGCAGGCAGAGGAAGAGGTGGGAATACAACATCCAAGAGTGGACTGGGCACTGTGCCGGGAGGAAGTAAAAGAGGCAGGCAGAGGAAGAGGTGGGAAGACAACATCCAAGAGTGGACTGGTTTGACGTTCAGCACCTCCCAGAGGGTGGCAGAAAATCGAAAGAGATGGCAGGAGCTGTCATGAAGTCACTAGTGGTGCACGAACAACCGCCTGGTTACGGGATAGTGGGAGTGTGTGAGTGAGCGAAGCGCTGACTGGGTGCAGTTGACGTATCTGCTGGCGCGTCAGGTGGGCGCTAGTATCACCTAAGATCCCCTCCCCAACTGCTTATAGTGTGCTTTTCGGATATTCGGGACCTATCAGATATCGTAACATCTGTTGAAACGAATAAATTAGCGTGTTTCCTTTCATGTTTCTGTGCGTGCTAATAATCGACTTGCACGGTAACAAGAACCGCATAAAGATTATGCAAACATATATAATTTGTATTATCAGAACAAATGATACAAAATCTGTCCCAGTAACTATTGATAGTACTTGATGAAACATACATGTATTTTAAATTCGAGAGAACAATTGTAAAAAAATCCATACTCGTAACAGTCTCCGCAAAACAATTGAATGAACCAGAAACTTACATCACAATCAAAATGATGCGCCTGACATCTACCAAGCTAGATTAACAGTTCCTGCATACAGTTCACGCTCAAACAAAGTTGTCCTATGGTTTTGTCGCAAAAAAAACATTTGGAGCGAGGATTTCAACAAAAATATACGACGGATTGTCCGACAGATCCGTGCTTCAATCTTTATATAAGCTTGACGGACCTTGTTGCTAGGCAATACAGGTCCCATGGTGGATTCGTCATCCGACGTCAACCTCCATATTGTTAGATTTTGCGTAATGTGTGTGTGATTTATTTTACAATAATCATCTTTTGAATTATTACATCTTCAAATTGTCAAAGTTCGCTTCACCTTCAGTTGCTTTGTGTTATATTTTGTAACAACGTGATATATTTATTTTGATGAAATCTTGTGAAATATGCAACGTTAAAATGGATCTCAGACGATTTATGGCATTATAATTTAAAATCCAAATTAACACTCTAAGTTTGGACGTCAATCCTATTTATATCAAAAATGTCTAATGTGGTGAAGTTCCAACTCGATCTGAGCATCATAACTTTTAGGACCAATTGTCTTAAAAATTAATGCATGATTTCAAATAGATGATCTATCGTCTACGATTATGTTTAAACGGGAATTAGTATCTGTAGAATAGCTGTTATGTAAAATGGGCACCACTAAGATGATGACAAGCAACGAATGCGTTTAGTATATCCACGTTTAAATAAAATATTATCTGTAAATCAAAATCCCGAAGAAACAAAAAAATCAACACAACTGCCAACAAGAAAGACAAATCGCGTAACCGACACCGGAGAAGCACTGTTCTTTTATTTATTGTTTAACGAGGTGGGTGCATACCGTCGAATGGTTTACAGCGTTTCATCATGACATATCACAGCACGCAACGCACCGTTCAACCTAACTGCATACTCATATATAAAACAGACTGATACTATTTTGTTTCTCGATAGTATCGGTTGTTTTCTCGCCATTTTACAAAGACAACGGTTTGATGTAAACAGACGAACTGCAACAAGACTCATGACTGGATCATGTTGAATGACTTCTCGAAAGATGTAGGTGCAGCTGAATATAGACGCTGGACAACTTGTCAACTGGTCAACGAAACAGGTGGACAGCTGAGAGTGGACAGTGGATATATGTGGACTGTCCATTATCGTTCGGACAAGCATAGGCCAGACGGTGGAAGTCCGGTTTGGAAATAATTTGGTGATTAATCCGGACTCAACTATCTGTCCTGGGTGAACATTACGCAACCAGTAAATCGCCAGCTGACTGCGTGACAATAGGTATTTTTCTATTCTATTCAGTCGGCACATTGGCGAGACGAAATCATTAGCTGGAGCAATTATATAGCAGCAGACTGTGCGGTTTTCTATTGCACATTACTATGCTACTAATACTCTGTAGTGTAATCTGAATACAGGTGAATATATTACATTGTTGATTATCCCAGTCAGTGAATTGTTAGTTTACCTGAAACAATTATAAAGTGAATGTAATCTAACAAAATATAATATATTCGTAAACTGTTGTGTGGCTGTCATACATTCGGGTGCCATCGTATTCACATACTTACAGCTGTACTAGATTCAGTGTAATAACATGTCTGCAGATGCACGAGACAACACAACGCTGTAACAACACAACACAGTAACAGCACAACACTGTAACAACACAACACAGTACGATACTCGTCGTAACAAAATACTTACATCTGCACAAGAATGATCGTAACAACATCAATCTGTGTGAGCCTTATCGAACAACAAATCCCCAGATGCACAATGCTAATTGTTACAACACACACCTGTACGAGGACTATCGTAACAACGCACTTGCAACAATACGAGATTCATCGAAACAAAACATTTGCAACTGTACGAGAATCGTCATTACAACACTCTTAGAACTGTGCGAAACTCATGTTATAAAACACAACTGTACGAGAATCGTCATTACAACACTCTTAGAACTGTGCGAAACTCATGTTATAAAACACAACTGTACGAGAATCGTCATTACAACACTCTTAGAACTGTGCGAAACTCATGTTATAAAACACAACTGTACGAGAATCGTCATTACAACACTCTTAGAACTGTGCGAAACTCATGTTATAAAACACAACTGTACGAGAATCGTCATTACAACACTCTTAGAACTGTGCGAAACTCATGTTATAAAACACAACTGTATGGATCGAGTCCAGTTGTTTTATTTATATATCTAGATGTGTTTTTGTATAGGACAACACTGGATGATTTCGTTGGTTCTGTTACAGTTTTGTGACAAGACAAACGTCACTAATGTTATGTGTCTGTTTATGTCCAGATTCTTGCTTTCTTCATGTAGGATTTATTTCAGAATGTCTGCCGCATATTCCATCACTTTATTTCGTCATGGATCTTCACAATCAATGTCACTTCGTAATGCTTCTTTTCGGTTTCTGCTTCGTTGGGTATATATGCATGGATAGATATCCGACGCACCAGTCGTCATATGAGCACGCCATTCTTGATAAGTAGTTCAATTGGGTTATTAGTAAGCCGAATGCGTCCGATAAGATAACCACTCCACCAGTTCCACAGCGACGCGGCGGTGTGTTGCTAACGGGAATCTTGCAATGGCGATCACGTAACCGACACCGCGCAAAATCACTTTCCACGAAGCTTTTATGCGGAACTGCGGTCGAAACGCCCAACTTTACGCCAATCTTCACATCTAGACTGACCGAACTCTAGTCCGCTGATGCTTTCTCGAGAAGCCAACTTTTGTCTTCTCGTGACATTATCTGCGTCCGTCACTCCGCTCAATGTCCCTTGTTTCAGCAAGCATTGCACGCACGTCTGACAAGTCGCACCGCTCAATCAGAGCAGCCGAGCCAGACATGACGTATGCTCTACAGAATACGGAAGATCGCATCCTCGAGAAACCGGCAGGAAGGATATCTCTTTATACATAATGGCAGATAATTTGCCATGAGAAACAAATGAAACAACAACAGACCGAGAAGATGGATGGCTAGGAAGAGACACACACAACAAAGTATAATAGTGTTTGTTTGATTGACATCCCAACTTCATCACAATATCATTCCCCTAATGACTCGATCTGCTGGTTCATGAATGACTCGCAGGCAACACGTACGTGTTCGCCGACCGTGCTACCAAGGCCCGTCGGTATCCTCTAACTGCAAATCATAATCAGAACAACGGTAGTTTGTTTACCGGAGGTAAGAAAGTATCGAAGTATTCCAACGTAGGTACAAATAACGCAAACAGGATGTGAATAATCGCAATAGTTATGAAGTACAGGAAGTCAGAAAGTTGTAGATATCGCATCACATAAATGTGTCCAGATTTGTTGGACAACTGCTAATACGTCACTGAAATTAGTCCCCTTGTATAAATTTTATATGTCTACTTTATACATAAATTAAGTAACTAATTTCCTATTTCTACCTGACAAACCGGAACATTTTGTATTAATGAACATATAGCTCGCACGGTCATAGTGTGGCAACCAAAGGAGCTATATTGCAAGCGACAATATTGCCAAAATCACGTTTTTTAAAGTCACGAACAAGGAAGTCAGTGACAGACAGTGCAAGCTTAAATAGTGTGACATTTACTTCTCTGGTATGTGTACTGCGGAGATCATGTATTCACCAGGTGTTGCAATCATGTCGTTATTTAATTAAACGTCAACTTATAATTAAGGTTATGCTACTGGTTGTTCTTACTCTCGTTGTGGTGGATGTGTATACACCACAATACAACAATTCTACCATCGTCGACCACGCTTCAACGTGTGCCCGTAAGAGAGTGTTTTAACTTCCTACCATGTGTAATCAGAACTGTAACATTTGTTATAAAGTTTTCTAGCTAAATTGTCTTTTCTATATGTAGTTTCATGACTTTAAAAAACCCAGCATTAATGCGGTAACTCAAACAGTGGGCCCTGCCTGATTTTGTGTTGGTCTTTCCACATCAAACAAGTGTTCGTAGCGACATTAGTCAGTTCGTTTATGTGTTGATTCCATCCAGAACTATTAGTAGTGTTGGTTCTTGTTGAATCGTTTACTTGTTGGTATAATGGCAGCATCCGATGCGTGCACAATATCATTATCATAGTCACGTAATGACACACGTGTGATCAGCGTGTGAGCACTTCGCATCTATTCACGCAGACACTCCACCGTGGATCGTATTCCGTTTCAGTTGTTCACCAGCACTGCATGCAGTACCTTTAAATGGCAATCCAGGAAAAACGCCCCAATTACGCAACGTGGATATTCGCCCTACAAACGTCTAAAATGTTCCCGATGCGTTGGGAAATTAGCCCTTATTAGCGAGAATAACGTCGTGTCGTGACTCGGAAGTAATCAGCCTCCTTGTTCGTTCTCGCTTCTATGCCTTCGTTAAGCGAAAACATTAGTCGAGCGTCGCGCCCGATTAGAAGTCCGACGTTGTCATTCGACTCAGCTAATTGCGGGTAATTGGCGAGTGTAAGTGCTGGTCGCTGTATAGCCAAGTGTCCGGTATGTCTACCGTGTGAGTGTATCGTAACAGGTTGTTTTACCGGTTCTATCCTTTTACCGATGGATGTGGTATGCGGATAGGCATGTTGTAAGTATTCCATATATATATATATATATAGTGGTCTTTTACGTCCGAAATTTATATAATATATCAGTGCCAGCACAGAAAGGTCGGTTTAGCGATAATGTTCTGAAAAGGGCTGACTAGGTGATTGAGACATCACAAGACCATGACACTGTAACTAAAATCTACTTTCCCTCCATTAGCGCGTCTTCATTAGGCGGCGTTAATGTGCACCAATCCCAGCTGGTCAAAGTGTTTAATGCGCAGAGACAAGTAAAGCGATCTCTCTGTCACACATGCAAATTTACTGCTGGACATCTACGGTGAAGTGTTTACTCAGTCGGTGACGTTAGGACGCCCCGGGCTTCGATGTCTACCTACTATTGAGAAGTGAACGGTGCTAAGGATTGACAAGTCGCCACTAACCATCTGATGAGAGAATATGCACTGTTACGTATGACAATCCAACGAATGGATATTATTCCACCCACTCGCCAAATCCAGGCACACACGTACGGCACACACGCACATACCCGTATTACGTACACAGGCACTCACGCACAAACGCAATCATGTACAAGCCGTACATACGACATAAACGCACGCTCGCATTCACGCACGCTCGTTCGCATTCACACACACCCCCCCCCCCCACACACACACTCAGTTTTTAATGAAATCAAACTACTAATGATGTTGTGTTCATGGTCCTTTTGCCGGTGCTGTTTTTCTTGAGCTGTGGCCTCGGTTGTTTCCCTGTCTGTCAAGGGTGAGACTGGCCTCGGTTGTTTCCATGTCTGTCAGGGGTGAGGTTGGCCTCGGTTGTTTCCCTGTCTGTCAAGGGTGAGACTGGCCTCGGTTGTTTCCCTGTCTGACAGGGGTGAGGTTGGCCTCGGTTGTTTCCCTGTCTGTCGGGGATGAGGCTGGCCTCGGTTGTTTTCCTGTCTGTCAGGTGTGAGGTTGGCCTCGGTTGTTTCCCTGTCTGTCAGGGGTGAGGTTGGCCTCGGTTGTTTCCCTGTCTGTCAAGGGTGAGGTTGGCCTCGGTTGTTTCCATGTCTGTCAGGGGTGAGGTTGGCCTCAGTTGTGATCCTATATTTCTGTTGTCTTTTTTTGTTTCCCTCTCTGATCTTGCATTGCTCTCTCCACCAACCCTCACCTTTTCTCTCTATCTTTCGCTCTCTGTTCCCACTCCTCTACCAATCCTTCCAAATCTAAGTTTAAATAGTTCTCCTCTCGCAGTCTAGGACGTCCTCCTCGCCTCCATTCTCCGGGCATCTGCTCTCCGGGCATCTGCTTTCTTTGCCAAACGTTCTACTTCCAGTCTCTTCCACATGTCGTATTTAAGTGTGGGAGGGAATTAGATGGGTGATTGAACTGTGCTCCATCGTGATGACGTCTTGACATTGATCACCACTGAAGATCCGTTCGGAATGGAGTCCGGGTAGGCAGGACTACAGTCGGCCATAATCCTACCTTGAAAAGGTTAATGGAAGGGATTCGAACGAAACATGTCCCTTCCCTGCAATCGTGGTGCAGGAGTTTTGTTGAGCGACACGCTTGCACCGTAATAGATGGACGTGAAGAAACTGGGATTGAAGCATACAAGAAGAATCCAAAAGCGTGTCAAACTGATCAGAATTCGCAGACAGCATCACTTCGATTTCACCAAAGAGCGTGTGAAGATCGGTTTGAAGATTAATGCAGCAAAGGCAAAGATCGTGGCATATAGCCACAGTGAAAACATCTGTATGATTACACTGAATGGATATGTTTTGAGGTTGCTCTTGTGTCATCTGGAAAAATTATGATTTATTTACTTATTATTCGTAAATTATATATATGCATACGTGAGATGTATTGTATGTGTGTCTATTTTATCAAAAGCATATTACGTGCATATAACCAAGAAGAAGAAGAAGCATTATATTATGTACACGGGGTCAAATAAATTGTCATTCTTTTTTTCTTTCTTACTGTTTTTCTTTCATCGCAACAGCCAAACCCGTCAATGCCAGGAGGAAACTTGAAGATATTTTGAAAATTTGCACTGTTACGCAAATGTAAGCAGTTCACATTCGTGACAACGTTGGAATTTATGTTATTCTGATGATGCGAACTGTGGACAATGCAGAACAAAACGGTAGTGTGGACGCTCCGCTAGGTTCTCGTTAGCGACAAAGCTGAATATGAAAGACAGTGAAGTACAAATGAGCTGGCTGATGGGTAGTGACGCTGGACATATCTATAAATCGATGGCATTTTAACGACGAGGTATTACATAGATTTAAGACACATTTCATATCAAAACATAATGTCATGCACGAACGGTCTACCAACGAGTTCCAAACCGTGGTGAATGCGTGTGTTTACATGTAGTCTGTGTGAGTTCAGCGTTGACCGTCAACAGAAACAGAAGGGAAGAGTGACCATGTTTTTTGTAACAAGTAACCAAGTTTTTGTGAATTGAGTTGCTCATAAAAGTGTCTTTCTTTAAAGAGAACGATCGTATTGAGGTCGGACCGCTAGAAGACAATGCCGGAAAGGAGGTTGGTTAAATATGATTGCATAGTGTTGTTAATTTACAATAAAGTCAAGTGACAAGGGAGTGACAACAACGCCCTGACGTGGCGCGAACAACAGTTTCTATACATTACTTGTAATACGTATTCGACTCCTCCCAATCGTATTTAAAGAACGTTCACCTACTCATTACATTAACAACTTGACAGTAACACGACGCGCTTTGTTATTTCAAACTACCCGTCATGCACTGCGTACCATCGCATCGCTCGTCGTTTATACCGCCTCCAACACGTCGTAATTGTCCCACTTACGAACATAATAAGTGTCGTCTAAACATCTTGTTCGGCAATCTGCCTGGAATTGAATGTATTTACTCGTCGACCGCCGTACGTTTCTTGTTTAATGTTATCTTTGTGTGTGAACAACTCAAGGACATACATAAGCATATTTTATCATGAAACCTGTTTTTAATTACAAATCAATATTATACCCCGATACATAATTCCGTTCTATACAGGACTACACGCCAGATGTGGTATTTTCACAGTAATTTACGAACACTTAACCTGCAAACGTTTAGCCTATTTCTTTCAAATAGGCTGTTCAATTTTGATACCCGATCAATCCAGCGTTCTTGTCTCTTCGGCATGAACGAGCTGGTAAACCTACAAGTATCGTGACAGTCATCATATAATAATAAAGGCAAATTTTTCGTGGAATCCTACCATACCACTATGAACTGATAACTTTAACTGCTCGCGCGAGTGCCGGTTTACTATTCCTAAGACGCCGCATACATTAATGTTAATGCCACTTTATTTTTGAAATCGGTCATTTTCGGTGGTTATTGCGTCAATGAAACTTCACTGCTGATTAATCGTGACGTCATGTGACGTTGACACAAAATGAGACTGGACGCCCCGATTATTTCTGCGGTCATAAGACGGCCTTTGATGGATGTCTTCGGAGAACGGTGTCATTCGCTCCAGCATTATCGTCTTCTCTGGCCAATCTTTGTGCCGATGAAACCATCCAAGCGAATAGAGTATCGGAGATTAATTCTGCGACACAGCTATCGCTTGCAGATTCGGATCGTTTATTTATATTCAATACACCAATATGTTCACCGTATATCGAAACCTAGAAGAAACGAAGATGTCTTTGTGTTATTCAACTTAACGTACACTACGGTTTGTAAAGACGGAAGATGAGAGACTTATGGAAAACGTGAGTAAGACGTATGCGGGACTTGTGCTGTGTTTGCGTGTAAGACTTGTGCAATACACGGTGCAGTCGTTGCGCTGATGTATATAATGCACTCGATTGCACATTACTGTTGATAGTTCCCTAACGCTATTAACACAGTTGTCATTTAATGCGTTTGCAACCAATACTGGTGCAGGCAGTTATGCATGTACGCATCCATGCATTCACATTGATGGCTGAGGCTGTACCAATGACACAGGAGCAATCTCAAAAGCTTGTCCATTTTAATCATATTGATGTTTTCATGCGGTTACACCAGAGTTGCGTTCTCTCCATCATCTATGGTTCAGAATGACGTAGGACGAAATAGAACAGAGACAACAACTTTCCCCGGAAGATGCCTTTGAAATATAATGCGAAATTCAAGCATCGAAAGATTTCCAACAAATAACTACTGAAGTTAACAACACATATCAACATGAATGACTTGCTTACCGCAAGAGGGGAACTGGATTGTTTATATTTGCAAAAGGAGGACGACAATAACACAGCCACGAGATGGAAAACGACAGCAATAACGACCACAACACAAGACGGGGAACTGGGATTTTACGGGTAATGTTCATTAGTTGGAGCCACGCTGCAATGCCGCCTGCAAACTGACAGATGCGGAGAAGTCATGGTTCTATATTTTTCGTAGACACAGACAGTATACAAAATAGAGTTTTTTGTAGCAACAACGGAAAAAATATAAGGAAAAAAAAGCACTGACGATGTTTCATTACATGTTCTTCACCGACTTTCTGTCTGACTCTTTCTCTCCGCGACATGGACCAAACATAAGTGAGATGTACACATTTATTTGCTCGAACATGATCTAACGAGATATGTGTAACAAAGTCACTCCTGCAAAGATGATGAATGGTTGAATATTTGTGTACCGTTCACTCCATCCCACCGGAGTCGCTCTGTGACTACAGAGAGTTCTATTTGACAGTCCGGTTGGTTGCTAGTTCTGTCTACGATATAGTCAGCGACGTTACAGGTAGACAACACACGGAAGACGAACGTAAGACCACCGGAGCGTACTGGTATCATAAAGCAGAAACATGCGCTTTCCAATAATTACGTGTGTGAGCTGGGCTAAGTAAAATACCAATACCACGATCTACGCAGCAAACATTATTTCTTAAGTTGTTGGATGAGATTAACAGGTATCACACACGTAAACGCGAACGTACTGATGATTATATACATATGTGTATCGTCATCCGTGTAGACGTCCACCCACATATTTGTACACATACATCACGTACACTTACACCCACGCACTGTATACTTCCACATTGTACACCTTCAGCCACACACCGTACACCTTCCTCACGTGCGCTAACACGCACGCCAAAGCCCCGTCAGTGCCGTGCGTGCTGGATGCTAATTGGCGCGTGTCGCCACGTATATAAGGCGCGCAGCCTGTGGCGGCTCGCCACAAACGCCATAGAAACCGCGCAAGAACCACCGTCGTCTCCAGCACAGAACTAGCTGCAAACGTCATTTCGATTACTCCCGAACTTAATCACAGGTAAGGTAATTTAGCACTCGCGACCAGTGTGTGTTTACACGGGAACGTTGCCCGGGTGACACTAGTTATTATGATCTGCTTGTAGGTGTTTTTTTAAATAGGTAAAAATTGGTTTTGCTCACATGATTGATCGACATTACGCACCGCGTCGATACTCGTATTCCGTATATGGGTTGAAGCATAATTAAAACACCGACTGTTCAACTGTGGTTTACTTAAACACGTTTGGTATCGTTAGGTTAGAATATACGTTATAGTGTATATTCTATGACATGATTTTCCGATTAAACGATTTGATTTAGTATGTTTTCTGTCCAAGAAATATGCTGCTTGTTCACAATTTGTTGTATTCTCATTACGTATACCCTGGGTGTTTATTTGAAATGGATACATTGTAACGGCGTCACGACTGTGTGATACTGATGACAATCAACTATCGAAATACACAGAATTCCGGAAATTAATCTTAAACATAGCATTATGGCATCTGATAAATGAAACCTCAATCCGATGTGAGATTTGGTGGAGACTGCGAGAACGAGGATTTGGCGGGAGATGTAACTTGGCGGGAGATGTAAATTGGCGGGAGATGTAACTTGCACGTGGCCTCACTTACAACTAACACGGGCGACCCGCAACACGTGACATTAATGTCTTCGACGACATTTCTTCCAATACCGAGGTTAGTGCTTAATGCTGACGTCGAGTCACGTTTTCTGTACATAACCGCTATGCTCAAGTGAAATGAGCATTGCCACGTGGTATCGGTTTCATTGTTTAACGGGTTTCTTTTCACAATTCTCTGAATGCCGAATGCTGCAGTGATGTGTCCAGTTGTCTCAGTTGCGACATCCCGTGATATAGTTGGATACTTGAGAAGGACGAGTTAGACCCAGGTGACATGTTGTTGGACTCTCGATAAGCCAATTGCTTCGTTGCGGTTTTTGTTCTTAATCTTCTTAAATCTTGTTCGATCTTACCAAAACCTTTGTGACAGTTCTACCGTCTCAGCGTGTATTTAATGTCCTGGTATAGAATTCGTTTTTGATGGTGTGTATTGTTATATTTTTGCGTGAGCCATAAGAAACATGCATCCGCGGGGAAGTAGGTATACCGCGGCAGTAACGAGATGGCGGCACTAAATGAAACTGAATTGTCATGTGTGAAACACCCAGAAGGTATACAGTAACTTGTTCCAACTGCGTGGTACCTGGTTTGTAGTCGTAAACACAATAGACCAGAGCCGTATTGTGATATAAAGCGAAGTCATGCGTGTGTGTGTGCGCGCGCGCGCGTGCGTGTGTGTGCGTGTGTGCATGCGTGTTTCACGTCACTGTGTAAAATACATGTTAATAATGATAATTATAAGATAATATCTATTGCGCCTAAATGCTTGGAAACCAAGCTCAGAGGCGCATCAAACAACAGGATTGGTCAATCTCAAAATCCGTAAGCAGTATTCCAGTTCGGTCAAGGCGCTAGGGAGCTACGGTGGATAAGCAAGGTTGTAAAGATAAGGTTTTAAATGACGACGGAATTTTGTAATATTTTCAACTGATCTAACATTAAGAGCGAGCGTACTATTCCAAAAAGTTGCAACAGAAAAAGCCCTAGTTCCAATGTTAGTGTTGACTCTAGGAATAAAAAGTAGGTCAGAACTAGATGATCGAAGTTGGATAGGTTTACTTACAGGAGTAAGCAGTGAATACAAATAAGATTGTTGTTTATTGGACAGTAATTAACTCTAATAACATAAACTTTGAATAAGTACATGTTAAAATATGTTAGCGACATGTTATTTAAAATCAAGGTTTTGTATGTCATTTATAACGATTAAACGTCAGGTCACACACTGTGCGAAATGCAATTTAGCTAGGCACAGGTTTCAAATTACTGTCACATTTGCGACTACATAGTCACAACTTCGAGCCATACAGTTACCTGATGTTATATTGCATTTGACCAAAGGGAACTGCAACCACTGGTCAGTTGGTGTCGCCCGCTCTCTTTATCTTATGTTTATGGCATCTTTGACGGGTGGCCAATCAACCACCCTCTTCTTCCTCCTGTTGATCCAGCAGTGTGTAGGGGTAATTAAAATACCATTAGTAAGCAGGAGCAGAAGTAATGGGCCCAAGGCAGTCATTGCCCATGCAGCTCAGCCTCACATCCAAGCCTAAAGCAGTGAGCACTGACCATTTCAAACTAGCCAATGGGTAACTCTCATAATCCCACGGCTACTTAACTACAGCTTCTAAAACGACTACCATGTGTGTGTGTGTGTGTGTGTGTGTGTGTGTGTGTGTGTGTGTGTGTGTGTGTGTGTGTGTGTGTGTGTGTGTGTGTGTGTGTGTGTGTGTGTGTGTGTGTGTGTGTGTGTGTGTGTGTGTGACATGTTCCCCTGTCCACCATGTATAACAGTCGACTTTGTACGTCACCTTGAGAGCAATCTTATCTGACCGCCCTTTCTGTTATCTGCTAGGGGAGTAGAAAGATGTCACATTGTGCAGATCACTTGTGACAGACACTGCCTTGTCATATGTTACTACACAATATAACATAATATAATATAATTTTGGAACATTTTGTGGAGAAAGGGTGGATACACTTAAGAGTGGTGACGAGTACATGAAAATCATATGTTGGACAAATGTATATAAATCTGGTTGTTTAAATTTTTCACGTCGGATAACAAGTATCAAATGCCGTTTTTCGAGAAACAAATATATAAGTGTATTTCTGGTGATCATAAGTATTGGGTTGTTGATGCTAATTGGGATTCTCTTCCTAATAAACCTTCTGTGATCATTCG
Source organism: Escarpia spicata (assembly GCA_963995525.1). Lineage (NCBI taxonomy): Eukaryota > Metazoa > Annelida > Polychaeta > Sabellida > Siboglinidae > Escarpia > Escarpia spicata. The sequence goes on along the minus strand of OZ023211.1, from coordinate 46,245,243 downwards.
GTATAGAACCATTGATCATTCGGTATAAAACCAATACATGGGCGAGTTTTTTTAACATTGTACCAATTGCAAACAAACGGACGAGATTGCATTCCATGGTCCATATTTTGAACCCAATCCATGGCGGATGTGTACAACGTATATACAAAACGTAATTCTCGACACGTTGCTGGATGGTCACTGGCGGACGTGGCGACAGCGCAATATCGTTACGTTGTTGCTACGTATTGGTACACGTTTGTAGAATGCGTGTATAGAACGTACATATAAAACGTCATTCATAATGTTACGAAACCATTACCAGTTTCCCCAGTTCCACACTTGAATGAACAGTTGAAATCACGTGAATACTCGTACTCCTAGAACCGTACCAGTTTCCCCAATTCCACACGTGAATTAACACGTTAATTAACGTGATTACTCGTTCCCCTGGTCGATAAAATACATGTGATTTAGAGGACGACACAATTTTTAAGTATAAACAGTTTGAAAATTTGTATTGTACTGACAATTATATAAATGCTGTCTTTGAAAACGCCACCTAAGCGGGACCAGACAATAAACGGGACCGTTTAGAATAATCTAATTTGAAACATTTGCATTTGAATATAGTTTCAAGCACTTAAATTGCATATTTGTATTTGGCTAATCTAAAACACTTGCATTTACATTTAAATGCCTTAAATGCCATCGAGGGGGTTCTGTTGGACATTTTTTGCCGCTGCGCCGCCTAGCTATTACTGCATGGAATGGGGGCAGAAAACCATATATGTCTGCCCTCCAATTGTACACACCTTTTACAGTCGAAAAAAATACACATTAAGCGTCTCATAAAATTTTAATTTCCACCCGCCATTGACGCTCGCCACAAATACAAACATTCACGTTCACATTTAATGGGGGGTGCAACCATATGTCTGCCCCCAGAGACATTCCAGCTAAGGAGGCATCTGCCAACTCTGCCTCCTGTTCCCCCGCCTATATGTTCATGTTCCCCGTTTACAAAAGCTTCGGTTTTAGCTGCCGACATGATTTAAACGTCGTGGCACCAGATGTCAATGTCCTTATAAAGTTGTTAATCCGACGTCAAAACGACGCCCGCGCAGCGTTGATGGCCCGACGTTATACATAGACACGTCGGATTTGGTTGTCGTCGTCATTACAACGTCGTGATAACGTTGTAATAAAGTTTCGACGCCCTCACAACGCTGATGACCTTAAGTTTTCAAGAACCCCGTCAGTGCCGTGCGTGCTGGATGCTAATTGGCGCGTGTCGCCACGTATATAAGGCGCGCAGCCTGTGGCGGCTCGCCACAAACGCCATAGAAACCGCGCAAGAACCACCGTCGTCTCCAGCACAGAACTAGCTGCAAACGTCATTTCGATTACTCCCGAACTTAATCACAGGTAAGGTAAGTTAGCACTCGCGACCAGTGTGTGTTTACACGGGAACGTTCCCCGGGTGACACTAGTTATTATGATCTGCTTGTAGGTGTTTTTTAAATAGGTAAAAATTGGTTTTGCTCACATGATTGATCGACATTACGCACCGCGTCGATACTCGTATTCCGTATATGGGTTGAAGCATAATTAAAACACCGACTGTTCAACTGTGGTTTACTTAAACACGTTTGGTATCGTTAGGTTAGAATATACGTTATAGTGTATATTCTATGACATGATTTTCCGATTAAACGATTTGATTTAGTATGTTTTCTGTCCAAGAAATATGCTGCTTGTTCACAATTTGTTGTATTCTCATTACGTATACCCTGGGTGTTTATTTGAAATGGATACATTGTAACGGCGTCACGACTGTGTGATACTGATGACAATCAACTATCGAAATACACAGAATTCCGGAAATTAATCTTAAACATAGCATTATGGCATCTGATAAATGAAACCTCAATCCGATGTGAGATTTGGTGGAGACTGCGAGAACGAGGATTTGGCGGGAGATGTAACTTGGCGGGAGATGTAAATTGGCGGGAGATGTAACTTGCACGTGGCCTCACTTACAACTAACACGGGCGACCCGCAACACGTGACATTAATGTCTTCGACGACATTTCTTCCAATACCGAGGTTAGTGCTTAATGCTGACGTCGAGTCACGTTTTCTGTACATAACCGCTATGCTCAAGTGAAATGAGCATTGCCACGTGGTATCGGTTTCATTGTTTAACGGGTTTCTTTTCACAATTCTCTGAATGCCGAATGCTGCAGTGATGTGTCCAGTTGTCTCAGTTGCGACATCCCGTGATATAGTTGGATACTTGAGAAGGACGAGTTAGACCCAGGTGACATGTTGTTGGACTCTCGATAAGCCAATTGCTTCGTTGCGGTTTTTGTTCTTAATCTTCTTAAATCTTGTTCGATCTTACCAAAACCTTTGTGACAGTTCTACCGTCTCAGCGTGTATTTAATGTCCTGGTATAGAATTCGTTTTTGATGGTGTGTATTGTTATATTTTTGCGTGAGCCATAAGAAACATGCATCCGCGGGGAAGTAGGTATACCGCGGCAGTAACGAGATGGCGGCACTAAATGAAACTGAATTGTCATGTGTGAAACACCCAGAAGGTATACAGTAACTTGTTCCAACTGCGTGGTACCTGGTTTGTAGTCGTAAACACAATAGACCAGAGCCGTATTGTGATATAAAGCGAAGTCATGCGTGTGTGTGTGCGCGCGCGCGCGTGCGTGTGTGTGCGTGTGTGCATGCGTGTTTCAAGTCACTGTGTAAAATACATGTTAATAATGATAATTATAAGATAATATCTATTGCGCCTAAATGCTTGGAAACCAAGCTCAGAGGCGCATCAAACAACAGGATTGGTCAATCTCAAAATCCGTAAGCAGTATTCCAGTTCGGTCAAGGCGCTAGGGAGCTACGGTGGATAAGCAAGGTTGTAAAGATAAGGTTTTAAATGACGACGGAATTTTGTAATATTTTCAACTGATCTAACATTAAGAGCGAGCGTACTATTCCAAAAAGTTGCAACAGAAAAAGCCCTAGTTCCAATGTTAGTGTTGACTCTAGGAATAAAAAGTAGGTCAGAACTAGATGATCGAAGTTGGATAGGTTTACTTACAGGAGTAAGCAGTGAATACAAATAAGATTGTTGTTTATTGGACAGTAATTAACTCTAATAACATAAACTTTGAATAAGTACATGTTAAAATATGTTAGCGACATGTTATTTAAAATCAAGGTTTTGTATGTCATTTATAACGATTAAACGTCAGGTCACACACTGTGCGAAATGCAATTTAGCTAGGCACAGGTTTCAAATTACTGTCACATTTGCGACTACATAGTCACAACTTCGAGCCATACAGTTACCTGATGTTATATTGCATTTGACCAAAGGGAACTGCAACCACTGGTCAGTTGGTGTCGCCCGCTCTCTTTATCTTATGTTTATGGCATCTTTGACGGGTGGCCAATCAACCACCCTCTTCTTCCTCCTGTTGATCCAGCAGTGTGTAGGGGTAATTAAAATACCATTAGTAAGCAGGAGCAGAAGTAATGGGCCCAAGGCAGTCATTGCCCATGCAGCTCAGCCTCACATCCAAGCCTAAAGCAGTGAGCACTGACCATTTCAAACTAGCCAATGGGTAACTCTCATAATCCCACGGCTACTTAACTACAGCTTCTAAAACGACTACCATGTGTGTGTGTGTGTGTGTGTGTGTGTGTGTGTGTGTGTGTGTGTGTGTGTGTGTGTGTGTGTGTGTGTGTGTGTGTGTGTGTGTGTGTGTGTGTGTGTGTGTGTGTGTGTGTGTGACATGTTCCCCTGTCCACCATGTATAACAGTCGACTTTGTACGTCACCTTGAGAGCAATCTTATCTGACCGCCCTTTCTGTTATCTGCTAGGGGAGTAGAAAGATGTCACATTGTGCAGATCACTTGTGACAGACACTGCCTTGTCATATGTTACTACACAATATAACATAATATAATATAATTTTGGAACATTTTGTGGAGAAAGGGTGGATACACTTAAGAGTGGTGACGAGTACATGAAAATCATATGTTGGACAAATGTATATAAATCTGGTTGTTTAAATTTTTCACGTCGGATAACAAGTATCAAATGCCGTTTTTCGAGAAACAAATATATAAGTGTATTTCTGGTGATCATAAGTATTGGGTTGTTGATGCTAATTGGGATTCTCTTCCTAATAAACCTTCTGTGATCATTCGGTATAGAACCATTGATCATTCGGTATAAAACCAATACATGGGCGAGTTTTTTTAACATTGTACCAATTGCAAACAAACGGACGAGATTGCATTCCATGGTCCATATTTTGAACCCAATCCATGGCGGATGTGTACAACGTATATACAAAACGTAATTCTCGACACGTTGCTGGATGGTCACTGGCGGACGTGGCGACAGCGCAATATCGTTACGTTGTTGCTACGTATTGGTACACGTTTGTAGAATGCGTGTATAGAACGTACATATAAAACGTCATTCATAATGTTACGAAACCATTACCAGTTTCCCCAGTTCCACACTTGAATGAACAGTTGAAATCACGTGAATACTCGTACTCCTAGAACCGTACCAGTTTCCCCAATTCCACACGTGAATTAACACGTTAATTAACGTGATTACTCGTTCCCCTGGTCGATAAAATACATGTGATTTAGAGGACGACACAATTTTTAAGTATAAACAGTTTGAAAATTTGTATTGTACTGACAATTATATAAATGCTGTCTTTGAAAACGCCACCTAAGCGGGACCAGACAATAAACGGGACCGTTTAGAATAATCTAATTTGAAACATTTGCATTTGAATATAGTTTCAAGCACTTAAATTGCATATTTGTATTTGGCTAATCTAAAACACTTGCATTTACATTTAAATGCCTTAAATGCCATCGAGGGGGTTCTGTTGGACATTTTTTGCCGCTGCGCCGCCTAGCTATTACTGCATGGAATGGGGGCAGAAAACCATATATGTCTGCCCTCCAATTGTACACACCTTTTACAGTCGAAAAAAATACACATTAAGCGTCTCATAAAATTTTAATTTCCACCCGCCATTGACGCTCGCCACAAATACAAACATTCACGTTCACATTTAATGGGGGGTGCAACCATATGTCTGCCCCCAGAGACATTCCAGCTAAGGAGGCATCTGCCAACTCTGCCTCCTGTTCCCCCGCCTATATGTTCATGTTCCCCGTTTACAAAAGCTTCGGTTTTAGCTGCCGACATGATTTAAACGTCGTGGCACCAGATGTCAATGTCCTTATAAAGTTGTTAATCCGACGTCAAAACGACGCCCGCGCAGCGTTGATGGCCCGACGTTATACATAGACACGTCGGATTTGGTTGTCGTCGTCATTACAACGTCGTGATAACGTTGTAATAAAGTTTCGACGCCCTCACAACGCTGATGACCTTAAGTTTTCAAGAACCCCGTCAGTGCCGTGCGTGCTGGATGCTAATTGGCGCGTGTCGCCACGTATATAAGGCGCGCAGCCTGTGGCGGCTCGCCACAAACGCCATAGAAACCGCGCAAGAACCACCGTCGTCTCCAGCACAGAACTAGCTGCAAACGTCATTTCGATTACTCCCGAACTTAATCACAGGTAAGGTAAGTTAGCACTCGCGACCAGTGTGTGTTTACACGGGAACGTTCCCCGGGTGACACTAGTTATTATGATCTGCTTGTAGGTGTTTTTTAAATAGGTAAAAATTGGTTTTGCTCACATGATTGATCGACATTACGCACCGCGTCGATACTCGTATTCCGTATATGGGTTGAAGCATAATTAAAACACCGACTGTTCAACTGTGGTTTACTTAAACACGTTTGGTATCGTTAGGTTAGAATATACGTTATAGTGTATATTCTATGACATGATTTTCCGATTAAACGATTTGATTTAGTATGTTTTCTGTCCAAGAAATATGCTGCTTGTTCACAATTTGTTGTATTCTCATTACGTATACCCTGGGTGTTTATTTGAAATGGATACATTGTAACGGCGTCACGACTGTGTGATACTGATGACAATCAACTATCGAAATACACAGAATTCCGGAAATTAATCTTAAACATAGCATTATGGCATCTGATAAATGAAACCTCAATCCGATGTGAGATTTGGTGGAGACTGCGAGAACGAGGATTTGGCGGGAGATGTAACTTGGCGGGAGATGTAAATTGGCGGGAGATGTAACTTGCACGTGGCCTCACTTACAACTAACACGGGCGACCCGCAACACGTGACATTAATGTCTTCGACGACATTTCTTCCAATACCGAGGTTAGTGCTTAATGCTGACGTCGAGTCACGTTTTCTGTACATAACCGCTATGCTCAAGTGAAATGAGCATTGCCACGTGGTATCGGTTTCATTGTTTAACGGGTTTCTTTTCACAATTCTCTGAATGCCGAATGCTGCAGTGATGTGTCCAGTTGTCTCAGTTGCGACATCCCGTGATATAGTTGGATACTTGAGAAGGACGAGTTAGACCCAGGTGACATGTTGTTGGACTCTCGATAAGCCAATTGCTTCGTTGCGGTTTTTGTTCTTAATCTTCTTAAATCTTGTTCGATCTTACCAAAACCTTTGTGACAGTTCTACCGTCTCAGCGTGTATTTAATGTCCTGGTATAGAATTCGTTTTTGATGGTGTGTATTGTTATATTTTTGCGTGAGCCATAAGAAACATGCATCCGCGGGGAAGTAGGTATACCGCGGCAGTAACGAGATGGCGGCACTAAATGAAACTGAATTGTCATGTGTGAAACACCCAGAAGGTATACAGTAACTTGTTCCAACTGCGTGGTACCTGGTTTGTAGTCGTAAACACAATAGACCAGAGCCGTATTGTGATATAAAGCGAAGTCATGCGTGTGTGTGTGCGCGCGCGCGCGTGCGTGTGTGTGCGTGTGTGCATGCGTGTTTCACGTCACTGTGTAAAATACATGTTAATAATGATAATTATAAGATAATATCTATTGCGCCTAAATGCTTGGAAACCAAGCTCAGAGGCGCATCAAACAACAGGATTGGTCAATCTCAAAATCCGTAAGCAGTATTCCAGTTCGGTCAAGGCGCTAGGGAGCTACGGTGGATAAGCAAGGTTGTAAAGATAAGGTTTTAAATGACGACGGAATTTTGTAATATTTTCAACTGATCTAACATTAAGAGCGAGCGTACTATTCCAAAAAGTTGCAACAGAAAAAGCCCTAGTTCCAATGTTAGTGTTGACTCTAGGAATAAAAAGTAGGTCAGAACTAGATGATCGAAGTTGGATAGGTTTACTTACAGGAGTAAGCAGTGAATACAAATAAGATTGTTGTTTATTGGACAGTAATTAACTCTAATAACATAAACTTTGAATAAGTACATGTTAAAATATGTTAGCGACATGTTATTTAAAATCAAGGTTTTGTATGTCATTTATAACGATTAAACGTCAGGTCACACACTGTGCGAAATGCAATTTAGCTAGGCACAGGTTTCAAATTACTGTCACATTTGCGACTACATAGTCACAACTTCGAGCCATACAGTTACCTGATGTTATATTGCATTTGACCAAAGGGAACTGCAACCACTGGTCAGTTGGTGTCGCCCGCTCTCTTTATCTTATGTTTATGGCATCTTTGACGGGTGGCCAATCAACCACCCTCTTCTTCCTCCTGTTGATCCAGCAGTGTGTAGGGGTAATTAAAATACCATTAGTAAGCAGGAGCAGAAGTAATGGGCCCAAGGCAGTCATTGCCCATGCAGCTCAGCCTCACATCCAAGCCTAAAGCAGTGAGCACTGACCATTTCAAACTAGCCAATGGGTAACTCTCATAATCCCACGGCTACTTAACTACAGCTTCTAAAACGACTACCATGTGTGTGTGTGTGTGTGTGTGTGTGTGTGTGTGTGTGTGTGTGTGTGTGTGTGTGTGTGTGACATGTTCCCCTGTCCACCATGTATAACAGTCGACTTTGTACGTCACCTTGAGAGCAATCTTATCTGACCGCCCTTTCTGTTATCTGCTAGGGGAGTAGAAAGATGTCACATTGTGCAGATCACTTGTGACAGACACTGCCTTGTCATATGTTACTACACAATATAACATAATATAATATAATTTTGGAACATTTTGTGGAGAAAGGGTGGATACACTTAAGAGTGGTGACGAGTACATGAAAATCATATGTTGGACAAATGTATATAAATCTGGTTGTTTAAATTTTTCACGTCGGATAACAAGTATCAAATGCCGTTTTTCGAGAAACAAATATATAAGTGTATTTCTGGTGATCATAAGTATTGGGTTGTTGATGCTAATTGGGATTCTCTTCCTAATAAACCTTCTGTGATCATTCGGTATAGAACCATTGATCATTCGGTATAAAACCAATACATGGGCGAGTTTTTTTAACATTGTACCAATTGCAAACAAACGGACGAGATTGCATTCCATGGTCCATATTTTGAACCCAATCCATGGCGGATGTGTACAACGTATATACAAAACGTAATTCTCGACACGTTGCTGGATGGTCACTGGCGGACGTGGCGACAGCGCAATATCGTTACGTTGTTGCTACGTATTGGTACACGTTTGTAGAATGCGTGTATAGAACGTACATATAAAACGTCATTCATAATGTTACGAAACCATTACCAGTTTCCCCAGTTCCACACTTGAATGAACAGTTGAAATCACGTGAATACTCGTACTCCTAGAACCGTACCAGTTTCCCCAATTCCACACGTGAATTAACACGTTAATTAACGTGATTACTCGTTCCCCTGGTCGATAAAATACATGTGATTTAGAGGACGACACAATTTTTAAGTATAAACAGTTTGAAAATTTGTATTGTACTGACAATTATATAAATGCTGTCTTTGAAAACGCCACCTAAGCGGGACCAGACAATAAACGGGACCGTTTAGAATAATCTAATTTGAAACATTTGCATTTGAATATAGTTTCAAGCACTTAAATTGCATATTTGTATTTGGCTAATCTAAAACACTTGCATTTACATTTAAATGCCTTAAATGCCATCGAGGGGGTTCTGTTGGACATTTTTTGCCGCTGCGCCGCCTAGCTATTACTGCATGGAATGGGGGCAGAAAACCATATATGTCTGCCCTCCAATTGTACACACCTTTTACAGTCGAAAAAAATACACATTAAGCGTCTCATAAAATTTTAATTTCCACCCGCCATTGACGCTCGCCACAAATACAAACATTCACGTTCACATTTAATGGGGGGTGCAACCATATGTCTGCCCCCAGAGACATTCCAGCTAAGGAGGCATCTGCCAACTCTGCCTCCTGTTCCCCCGCCTATATGTTCATGTTCCCCGTTTACAAAAGCTTCGGTTTTAGCTGCCGACATGATTTAAACGTCGTGGCACCAGATGTCAATGTCCTTATAAAGTTGTTAATCCGACGTCAAAACGACGCCCGCGCAGCGTTGATGGCCCGACGTTATACATAGACACGTCGGATTTGGTTGTCGTCGTCATTACAACGTCGTGATAACGTTGTAATAAAGTTTCGACGCCCTCACAACGCTGATGACCTTAAGTTTTCAAGAACCCCGTCAGTGCCGTGCGTGCTGGATGCTAATTGGCGCGTGTCGCCACGTATATAAGGCGCGCAGCCTGTGGCGGCTCGCCACAAACGCCATAGAAACCGCGCAAGAACCACCGTCGTCTCCAGCACAGAACTAGCTGCAAACGTCATTTCGATTACTCCCGAACTTAATCACAGGTAAGGTAAGTTAGCACTCGCGACCAGTGTGTGTTTACACGGGAACGTTCCCCGGGTGACACTAGTTATTATGATCTGCTTGTAGGTGTTTTTTAAATAGGTAAAAATTGGTTTTGCTCACATGATTGATCGACATTACGCACCGCGTCGATACTCGTATTCCGTATATGGGTTGAAGCATAATTAAAACACCGACTGTTCAACTGTGGTTTACTTAAACACGTTTGGTATCGTTAGGTTAGAATATACGTTATAGTGTATATTCTATGACATGATTTTCCGATTAAACGATTTGATTTAGTATGTTTTCTGTCCAAGAAATATGCTGCTTGTTCACAATTTGTTGTATTCTCATTACGTATACCCTGGGTGTTTATTTGAAATGGATACATTGTAACGGCGTCACGACTGTGTGATACTGATGACAATCAACTATCGAAATACACAGAATTCCGGAAATTAATCTTAAACATAGCATTATGGCATCTGATAAATGAAACCTCAATCCGATGTGAGATTTGGTGGAGACTGCGAGAACGAGGATTTGGCGGGAGATGTAACTTGGCGGGAGATGTAAATTGGCGGGAGATGTAACTTGCACGTGGCCTCACTTACAACTAACACGGGCGACCCGCAACACGTGACATTAATGTCTTCGACGACATTTCTTCCAATACCGAGGTTAGTGCTTAATGCTGACGTCGAGTCACGTTTTCTGTACATAACCGCTATGCTCAAGTGAAATGAGCATTGCCACGTGGTATCGGTTTCATTGTTTAACGGGTTTCTTTTCACAATTCTCTGAATGCCGAATGCTGCAGTGATGTGTCCAGTTGTCTCAGTTGCGACATCCCGTGATATAGTTGGATACTTGAGAAGGACGAGTTAGACCCAAGTGACATGTTGTTGGACTCTCGATAAGCCAATTGCTTCGTTGCGGTTTTTGTTCTTAATCTTCTTAAATCTTGTTCGATCTTACCAAAACCTTTGTGACAGATCTACCGTCTCAGCGTGTATTTAATGTCCTGGTATAGAATTCGTTTTTGATGGTGTGTATTGTTATATTTTTGCGTGAGCCATAAGAAACATGCATCCGCGGGGAAGTACGTATACCGCGGCAGTAACGAGATGGCGGCACTAACTGAAGCTGAATTGTCATGTGTGAAACACCCAGAAGGTATACAATAACTTGTTCCAACTGCGTGGTACCTGGTGTGTAGTCGTAAACACAATAGACCAGAGCCGTATTGTGATATAAAGCGAAGTCACCCGTGTGTGTGCGCGCGCGCGCGCGTGCGTGTGTGTGCGTGTGTGCATGCGTGTTTCACGTCACTGTGTAAAATACATTTTAATAATGATAATGATAAGATAATATATATTGCGCCTAAATGCTTGGAAACCAAGCTCAGAGGCGCATCAAACAACAGGATTGGTCAATCTCAAAATCCGTAAGCAGTATTCCAGTTGGGTCAAGGCGCTAGGGAGCTACGGTGGATAAGCAAGGTTGTAAAGATAAGGTTTTAAATGACGACGGAATTTTGTAATATTTTCAACTGATCTAACACTAAGAGAGAGCGTACTATTCCAAAGAGTTGCAACAGAAAGAGCCCTAGTTCCAATGTTAGTGTTGACTCTAGGAATAAAAAATAGGTCAGAACTAGATGATCGAAGTTGGATAGGTTTTCTTACAGGAGTAAGCAGTGAATACAAATAAGATTGTTGTTTAATGGACAGTGCCTGGTATGTAATGGTACAGATCTTAAATAGTATACGATATCGGACAGGAAGCCAATGCAAATACTTCAAAAGTGGTACAGAGCGAGAAGACCGATGAGATCTTGCCAGACAATTTTGGACACGTTAAAGTTTTGTAATATCCTTCCTAGCGATATTATACAGGAGGGAGTTGCAATAGTCAAGTGTGCTATTATCAAGCGCTGTTGTAATCGCTTTAGCAACATAAATAATTATACCGGCGAATACGGCGAAGATCACGAATATGATAAAAATAGCAGCGACACGTTTGAGATATGTGTTGTTGGAAATTGAAGTTACTATCAAAGATCACTCCTAGATTCCGCACTGAGGTTGCTGGCGTGATATGCTGATTCAAAATACGCGTAGGGAAAAAACCACCAAGTTTACTACGCTGCATTGGAGTACCAATAATGATCAATTAAGTTTTATTTGCATTTAATCTCAATTTGCTGTCAGTCATCCAGTGGAAGATATCTTGGCGGCAATCACGAAGTTGGTTAAGGGAGCGATTTGTATGATATGCCGTACCACTTTAATAAGCGTTCAATGAGAAAGTTGTGACTAATCGTGTCAAAAGCGGCAGAGATATCTAGTAAGGTAAATGCAGTCACTGTACCATTATTAATGTTCAAGTTAATGTCATTGTGAACCTTTAAGAGGGCAGTCTCTGTTGAATGAAACTGTCTATATGCTGACTGTGACACATTAGTTCAGACATTTGTGCTAATGTGAGACCTTAGAAGATTTGCTACAACCCTTTCTAGTATTTTGGAATTAAAGCTGAGGTTAGAAATAGGTCTATAACTGTTTAGGTCTTGTTTAGGCAGCGATGACTTCTTAAGAAGTGAAGTGACATGGGCATATTTGAAATCATCAGGAAAACAGCCAGAGCAAAGTGATGCATTTATAATATTTGTTATAGGTCCAATTAATGCATCGAGACATGCTTTTAGCAGTATTGTTGGAAATGGATCAAGTTCATAAGACTTATTTGGGGAGGACATAATTATTTACCTAACTTCATCAACTGTTGCAGGTTCAAATGATACAAGTCGTAGTGGAAAGTCCGCATTGGCATTACATAAAATATGACCGGGGGAAGCAAAACGAATAATACTGATTTTATTCTTAAAATGACTAGAGAACGAGTCACATAGAGACTTAATTGATGCATGATCAGGTAGCGATGGAGCAGGCCGTCTACGTAGGATGTTATTGATGCATTTCCATAACTGACGCTCATTATCAGACTTATTTATGACCAAGTTGAACCGGTTATCAAGAGGTCAAGCCATGGCCATGTATATGTGTCGAAAAGGTAACATGTTGTTTTAAATGAAAGGATGCCAGAATACCATCAAAAGTAGCTGTAGTTGTAGAGGTATATCGAAATGAAGATTAAAATCACACACACACGTGCATATGCGCACGCACGCACGCACGTACGCACGAACGCACGCACACACGCACACACTCACACACTCACACACACCCACACACTACCCCCCCCACACACACCAACACACACACACACTCACACACCAACACACACACACACACACACACACACACACACACACACACACACACACACACACACACACACACACACACGCGCACAAACACAAACACCCCCCCCACACACACACCAAATCACACACATACACACACACACACACACACACACACACACACACACACACACACACACGCACTCACACACACACACACACTCACACACCAACACACACACACACACACACACACACACACACACACACACACACACACACACACACACACACACACACACACACACACCAACACACCAACACACCAACACACCAACATACATACACCCACGCACCCACAAAGAAACAACGTTTGTTTGTTTGTTTGTTTGTTTGTTTGTTTGTTTGTTTGTTTGTTTGTTTGTTTGTTTGTTTGTTTGTGTGTTTGTTTGTTTGTGATTTGTCAACGCTTGTACAAACGAATACATTGTGTTTCTTCTTTGGTTGCCCACACTCCCTCCATCCCCACCCAGAAGGTCGTAATTTGTGAACTATGGATCGTAGTCACTTTACTAATGGACACGCCTGTGCTACTTGGAAATCAGCTTCACTTTGTGTGCGTGGCCTGAGGCTGAGGAAAGGTCTTTCTTACGCCTAATTATTAATCGGTGTCGTCGCTTTCCCCGCGTGCACTTCCGTTATTACCAAATGCGTTTAATGCAGATTGTCGTCTCGTCTGCACAATAGTCGACATCGGTTTTCATTACAGTCCCGTTGAGAGCAAGTGGCCCGGGCTGCGATGCTCCGAGGCAAGTCGCCATTGGATTATGGAGTACTAGGAACCTTGGGCAAATAGCGATTGTGAGGCACCACGCCCTCGGAATGGCCATCTTTAAGCATTTTAAAGACAATATTTTTTGAAAATTAAAACTTATTTTATATAGTGTGGTTTCGACGCAACATTTTAATAATGTTGTGATATAACAATTTTGGCAAGTGTATGTATGCATGATAACGTTTTCCTCTTAGACGGCTTACACCTCGGGCGCCAAACTTTCAGAGGTTAATGTACGACCCTATGCGTGTAACGTAAGAAAATACCCATATATGTAAAGGTTTCTTCCTTTTATTGGGTAAATCCATTGCTCGGAACGTAAATGTTTCGAGAAATCGGCCGTGGTTTCGTGAACTGGAAGTTCTGATCAAGAAGACGAAGAAGCTTGGTTTTATGATAATAAAATATCACAGAACGAATGGGTACGACAAACAAAATGGTCCAGACTCCAGCGTTGGACATCAACAATGCGGCCTCTGTGCAGTTTTCACTATATGAGTTCACTGCATTACTGCGACCACAGTTTGATCGAACATCGTGGCGAGGAGCTGCAGCAACTCGTTCCAGGGGAATCGGAGAATAACAACTCACAATGAAGACTGCTGCGCAGACGGCAATGGAGGAATTAGTTTACTGACCGAAGAACTCCTGTAATTTGCTTTTCTTCTGCGCAAATCCGGTCGTGAATCACGCGTATTACGCCGACAATATAAGCAGTTAAGAACGTACTATGTTTTGTCTGCTTATCAAACAGGATCTGGCGCACATATTCACAAATTGTTAAATTGCGCTATGTTTCTTACTTTGTCGTTGCCGGAAGTACATTTTATGCAAACGAAGTGGATGTACACATTAGTTGCACCCGCCAGTTGAGCAATGGTTAGCTGAATGCGACATTCTTTGGAAACTTGTGTCCCAGCTGCCCATATGATAATACCCCACTGCATATCACTGGCTGTCTGTGTTATTACATTAACGCAGTTTTGACCATGCTACTAATCACTGGATTATCAACAGCAACCTCAACCGACTCAACTAAAATCGCCAGCTATGATTGCCATGCGCTGGGTGTCGTGTGCTATGGCGTTTAGTCACAGTTAGTTGCATCTAACAAAGCTGAAGGAGTCATCAACGTAGTAGACAGAAAGGCAGGAACATTCGGCTGAATGAAAGGACATGCGACGACAACAGGTGATGTGGTGATGTTTAGCAACGTCTACCGGGCAACTATCTGATACAACATGATATCCTCCTCCACTGAAACAAGCAAACAAACAATAAATCACCGCGGGTATCGAATGGTGGCCGTGAACCATGCACACCGAGGTTGTGGCGTGTGTAGAGTGCTGACTCGCAATGTAACAGTGCTGATTGCCAATATTTGATCCTTCCGATACACATGACCCCAAAGACGCACTGAGGAGATCCATGCTGAATATGAGACAAACCGGGAGAGGTCTGTCATATTAAGAACGGCTTGTTAGCCGTTGACATGGCTAACAAGAATGATCCGATCACAATCACGGTGTCTTAATTATCCCGCCGTGGGCATCTCCGGTTTTCGTCGAATGTGGTATATTGGTTAATTATATTTAGTGGTCATTTCAATACGCGCTCTCATTGGTTGCTGTAGAAATTGGGAAGATGAAGCGTTGAAACTGTGCACCTGCAATAATTGTAGAAAGTCGTTCTTTCCTATTGTAATTGATAAAACCTTATTATTGAATATAACACTTCGTTTTCCAGAGTATGACTTACTTTCATCAATTTGACAGCAGCCGGGGGATTAGGAGTCCTGATCCCCCCGAAAGGGTTCGGGATGATCCACGGGATGCGTCAGGATCCTCTAAATTAGCAGCTTACTGTCTTTGTTGGATATTGCTAGCCAACGAATTGGATTATTAAAGCAATAATCCTTACTATACGTACAGCTGTACAGTAGCATTCAATAGACTGTGTCTGTGCATGTCGTCTCGCTGATAATGTCAAACTAACAAAGTGAAATGGATATGGCCTACTGTACGATTAGTCACGTAGGCCTGGTGCTGTGGTAAATTGACGGAGCAGGTAAACATGATTGATACAGCAGAGTGGATAGCTCTATCCCCTTACGCTCGTTGTCAGTCGGTCTGCCACTGGTGTCAACTTTCAACAGTTCGGAGGCGTGTGTTCAACGTCAACTTATGTATTCTTCAGCATAGCACGGTTGATATTTAGTTTCTACAAGACAGTCTTAAGTGAATACGTTATTTTTATATTAATTTCGTTCCCCGTTGAGCGGCCCATCTAGTCAATGGTCGCCGGTCAGATTTCCGTTGCATTAAGAATTCTGTCATTAAAACTATCTCCCACGAGTGGCCACCCGGCTAACGCGGACATCATTTCGCGTAATATCACTTCTCTACAATGGCCACTTGGCGGCTGATAACCGTTGTATGTTCGGAACATGAAATTAATTCATTTCTCCAGTGGTGAGGTGCGATGCCGGTGCCGGTGGCGGTGCCAGTGACGATGCGTCAATGAAGCGTCGTTGGTGTTTTTTTCGCTATAGTGGTGCCGTCTATTCCTGCTGCGTTGCCTACTTTAGTTGCCTTTTTGCAGCTTTGTGGTCCTCGGGGGACACTATGGCGGTGAGCAGTCGTTCTTGCACTCGAATAGTGCTTTCTGTGACTATCGTAAGATCCGTTAGACGTTCTGCTACCTTTGGTGTTTGCATCCGCGCAATCCGAGCAGCGATCGGAGGCAGTCAACGCTCTTCGGCGTCTAATTGAGGGTCTACTCGGCCATTAGGACTATGACGAGTCTCTGCTGGTTACGACAGGCCACGCGGCTCGAGTACGTGAAACTGAGAGACTCCATTAGTTCAGCCCATCTTTCTTTCACGGAAGTGTCCACGCAATCGTTACGTTTGTAGCTATTTCGGATTCATCGCTATTTCGGATTCATCGCTATTTTGGTATACCGTTTGTTTATTCCGGCGATCTTTTGAGCCGATTGTGACGTTCCTGCGCGTAGGAGTAGGCTTTGTGTTTGTACTAGCAGGCCATAAATATCAAACAAGTATTCGTTCGTAGATGTCAAAATAGCAAAGGCAATGTTGCAGACCGAATGTTGAGATGGATTTCTAGTAAAAGAAATATCACGATACCCTTTCAATCACAAGTTGAGCTCAAGAAACGATCTCGTACTAGAAATCGTCACACAGACGATTCCTACAAAGGTCAACGCCGTGATAACAGAAACAGAATCAAGGTTTAGTTACCACCTTTACCCTTTTCTTTTAGATATTTGATATATCACGCCAACCTTAGTGACTTGCCTCTCATTTCGCTCCTGCTTCCTGATTCCCACGTTTAACGTAGACCCAACTAGTTCTAGCTAGGAAGTTCTGTGACCTTTCGTGCACCGACGCATTTCTGGATTTGCCAGAGCTGGAATTATTTCGTTTAAATTCTCGTTGTTGGGTTGAATAGGAACGCATAAGATTTGGTAACACACAAATTTAAGTTCTTCCATTTTTCTAACAAAACCTTTTACTTGACATTGCTATTGCTTCCAGTGTTAGGTAGGAAGGTTTCTGTATATCTTCTACTGTTAGGATTCTGTTGGTCATCAACTTATGGCGTGGGTGTGATTTCACTTGCATACTAAACACATGTGTGTATGTGTGTGTGTGTGTGTGTGTGTGTGTGTGTGTGTGTGTGTGTGTGTGTGTGTGTGTGTGTGTGTGTGTGTGTGTGTGTGTGTGTGTGTGTGTGTGTGTGTGTGTGTGTGTGTGTGTGTGTGTGTGCGTGTGTGCATGTGTGTGTGTGTGTGTGTGTGTGAGTGTGCGTGTGAGTGTGCGTGTGCGTGTGCGCGTGTGCGCGTGTACGTGTATGGGGGTGTGCATCATTTTTATTTACAATTTTCATAAGGTTTGCTAGAATATTCAATATTCTAAAGGACTGTCTGAGGAAGATGCAGATAGAAACTAAAACGATTTAAGCGGTTGACGCTTAAATGTAAAACCCTAACGCAATAAAAAAAACACATGTGTAAATAAGACGGAGTGGTAATGGCGAATGTTTCCGTTCATTTGATGCTCAAGGTGTTGCTCCATTTCTCACTGGCGCTGGTCTTGTTGGCGCCAATTTGCTAAGGAATATTCAGTCGCAGCAATTTAATTGTAAGTCGGGCCAAAAACCTAATCCATTTATATCAAATCAAGTACAGCTCTAACTCTATTTCCCCGCCCTTCCTTTTGCTGTAATGAAACCAATTTAGACGTGTTCCACAGCGATTGGTTGAACGTAGATGTGTATCTCTATCTGTCTCAATCAGCAGACAACTGGACGTTTTTTTGTACAAAACCAACATTCGTGAAACATCGCGACTTAAAGTCCTAGCGCTAAATAACTTGGTTTTAGGAATCGCTTTAATGCGTGCCACTGCGGACATCACGGACGGTTTCATTACCAGAACAGAAGATGATTAATGAATGACACAAATTATCGACATATTGTGTGCTAATGCTAGAATCGTGACCACGTTAAAACATTACTTTATAAAATAATCACATCACAAGGGCGGTATACACGTGGTTGAGTAATCTTTGTACTCTCCATAAATCAAGGGATTCCTTTTTCACTTACCATATGGGCATTTTACTTTGGGTAGCAATCTTGTTAAATCGAGTTAATGATAACGTTGGATGAATACCGAATTGAATTATATTCTGAAAGAGTCTATCATCGCATTCAAAGGAATTTTAAAAGAGAAAGTCACAGCAGCGGATGCGATATGAAATGGGATTAAATGAGATCAGAGGAAGAAGACGATTTTAGGAACCAATTTATTGTTAATCAGGAATTCAGCGCGTAGCCATTACATGTTATGCATTTATTTTGACTATGATCAGCAACAATTTTAGAATGTAAAGTAATACATATCGCAATTAGGCCAATGTCCACAATTTCTTAAATGGGCACATTTGACAAATACCATATATTTCGTATATTTATTTCGCACGTGAGCCCATATTCTGTGGAATTTGTGATTTAGCTATCAGTAATACTATCCCTATAATGAATATGTTTTATTATCTGGAAAATGTTTGGCTTATTTTACACGGTTATACTATTACCTGTTTTGGTTCAGCGGCACGTGTTCCAATGAACCGCATCTAAATTAGCTCTCTTGCATGTTATCCTAGAACGTCTTTGTTTGCAATATCACATGTCTGCATGTATTTACTGCATTGTCTAACTCATAGATAATAACTCATTTATTTCTCAACAGTTTTGACTGACACAATTAAAACCATTTTATTTGACATGGTGATTAATTTAGTTAATAGTATTACTATATTTTAGGATTCCGTTGAATTATAATTGTATGTACATTACTGATAACACGGTTGATTGTTCTGCCACAGTCGATACCCAGAGGTCAGAGAATCGGACACGTGCACGGTATTTAAGCACACAATATCTTCTAAAACAGCACGCATGAATTCTAAAGGGAATCAATAGGCATCATGTTGGACATATGCGTCTAACAGGGTTAATAAATCTAACCATTTGCGATTACGAACACGAATATCATGCCAGTGGTTTACAAGAAAAACCTTGGATACATGGCTTTTACACTAACCGGTGGCTGAACTGAGAACACTAATCTGCTTTGCGTCCTTCGGTTACCAATAGGTTTTGAGGAACCGTTTGTTCTTAATCAATCAATCAATCAATCAATCAATCAATCTTTATTTCAGACAAAGATTCATGTAATATGCATTATGTCCATAGTAAAAAGTTTAAAATAAAAAGTATATTATAGTGTATATATTGCACTAATCCACTTCGTGAACAATAGAAAGGTCTTATAAACATCGATGTGTACAATACTCTCCAAAATGTTGTTCGTCGATGCAGATATTCTACTCATAAGACTGTATATGCATTTTCTAAATCTAGTATTGCAACATTCCGTGTCAGAAATAACATACATTAGTAACTTAATAATGTTGTCTCAGCTGATCAGCTAGTTCCAGTCATTCCGCTTTTATATGTGCAAGCTGTGACAGTCAGGTATCGACGAACGATACAGCTGATTAAATTGATACAGCCGTATACTATATACTACAGCCTAGTATAGCATTATAACAGCTTTTCCTGCGTACAGAAGTGTATCACAAGTTCTGATTGATGGGAAAAGGGAAATCAGTATCTAGAAGTTGGCGTGGCCCAATCTTCACCATAACACGTCGAGCTGGTTGCGACTTCTACACGTCACAACCGTAGCTGCGTCCAATACAAGCTCGGCACTTATTGGTCGATTATCGCGGGCGTGTCCCAATATGTCAGGGAACTATGATATTTCACCAGAATATGCAAGCTTTAGAACACATTCTTAATAAACCACCTGTGTGACAGTATTCGGGGTTGCGTTTTGACGTCATGAATAAATTAAAAGCACGTGGCGGTTTGTTTGTAGGGCAGAACGCTCTCGCTCCAGGAGCGCAACACGGGAAATTCGTGTTTTTGTTTTGGCGCTCCCGTGAAATTCACTTCACAAGCCATCAAGTTGTTGTGCTGCTGTTGGATGTACAAATCGTTTATCAAACATGTGTACTGTTAGATTTTATAGAATACCACTTGATTGTGAAATAAGAGCGAAATGGATCACAGCTATCCACCGTATGCAATGGTCCCCCAAAGAACACACCAGGATTTGTAGCGACCACTTCTGCCCAGGTTTTATTGAACAAGTCAAGAAATAAATTTTGTTGGGTTTAATCATAGATACACATCTAAACTGTAAAAAAAAACACTGAAAAAATATCAAATGCCTGTTCTAAAAAATTGGCATTTTAAATATATTGAAACGTGTTACGTTTTCATATTAAAATAATAAATTCTTTAATAGTGCCACACACTAATTATTGCATTACGGGGGGCTTTCAATCAAATCAAATAATAACACTTCAAAAAGGCCCTGAGAATTATCACCTTAAGTAATTATATTTCCCACACAGAACCACTTCACAAAAAACTCAACTTGTTAAAAGTAGATGACATCCTTAAATTACAACAATTAAAATGTTACTATAAATATTTACATAATGACTTACCAGTTTATTTACAAAACTGGTGGATAATGTTTAACTATGAGGTACATAATCACGATACAAGAGTCAAGAATAAAATATACACTTATAAAATTAAACATGAATTTGCAAAGAAATGTCTTAGGCATAATTTGCCACTTTTACTAAATAACATTCCGGATATAGTCAAAGAAAAGCTCACAAGGATTTGCCAAATATGTTAAACTTTTTTTACAAACTGATCAGGTAACATGCACAAGGCAAAATTGCTATATATGTATGCAAAATTAAGAACCGACAACCACCTGTCAACTTGATACAGTACAAAACAGTGCCTAAACGACAAACACAACAATCATGTAAGCTGGCTCACATTACATATATGCCCATATTCATATCATGGTTTTTTCTGTAAGAATTTGATTTGGGTGATGTATTGATTCAGTTAAATGTTTATCACAAAAGGTGGCTCCTCGATAGCGACTACCACAGTCTTAGAGGAGTCTCCTAACCCTAATTTGTGTTATTTACCATACATTATACCATGTTTTAAATTGGCCCTACTTATCCAGATTATGTCCCTTCATTGTTTGCCTTAAAGACAGCTGCAGTTTGTTGCCATCGTCAAGTGGGTGAGGAAAGATTCCTGAGAGCAAAAAGAAGAATGGTCCAAAAAACAGAGGAAGAGAAAATACAAGAAACTGAAGAACACAAAAGCAAATTCCCACGGTCTCTGTTGGTTTGCTCAAGTTTTGTTCAGTTGTTTTAGACAGCAACTCAGGCTTCACATGATTAAAATACTTATTAACCATGTCTCTGCAAAAGTCATCATCCTTTATTGTTACTGAAGTTATGTGAATCTTGTTGGCAACACCTGTATAAACGACCAGATCACACCCAGTCATACCAGCGACTTCCATCTGCAATTGAATCAGGGAGTAATACATGTGACCTTTCTTCAGATTCCCTTGTCTGTCAATGCAGAAGCTACTGTCACCAATTGTTATGGGATCTTGTCCCTTCAATGAAAATGGGCACTTTACTTCAACCAGATTATCGCTGTGACAACCACATGATCCCACACTGTCTGGAGAAGCACCAAGATAAGGGTATCTCTCATTCACTGATATACCAGTCCTCTTCAGCCTGGCCTCAATGTGGTATGGTCTGACAGTTGTCTCATAAACAGTGAGGGCCTCTGCCTCGTTATCCAGTCCCCACTGTGTCAGTGTGTAGACGAGGATGATAACGATAAAACGACACGCTGAAAATGTGGCTTACTTAGTCATCCAACTGCGCTATTATTCACATGTGCCCATCCACACAAACAACTGATAAATTACATCTAACTACAACTACAAAACTAACAACTAACCTACATAACACAATAAACGCCGGCTTAGCACATCTGTTTGTTTACGTCTTTCTGCCCTACGCGAACATGCGCATGCACGACCTACTTCTCTTTGTTGCCAAATACAGCAACCCCGAATTGATAGTAGTTGCAAAAGGATAGTTCGTAGTAACTGTTTAGGCATGTAGGCCCACGACATGTTTGTTTTTGTTTCCCTTTAAGGGATCATCTCAGAACGACGTCGATGTCCAATATCAGACGAAATTACTTTCATTTGAGGGAGGGGGGTCAGACACAGTTTCATTTTATGCTTCGGATCATTAGACTGTTAATATATATTGATATCATAATATAAATGTTTACAAACTATCGTCTGGGATGAGTGCTGAGGCCATGTGAAAGTAATTTCGTCTGATATCGGGCATAGACGTTCTGAGAGGATCCATAAGAAGTATGATGATATTGACGCGATGCCTTACGCACGATAATGTCATCACACCAGGTAGCGAAAGGAACTAGATGAAGCCATATAAAAACATATCTTCGATTAAATTGATGAATAACATTAGCAAGTGTTCTCAACATGGTGGTATTGACATGTTCTATACCATCTGATCAGACGTAAGTCGCTACGGGAAGGCAGTACGACATGTTCTATACCATCTGATCATATGTAAGTCGCCACGGGAAGGCAGTACGACATGTTCTATACCATCTGATCAGATGTAAGTCGCCACGGGAAGGCAGTACGACATGTTCTATACCATCTGATAAGATGTAAGTCGCCACGGGAAGGCAGTACGACATGTTCTATACCATCTGATCAGATGTAAGTCGCCACGGGAAGGCAGTACGACATGTTCTATACCATCTGGTCAGATGTAAGTCGCCACGGGAATGCAGTACGACATGTTCTATACCATCTGATCAGATGTAAGTCGCCACGGGAAGGTAGTACGACATGTTCTATACCATCTGGTCAGATGTAAGTCGCCACGGGAAGGCAGTACGACATGTTCTATAACATCTGGTCAGATGTAAGTCGCCACGGGAAGGCAGTACGACATGTTCTATACCATCTGATCAGATGTAAGTCGCCACGGGAAGGCAGTACGACATGTTCTATACCATCTGATCAGATGTAAGTCGCCACGGGAAGGCAGTACGACATGTTCTATACCATCTGATCAGATGTAAGTCGCCACGGGAAGGCAGTACGACATGTTCTATACTATCTGGTCAGATGTAAGTCGCCACGGGAATGCAGTACGACATGTTCTATACCATCTGATCAGATGTAAGTCGCCACGGGAAGGTAGTACGACATGTTCTATACCATCTGATCAGATGTAAGTCGCCACGGGAAGGCAGTACGACATGTTCTATACCATCTGGTCAGATGTAAGTCGCCGCGGGAAGGCAGTACGACATGTTCTATACCATCTGATCAGATGTAAGTCGCCGCGGGAAGGCAGTACGACATGTTCTATACCATCTGATCAGATGTAAGTCGCCGCGGGAAGGCAGTACGACATGTTCTATACCATCTGATCAGATGTAAGTCGCCAGGGGAAGGTAGTACGACATGTTCTATACCATCTGATCAGATGTAAGTCGCCACGGGAAGGCAGTACGACATGTTCTATACCATCTGGTCAGATGTAAGTCGCCACGGGAAGGCAGTACGACATGTCCTATACCATCTGATCAGATGTAAGTCGCCACGGGAAGGCAGTACGACATGTTCTATACCATCTGATCAGATGTAAGTCGCCACGGGAAGGCAGTACGACATGTTCTATACCATCTGATCAGATGTAAGTCGCCACGGGAAGGCAGTACGACATGTTCTATACCATCTGGTCAGATGTAAGTCGCCACGGGAATGCAGTACGACATGTTCTATACCATCTGATCAGATGTAAGTCGCCACGGGAAGGTAGTACGACATGTTCTATACCATCTGATCAGATGTAAGTCGCCACGGGAAGGCAGTACGACATGTTCTACACCATCTGGTCAGATGTAAGTCGCCGCGGGAAGGCAGTACGACATGTTCTATACCATCTGATCAGATGTAAGTCGCCGCGGGAAGGCAGTACGACATGTTCTATACCATCTGATCAGATGTAAGTCGCCACGGGAAGGTAGTACGACATGTTCTATACCATCTGATCAGATGTAAGTCGCCACGGGAAGGCAGTACGACATGTTCTATACCATCTGGTCAGATGTAAGTCGCCACGGGAAGGCAGTACGACATGTTCTATACCATCTGATCAGATGTAAGTCGCCACGGGAAGGCAGTACGACATGTTCTATACCATCTGGTCAGATGTAAGTCGCCACGGGAATGCAGTACGACATGTTCTATACCATCTGATCAGATGTAAGTCGCCACGGGAAGGTAGTACGACATGTTCTATACCATCTGATCAGATGTAAGTCGCCACGGGAAGGCAGTACGACGTATTCTAATTATCAGAATGGTCTCGAGGAGTTAATATTTGTTGACGATCAGCATCGAACGAACTTGACAGCAGAAGAACAATAATTAGAACATGAAAAACGAGATGCTTGGTGTTTAAAAATTAACGTAGCATATCTGTACGCTTAAATATACTTGCACGCGTTGTGGTCGTGGAAATGTGCACGTTTCTCTCGTGTCTCATTGCGTCTGCGTTTGACATTATGATAGATCCCCGCGAATAATATAGGTCAAATGGAAAGGATCGCTCACTTTTTGACACTAAGAATATTTGTGCGGTAAATTAATTATACATATTTGTATTGATAAACCCGTGGAGATTACAACCGTGCTCCAATATGGTCTTTCTCTGTGGCTAACCGATGCCACACGTTCTAATCCACACCACCACCACCACCACCACCTCCCCCCACACACACGCACATACAACAAACAAACACACACGCGCACGCACGCACACACACACACAAACGCACATACACATACACATACACACCACAGGATCCAGCCCAACGTCTACCGAGAATCGGGCTTCACGCTTCGATAGCCTCAAAACTGTCAAGTGTCTACCGTCAGAATCTTCATAATAATGACCAATAACGCTGATTTCCGCCCGGGTTTGAGATCTATGGGACGACGGGATGGTAATGAAATAATACTACAATCACCATCTAATCGCATTTCGCAATATAACTAATTTGCCTGTATCACAACAACGTCAGGTTTGTGCACATCAGATTGCTGTCGAATGCACTCAGTTGCTGTGTCAACCTGTTAAGTTCCTTATCATCACTATTGCAATGTCTAAAAATGTCGTCTTCTACCTCATTTAATCCGATGTCCAATGATCTGGCCGTCAATGTAATGAAATAACACCTCAGGCAGCAGTTCTCGTGGCATCTAATCGCTGCGTTTAGTCACCCGCGTTTATCGGCCATTCTCGTGCCAGTTTTCCATTACGAAGTATGACATCCTCCGAAGCTACAGTCAAAACACATGCAACAATGTTCCAAGTGTAGATGATACCACTATAGCCAAATTGTAATAACTAGCAACCATTCTTGCCTATATTGAACACTTCTGCTGACATTACATAATATAAAAAGTAATTCAATCGATTACAAATAGAACAACGCACTTACTGCTAGATTTGCGAAGAATCATTATTTCAAAAATGTAAGCTGCGTTCAAATATAATATGGCAATCCCTTGTTTGCACACTTTGTCTATGTTTTTCAGAAGAGACAGTAAAGCCGTTGTTCCTTTCCACATGGTGTGTATGTCAGTGCAATATGCCATATAAGGAATACATATGTCACCTTTCGGGGACTCATAGGGCGCGCTCTCTATATCAAGCTAACAACCAGAAATACGTTCCCTACAGCCCATCCGTACAACAAAAGAAGACAGGACAAGGCAAGACAGAAATGTCACCTTAATTATTTAAATATACCAACATTTGCAACTAACAATAACACAAACTAGTTTACACCCACTCATGGACCAACAATTAGTAATATTACCCACTAGTTTACATTCACCCACGGACAAACAATCAGTAATATTACCCACTAGCTTACACCCACCCACGGACCAACAATCGGTAACATTACCCACAAAGCTTACACCCACCCACGGACCAACAATCAGTAATATTACCCACTAAGTTTACACCCACCCAGTGTGGTTCATCTCTCAATTTATCTTTTCGAAAAAAAACCATCTAGAGAAGCATACGTAAGTAAATAATAGTAAATACCTATGTCTGCGTTTTCTTAAATACATCACCAGTTGGTAGGTGAAATGTCAATGGTAGACTAGTAGGAAACGAATCAACTTAGACAGAGATTGGTAGATCAAATGTCAATGGTAGACTAGTAGGAAACGAATCAACGTAGACTGATATTGGTAGATGAAATATCAATGGAAGACTAGTCGGAAAGGAATCAACGTAGACATATATTGGTAGATGAAATGTCACTGGTAGACTAGTAGGAAAGGAATCAACGTAGACAGAGATTGGTAGATCAAATGTCAATGGTAGACTAGTAGGAAAGGAATCAACGTAGACAGAGATTGGTAGATCAAATGCCAATGGTAGACTAGTAGGAAAGGAATCAACGTAGACAGAGATTGGTAGATCAAATGTCAATGGTAGACTAGTAGGAAAGGAATCAACGTAGACAGAGATTGGTAGATCAAATGGCAGTGGTAGACTAGTAGGAAAGGAATCAACGTAGACAGAGATTGGTAGATCAAATGCCAATGGTAGACTAGTAGGAAAGGAATCAACGTAGACAGAGGTTGGTAGATCAAATGTCAATGGTAGACTAGTAGGAGACGAATCAACGTAGACAGAGATTGGTAGATCAAATGTCAGTGATAGACTAGTAGGAAAGGAATCAACGTAGACAGAGATTGGTAGATCAAATGGCAGTGGTAGACTAGTAGGAAAGGAATCAACGTAGACAGAGATTGGTAGATGAAATGTCAATGGTAGACTAGTAGGAAATGAATCAACGTAGACAGAGATTGGTAGTTCAAATGTCAGTGATAGACTAGTAGGAAAGGAATCAACGTAGACAGAGATTGGTAGATCAAATGTCAATGGTAGACTAGTAGGAAAGGAATCAACGTAGACAGAGATTGGTAGATCACATGTCAATGGTAGACTAGTAGGAGACGAATCAACGTAGACAGAGATTGGTAGATCAAATGTCAGTGATAGACTAGTAGGAAAGGAATCAACGTAGACAGAGATTGGTAGATCAAATGGCAGTGGTAGACTAGTAGGAAAGGAATCAACGTAGACAGAGATTGGTAGATGAAATGTCAATGGTAGACTAGTAGGAAATGAATCAACGTAGACATAAATTACTAGACTTTGGGAACTCGGAGGAGATACTGGTACAATGACCAAAACGTAGGGTATAAATATGATGGTTGCATTCAAGTAATCATGGCCGAATCACAACACAACGGACGTAGATAACTGCGACCACAACTGTTAAATGCCTTACGCATGCGCACTGGTGACTGTTGCTGTCGGCTGTGTTACGTTTTGTTAGATTACAAGAAAACTGTGCCTGAGAATATTCAGAAATTTCATATGATTAATATGCTGATCACAATTCGTCAAAATCACATGCTTCCATCTTTCCCTTAAAAGGCCTGCATGTACGGTGCCCAGTAGTATTTACCAAAATAACCATGTTTTTTGCACACACGAGTTCTATGTGAAATAAAAAGGCAAACAAATCACTCCGCCAACTACACACTTCCAAATGTGTGACATTTCACAGCCTATGCATGCTAGTACTCACCCTGCTAGTGTGCCTGATCTATTGCACTCTTTTCCCATAAAACAGGTTTATTTCAAATTTCCAGCATAATCAGGTAGGCCTATTATAATACTGGGAGACTAACTGTGGTCTGACCCCTGCTCCAGTCGCCGCATCCCGGAAGTGCTCAACGTTTAAGCTGACTGCTCGAGTGACTAACATTTGTGTGGAACGTTGCACGTCGATGTGACAATCGAATGGCCTCCAGGCAATTGGCAACTTTCCTATTTGAAACACCGGCTAATTGGAGGCTACTGCATACTAGGGACATGTAGATTGAACATGTGCACGCGGTGCTCGAAGCTTTTGATGGCTGGTCAGCATGCAATCGCAGAAACTAACGCTAATCACAGAACACGGCAATTATTTATTTTGGCAGTAACGATCATGCTAACAATTTTATTGGTGTTCGCAAATTCTCCTCGGCATTTTCTTAACATTATCACCACAGTCGTCATCATCGTCGTCGTCGCCGCCGTCTGCGTCGTTCTCATCATCAACATCATCACCACCCGTTTTTATCATCAACATCACCACCACCCATTGCTATCGTCAACATCACCACCACCCGTTGCCATCATCAACACCACCACCACCCGTTGTCATCATCAACATCACCACCATGCTATGTCTTTAGAATGAATGGATTCAACAACGTGGTCTCCCACAGTTGCTTGTGTTGCATCCGTTGGGTGACCTGAGCTCGCTCAAGATCTACCTTTGTGTCGAGTAGACCAGTGTACACCAGGGCTTAACTGTTCAGCCGAGTTGGTGTCCAAAGTACAAGACCGGAGACTGGTTGATCGATCGCATTCTTGGAGTTACCACAACATCACAGTTGTCTCATTCTTAATACCTTAACGTGTTTGTGGTAGGTCGCCACACGGTTTCGATTTGGTCCAATGGTTCTTCAATCTGTCTGACATACAACGCGAGCAGCAGAAGCTGTGACACATTAATGCTATCCCGTCTATGTTGACATGAAGATAATTTTTAAAACTTGTCCAATTCTGTTTTATCCGCAGACTATTAAAATAAATATACCTCCATCACCCTATCCTTATACTGTTGTGTCCATTCTACGATCGAAACAGTTATTAAATGGATGTCCAGTGAAAGCGACTGGAATTAGGACGCTGGAAGTAGAAGTTTACCACTGTTCGAGAGTGGCGGCTAGTCGTATTTGGGAACCGACGGTTGTTACTACTGCCACCAGGTCTGCCTGTTGAGTCTGTGACATCGAACAGCTCATCATAGAGGTTTGTCTTCGTCAGCTCGACAGAAGTTAATAGGAAGTGCCCAAAGAACCTTTCTAGAAAGGCTTTTTAATCTCCAGACTAAGCAGCCTTTCCGAAATGGACAGGTTCTTTGGCCGTGATAATAGACAACGCGAAAGAACCTTCCGAACATATATCACTAATAAAATCACTTGACTATATCGTATTACTGTAATATGACCTTATTTGCTCTACAATTCTGCATGCATGCAAATGTTTCGTTTAATGTACACATTAACTCTAAATGGAGTGGCCGTGGCATCTACAGTACAATTTGAGCATACGATAGCTTAATATCACGGCATGGTCAGAATTAACAGATAACTGATTCGACTGCAAGGCTAGATGTCGAACATACCAGGGGACATATAAACGGCCATTCTTTCCAGATTCATAGCATGGAAAGCAGTGACATTTATTGACATGCGGGTTTGCGACAAAACTATGCATTGTGTTCAGATTATGCATGGTTACTTTCTCTAAACTCGCTGGTGATTGATAATAGTGGCTGGCACTCTGGTCACTAAGTAGCCGCGTCTTGGCTCTTCCACCGCTGCTTATAAACTGGTGGAGAGGTATGCAAGGAAATATGTCGTGTTTTAAGATCGGTTCCGGGTTATATGCATGATACCAACGACCTATCAGCAGAGCAGTTCGTTCAAAGGTGATTTGGTCATATCAACAGTTTCCTGAAGAAATGAGGAGCATGGCCCGATCATCTTTGCCTTATTTAGAATCAATGGTACTTTTTGCATTACATGCACGTTGCATTACATGCATGTTGCTGTTTTCTCGTTGCTTGCTCAAATTGTTTGTATTATGAAAGATGTATGACATGTGTATCCTTCGCACTTCTGCAGATTTCTATGCAATTGTATGCCGATACCTGCGTTAAATATGTATAAAAGATGAAGAACCAGAATACATTTGTTCCAAAAAGTACCATAAAAATGTTTACCAGTAAACCGGAAATAAATGATGGTTTCGCCAAATGTGTATTGACGGAGAGAAGACTGTATTACGTTTTATGCGGTTTGCGCGATACTAAATAGTGAAAGGTGACTTATTTATTTTGGGTTTTATTCCACGCCATGTAGTCAGTATATCAAGGTAACGGGACTCGTAGGAACACTAGTTCACGCCAAGACGGAGCCGGAGGGAGATAATAAACAACATATACAAATAGCTATGATCCGCCGTCCGTCATGTCGATGAGAATGGCATTTGGTCAGCCATTATGCACTAGTTAACGCAAACGCTCTCTGCAGCAGTCCGCGGCTAGCGAGGAGACAGCGGCTCAGCGGCTAGCTAGGAAACAGCGACACGACTTGTGGCTATCTTCCTTGTTTGTCGCTCTCTCCCCTCCCCGTCTCTATCCATCCCTTTCTTCCTCACTTGTCCGTCTATCTTCTGCCTCTCCCCTCCCAATTCTAACTTCTCGACAATATAGCCTTCGCTCCGTAACTGTCTCCGCTTCTTTCTCATTTGCCTCCCCTCTTCTAATCACTCCCACGTCTTCCCCCGGTTCCGTCACATATCACTGACATACTATGTTGCCATTGTTACAAGTTAAGTCACATTACGATAATGTGCATCAAAGTAGACTTTATTATTATTTGAAGTGCCTAACTTTGTCATGGCTTCAGTACACAAAAGGCAGTCCTTTGAACTACGATAATCTATATATGAACCTTTCCTTTGTGTCCAGTCTGTCGTACCCTGCAATGGGCGGTCCCTTCGTTAGTCGACAGACCGCTCCCCAATTAACTCTGCAATTACATAATTAGTGAACGTATTTCTATGTCGAGGCGGATGCCGGAACCAACAACTACAATACGTATTATCATGTTGCGACGGAAGTGTTGTGTGTTTAAGAAACGCAGTGTGCTGCTCTAGACAATGTGAGCAACATGCTGCGTACCAAACCCGTCTCTTCTATTACGGTAACGAACTGGATCTGTTGAACATCTGAAAAAGTAACTACTGAATTATTTTGTGTTCGACAGTTTCTCAGTATCCCTGGGCAGTTTAATTACTCAGTATCTCGGGATGGCTCCCATGACTTTCTGGACATCCGGCCCGGAGGCTATTTTGATTCTCAAGACCGTCGTTTAATTAACTGCCTACATAATATGACAGCCTTTTTACAATGATATAATTGAATTCTTTATAAAATTGCCTATAATTAACATCGTCTCCCGCTAATACCTGTCATATTTATATTAACTTATGTATCACGCGGTGTTTTGTGACATTGCACAAACTAAATTATATTTTAGTTGGCAATAGCCAGTGGCCTCACTATAGTCGCAGATAGTATCATCAGTGACCGTCGTCTGTGGTTGCAGGAATCATGAAGAACGTGAATGCGCTGTGTCTGTTCGTCGTGGTGTCGATCGTCGGCACGACGGTGGCGATGGTGAAGCCGGCGGTCTCCCTGAAGGACCTTGATCCCATCGACGGTTGTCTCTTTGCCTGCAACATGTGCTTCTACGAGGAGGTACGTGGTCCCTGTTAAATCTCTACGCTGTGTCGTGTAGTCTGTGCTGTATGCTATGTGCCATATACTGTGTAGTCTGTGCTATATATTATGTGTCATGTACTATGTAGTATATGCTATATACTATGTGCCATGTACTCTGTAGTCTGTGCTGTATGCTATGTGTTATGTACTCTGTAGTCTGTGCTATATACTATGTGCCATGTACTCTGTAGTCTGTGCTATATACTATGTGCCACGTACTCTGTAGTATGTGCTATATACTATGTGCCACGTACTCTGTAGTATGTGCTATATACTATGTGCCACGTACTCTGTAGTATGTGCTATATACTATGTGCCACGTACTCTGTAGTCTATGCTATATACTATGTGCTACGTACTTTGTAGTCTGTGCTATATACTATGTGCCATGTACTCTGTAGTCTATCCTATATACTATGTGCCATGTACTCTGCAGTCTGTGCTATATACTATGTGCCATGTACTCTGTAGTATGTTCTATATACTATGTGTCATGTACTCTGTAGTCTATGCTATATACTATGTGCCATGTACTCTGTAGTATGTTCTATATACTATGTGCCATGTACTCTGTAGTCTGTGCTATATACGATGTGCCACGTACTCTGTAGTATGTGCTATATACTATGTGCTACGTACTCTGTAGTCTGTGCTATATACTATGTGCCATGTACTCTGTAGTATGTGCTATGTAATACATGCCATGTACTCTGTAGTATGTGCTATATACTATGTGCCATGTACTCTGCAGTCTGTGCTATATACTACGTGCCATGTACTCTGCAGTCTGTGCTATATACTACGTGCCATGTACTCTGTAGTATGTGCTATATACTATGTGCTACGTACTCTGTAGTCTGTGCTATATACTATGTGCCATGTACTCTGTAGTATGTGCTATGTAATACATGCCATGTACTCTGTAGTATGTGCTATATACTATGTGCCATGTACTCTGCAGTCTGTGCTATATACTACGTGCCATGTACTCTGCAGTCTGTGCTATATACTACGTGCCATGTACTCTGTAGTATGTGCTATATACTATGTGACATGTACTCTGTAGTCTATGCTATATACTATGTGCCATGTACTCTGCAGTCTATGCTATATACTACGTGCCATGTACTCTGTAGTATGTGCTATATACTATGTGCCATGTACTCTGTAGTCTATGCTATATACTATGTGCCATGTAGTCTGTAGTATGTGCTATATACTATGTGCCATGTACTCTGTAGTCTGTGCTATGTACTACGTGCCATGTACTCTGTATATGTGCTATATACTATGTGCCATGTACTTTGTAGTATGTGCTACATACTATGTGCCATGTACTCTGTAGTCTATCCTATATACTATGTGCCATGTACTCTGTAGTCTGTGCTATATACTACGTGCCATGTACTCTGTAGTCTATCCTATATACTATGTGCCATGTACTCTGCAGTCTGTGCTATATACTACGTGCCATGTACTCTGTAGTATGTGCTATATACTATGTGCCATGTACTCTGTAGTCTATCCTATATACTATGTGCCATGTACTCTGTAGTCTGTGCTATATACTATGTGCCATGTACTCTGTAGTCTGTGCTATGTACTACGTGCCATGTACTCTGTAGTATGTGCTATATACTATGTGCCATGTACTCTGTAGTATGTGCTACATACTATGTGCCATGTACTCTGTAGTCTATCCTATATACTATGTGTCATGTACTCTGTAGTCTGTGCTATGTACTACGTGCCATGTACTCTGTAGTATGTGCTATATACTATGTGCCATGTACTCTGTAGTATGTGCTACATACTATGTGCCATGTACTCTGTAGTCTATCCTATATACTATGTGCCATGTACTCTGTAGTATGTGCTATATACTATGTGCCATGTTCTCTGTAGCATGTGCTGTATACTACGTGCCATGTACTCTGTAGTCTGTGCTATATACTACGTGCCATGTACTCTGTAGTATGTGCCGTATACTATGTGCCATGTACTCTGTAATCTGTGCTATATACTACGTGCCATGTACTATGTAGTATGTGCTATATACTATGTGCCATGTTCTCTGTAGTATGTGCTGTATACTACGTGCCATGTACTCTGTAGTATGTGCTGTATACTACGTGCCATGTACTCTGTAGTATGTGCCGTATACTATGTGCCATGTATTCTGTAATCTGTGCTATATACTATGTGCCATGTACTCTGTAATCTGTGCTATAGACTACTCTGTAGTATGTGCTACATACTATGTGCCATATCCAATGTGGGGCGAGACTAACAGTTCTCTCGTTGCAGACGAAGCTTGAGAAGAACGTGTTGCTGGAGTGTGCCAACCAAGTCTGTCTGAAGGACCTCCCGTCGGGCAACCCGATCGACAAGGTGTGGCTCAAGGCGTGTCCCGGCCTCATGATGTTCGCGCGCCGGAAGTGAGCAGCAACAACACTGACTGACCATCATCGCACAGGACAACCGAAGTCAGCTGACCACAGGACACTAGACTGGTCAACATGCGGAGTGTAATCGCTCTGTATCGAGTCAAATATTAACGTTTTCGCGAGTCGTTGCAGTCGCTGGACAGTTTACGTAAAATGCAAATAGAATTGTATAACGCTGCAGGAATATGCTGCAGGGCATTGTGTGGTTGCTGACGAATTACCTCCAAGCACTCGAGGAAGAAGTAGTTAAAGTGTTAGTGCATTCCATCTAATTAACGCATTGCTGTAGGTCAAAGTATATTTGAAAATTGCACATGTTTTTGTCAATGCCCACTTGTAGTTCTCTGTTCGTGTCAACATTTTCGGCATGTTTCAGAAGTCTAACAATAATTAGGAAGAAGCAGCGGATATTTATTTATTAATTTGTATACCGAATACGTTACTTTTATTCGCAAATGTACATAGCGATATTTGTTTGTTCTGCAAATAAATTCCACGTCATCTGGACGCAGCGGCGAAGAAAACAATGTCGTGTTCAGCACCACATACCACACCACGTATGCCCGCACGCAAGTACGCACGCACGTACGCACGCACGCACGCACGCACACACACACACACACACACACACTGTATATTATTACATCTAGCACTGGACGCAAGACGCAATATATTCTATTTATCAGTGTTGTAATATAAGCAGCAAATCTTTATAACATGTAATATTCAAACTTTCGAGGTAGCGTATTACCACTCCAAGTAGCGTTCGTGTAGCGTGAAGTAGCAGTCGAGACTTTCCATTCTGGCATCTGAACAAACAGTCTACAGCTGATTTACCCAATGCAAGGCTGTGTAAGGCCAAGTTAAGTCTCGAAATCGTCGACTTAATATGATCAGTATTATAAATTGTGATTTAAAAGTCAAGCGCTTTTATGTAAACTCATCAACACTACACACGACTTCTATACAGATAAAATCATGCCGCCACAAATAACTAGATATCCTTATTTGTTTTTCTACTGCCGATCGATATGTTTACTTGTGCTTACGTAATTTGCTGCAGGACACATTAATTGTTGAAGCAGTGTAAACTATCTGTAGTATGTAGAAAGAATTACTTTTAGACCGAAATGCAAACAAATGCAACAGAAGGACTTAAGTTATGTTGCGAACAACAAGTGTTTTGTTAAACTCTGTCGCGCGAAATCACTCAATGTAAACACATACACAAGTACTTCGCGCGACGCTATCCGTCGAAGAGGGACTTTGCCCTAATACTTGGGTATATACATTACACTTGTACATGGTGTTTTAAAATGATTAATAAACATCATACTAATTCAATAGAAACTATCAGTAATTTTATCTGGACAAATTATTACAACACTTCTTTACTAGTTACATCTAACCAGATTTAGACCATTTATCTTGGTAAGAAACATTAACAAATACCTTTAGGCATTTATTTAAAAATTACGATAGGCAAAGGAGCTGCACAAAATTACATGTCTTCTCATGCAAATACACAAACAGCAGCACTACTATATAAATTGTACTGTAATCGAATCTCGTTTTGTGATCACACAGCCAAGCCACCACACCCTAGGATAGTCTCTCATGTTACATTTGTAACAGTAAAATATTGACAATTATTTGTCATACTGATATGGTCACTTGAGGTTCCACTGTGTGCATCTTCATTGTAATGCGCAATTGCCTCTTCATTGACATCGGAGTAGCAGTTCTTCCACCGACGACGCCAGGAAGTACGACCCATCACGTATACGTTGCTTCCGCCCGTCACCCCGACACGGTCATATGCACGAACGATGCAGGAACAAGTCGCACGACCAGCCACGCCTGGCTGCCGGGGTGGGTCAGACCCCAGCATTGCGGAGGCTGCAACGAGCGATGCAGGCCCGATGCCACATCGTACACGTTTCCTCGCAAGACGTCCTCATTTTCGGACAGTTGTTCGTCAGCTCACAGTTCTTCACGCACTTGCCGAGCCTGAGCCTACACTTGACCATACATATCCCGAAGGTGAGGTTGACGATGGAATGACCAGTGGTCGAGTGTAGCACCAGCAGCAGCACCACGATTGTCAGCAGCATCTACAGGACAACACCAGCTAACAGACGGACGGACGGACGGACGGACGGACGGACGGACCGACCGACCGACCGACCGACCGACCGACCGACCGACAGACAGACTGACAGACAGACACACAGACAGACAGACAGACAGACTGTCAGACCGTCGGGCAGACAAACAGACAGGCAAACACTCTAACACGCACATATATTCTTAAACTACATTTTACAAGACGGACAATAGAAGACGACATTCTGGTTGGGTGGGTTGTGTAGAGATATTTCGAGGGATTGGGAGAGGAGTGGAGAAGGAGAGAGAAAGATAGAGGGGAGTGGAGGTAGTTGGTGGAGACAACAGTGCAGGAAAGCGAGGCGAAACAAAAAGAAAAGTAAAGATAAATCAAGGATCTGTAGCGAGGCGGCCTCACCCGGACCTTCAGGGAAATAAGAGGAAGACAACAAGTCATTAAATATATCATAATTATGCTAAATTCACAGATTAACTTTAATTGTGGAAGATGTATCACGAACCGTCACAATCTTCCGAATTAATCAGCAAGGTGCATATAGTGGCAGCGAATGTAGAAAAGCAGAAAGTAATATTTGGTTAGTGAATGGATTGTCTCAGTAACAATTGACGGCAACCTGATGGCGACCTTCCTGTTGCCGTCGTAACAACTTACTGTATATGGCCTCATAGCGCGACCAGACTCGATGGAATCTAAAACAAAATACACGTGTTGTTGAAATACGTATTGGAAACAATGTCGACTTCAAAATAATCAAAATTAGTAATCATCTCTTCACAGATTGTATTCACCCCATACCATCGTTCGTTAAAATAGCAAATGTATGAAATATATGCCGCCGCTTAATATATAATTCTTCATCAACAATAGTTCATTTACTCGTTACCGTTACCTCGAACATATCAAACAGCAACTCCTGCATGTGTGTGTGCGTGCTTGCGTGCGTGCGTGTGCGTGCATGCATTCTAGCTATATCTCACCTTACTGGGACCACTAACGTAGTAAGTTATCGATCCGTATTCAATGCAATATTTGACTATTTCTATACAGGTCAACACTACAACAAGCATAAAATCAGACGAAGTCCATCAAGTTAGACGGTTCAGGATAAGTACCTGGGGCGATAATACGAAGGTAAATGTGCTGGCGTTGCGCTAGTGGCCACTTCACGTCCATTCCTACTTGTAACTTTGCTAGACAATCTTCACAACTTACCCGAACCGCGTCTCGCAAACAGAAACAAGCCAGCTAACAAGACAGCTTTATGCAGACTGCAATAGGTTGCCAAAGGCGTTCGGTTGCACGTTGTCTCGTACGCACTTCAACGGGTACTCGAATTCCACACGCAACTGAAGCATGCCGTACCGTGGTGAACTAATAACAACCACTGGTATCACGTCAAGTTACTAGTATCATGCCGTGCCATTACTATCATGACAGGTCACTGATAGTATGCTTTGTCATGCCTCACTGGTATCAAATTACACTTAGTATGCCACAAGCAGCCACATTGTTTCACGAATTGGATATCACACTTACTTATTTACTTACCTGCTTATGTCATCCACTTAACGTGCTGAAACGATCAGTTGTTTGCATTGGTATCGGCGTGACATGATGTTGAGTAATACCAGTCCCACTGAGAATGATCATTTGTTATAATGTCATTGTTATATCCTTCATATGGCATCATTGATTTGAGTCAAAATATTTGATATGTGAAAAAATATGTATTTTAGAAGCAATCATTATAAAGATAGTCCACCCGTATTCTTCCTGCGTAGCCTCCACGAGGCATACACTAAACTGGCCAATCCACCAGCCCCGTAGCAAAAAAACGCTTCAACATAATAACTAAATACTATGTATGAACAGTTTCAATATACTCGGGGTATCGACCCACGGTATCCCGACCTTGCAAAACAAACATTAGGAAGACTAACAACATCGGCTGTTACATTTCCATCCACCGTATACAGCAGGATCTGCGGCAAGGTATCATTTCCATCCACCGTTTACAGCAGGATCTGCGGCAAGGTGTCATTTCCATTCACCGTATACAGCAGGATCTGCGGCAAGGTGTCATTTCCATCCACCGAATACAGCAGGGCCTGCGGCAAGGTGTCATTTCCATCCACCGTATACAGCATGGCCTGCGGCAAGGTGTCATTTCCATCCACCGTATACAGCAGGATCTGCGGCAAGGTGTCATTTCCATCCACCGTATACAGCAGGGCCTGTGGCAAGGTGTCATTTCCATCCACCGTATACAGCAGGATCTGCGGCAAGGTGTCATTTCCATCCACCGAATACAGCAGGGCCTGCGGCAAGGTGTCATTTCCATCCACCGTATACAGCAGGGCCTGCGGCAAGGTGTCATTTCCATCCACCGTATACAGCAGGGCCTGCGGCAAGGTATCATTTCCATCCACCGTATACAGCAGGGCCTGCGGCAAGGTGTCATTTCCGGCGCCACATCACCGACTAGAACATCTCGAGAAGTGACGTCTACAACCACATTGGGCTCTCTTTACGCCAGGCTTTCAACAACGCCATCTCTGAACAATGAAAACACGCCGCCTCTAGTCCCCTTCCGTCCTTCCCTCCATATCTTCCGTCAGCCCAATTCAACCGCACTATTGCACTTCTTCTCTGCTTCATGTTGACAACCCCGCCTAAAACGACTGAAATCTTCAATAAAATTAAGCTGGTCGCTAAACAAAACAAACATTAGTTTGTACATAGTTACCATGTTGTTGTGGAGTCATCCGTTATGATTAATACTATATTTCAACTGTGGAAAACAATTGCGTCCGTACATCTCAGTGTGTGTGTAATTATATTGCAGCTACCTTTCTGGATTTAATGCCTGCTCAGATCGATCGATTACAGGGTGTGAGGAGCTTACTTTGAAGTCAATACAGGTTGTAACTTCTGTATAGTAGACATTTCCAATTGGTCTGCCCTTTGTGTGTTGAGAATGTGTGAAGGCTACAATCTGCCTCCTGACACGGGCGGTAATTGGCTTACTAATCGCTCATTGTTTCGACGAGGTACAATTTTCTGAAGTCGTACAATTACCTGTCTACATGTTATTTGAATAATGGCTTAGCAATTTTCTGCATATATTCCTGATTACAAAACAATATTTATACTTTCGTGATCTATTTCTGTCTATAAAATGATGTAAAACACTGTTGCTTAAATGTTGTTAGAAATGACTGCCGACCCGGACACCCCAGATGACAACCTTTTAAGTCGAACCGCCAACTTTACCAAGCTGAAGGTCCGACTAACGTTTTAACTCAAGTTTCGGACAATAATTTAGATGAACATTGAGATCGAAAACAGAATGAGGAGCATTTTAATTATACGAAACCCACTATCAGTTGATCAAACCGTTCAAGAAATTAGACTTTGACGAAGACACCTGCCGTTAGAACCAAGTATACAACACGCCAAATGGCTATTCGCTCATTCAGCAAATGC
Source organism: Escarpia spicata (assembly GCA_963995525.1). NCBI lineage: Eukaryota > Metazoa > Annelida > Polychaeta > Sabellida > Siboglinidae > Escarpia > Escarpia spicata. The sequence goes on along the minus strand of OZ023211.1, from coordinate 46,205,233 downwards.
CACACTTGAGTTAGACTACTGACACTCCTTGACAAGACCAAGTTCGTACATTCACAGTTGACCGAATGCTGAGGAAATAAACGGCACAATTGACTTCCGGTGCGCGGGATTAATGGTAGTGTATAGCGGAATGACATCATGCAATGCAAAGTAGTATTAGTACCAACCAAACCCGTACCACACGCCATCCGTCATGATTTATGATTGTTTATCATGGGTAGATTTAAGTATGATAGAAACTAAGCTCAATGTGTTTTGCTATTTCATACAGTGAATAACAAGCAGTCTTATACGTCGCAAATATTGTGCTCACAAACACAGCGCTGATCAAAGCGCTGGCTATTCCAGAATACATCTTATGAAAGATCCTTCATATGCCAGTGCTGAATACCTAATACCACGCTACGTCATCACCAATAGCGAACACTGAAGGAATGCTCTAAAAATCACAGATGCTTGCCATAGTTCGACCACTTGAGTACAACAAGTGGTCGACCTGTGCGAAAAAGTGTTGTGTTCTCTTGTCCGTCTATATTCGTCTGCACGACACGGCTCGACAGAATGTAGTTGAGATGTTGAGATGTTGAGTAGCCTCACCACGTCCCCGCGGTCTGCCGAACAACAAGCATGGGAACCGCGGGACGCTCGATCCATTACTGTGTCTGCCAGAACGTGTAGTTCAGTGGCGGCGCTGAAGAACCGCTGCAGATAATACTGTTCCGTCAGGATTATCCTAGACATAACTAACCGATGCGGTTAAACAACTGGCATTTTAAAATGAATATACAACATTTACACGCGTCCCCCAACACCAAATGATCTAGGGATTTAGGTTAAGAGTCCAAATGCTGCACTAAGCAAAATGTGTTTACATATCCTGAAGAGCAACTTATGATAAGTGAAGCGTTTTCATTAGTTATGTTACAAGCGTTCATAATAAAACTCGATAAAAATGAAACATTGATCATTCCGTCATAAGTTCATGTACGAGTGTTGATCTCTCATGTAATAAAAATATATGCTGTAATTATTCAAATATTTGTTTAAGCCTGTTTTAATAAACCATGGTGAGTCTGGTTTGATAAGGCTAATTTTTGGCCGATCCGTTACTTGCCGGATAAAAGCATGGAAATTGGACCATATATGTACAATTTGCCGGCGAATCCGATTAGTCAGATTAGATGTCTTTGACCTTTAATTTCAAGATCAAATGTTATTGAACGTGAAATATAATCGGTTCAAAAGCACCACTGTATTTGTAAGTATGTACGTATGTATGTATGCATGTATATCCATGGCTATGAATGTCAAGGTTGAAAATTTTTCGCCACCGCGCCGGCGTAACTTCACCTTATTGTAACCTGAACTAAACTCACATACGCACGCACACTATATTTATATATACAGTCTGCGTGCATGCGTGCGTGCGTATATGAGTTTATATATATTTGCAGGTATGTATTTAGGCGTGTATGCTTGTATACATTGGTGAAATTGTAAGTATTTAAGTATTGTTTATATATATATATTGTGTCCGTGTGCGTGCGCGTGTGTATATATATATATACGCGTGCACGCGCCCGCACACTGTATATATATATACACACACAATACTTAAATACAAGATTATATACTACATTATACACTATATATATATATATATATATTGTGTGCGTGCAAGCGTGCGTGCGTATGTGAGTTTACATATATTTGCAGGTGTGTATTTAGGCGTGTATGCTAAAATTGTAAGTATTTAAGTATTGTTTTTACATTTTTATTTCATCGCCCAAACTAACTATAACCATATAGTTCGTGTTATCATAGGAATACATGTAAAGGTCCTTGCTCGGCCAGCTTTAGAACACGTGCCACTCGCTGCACAAGGCCTGACGCTATTGCATGAGCTTCACAGACGTTCCCGGCACGCCTTGGTAGCTTCAGAAGCGTTCACAAAATCATCTCCCATAGTCGAACTTTCACCCAACGTCCTTTGGGGACGACTCATCCGGCCGAGCCATTCAAGCCAAATACAATAATATGCTTGTCTGGTGGGTGCTGTGCATGGCATGTTTCAGCATTGCATCCTGTGTTGATGGCAGACTATCGAAGGCGTAGTTTTTCTTCGTGAAAAAGTCTTGTCTTGCCTCATTATTGCTGCTCTAGATTGTTATAAATTATGATGACGAACCCCAGCAACCTTAGTTTTGGTCTAGCGACGTCTAACTCTGCAAACGATGACCTCGCAATGGTTGCAAATGTCACCCTGTGAACTTCAGACCAAGCCTTCCAAGCAGACTTGTTCCCCACGCCATGGAAAGTTGAAAGTGAAACTACATGAGAGCGCATTCTGGCATGGAACAATACTACCAGCATGACTGCCTCATTGTGGCTAGAGTTCTTGTGAGATTCGAAAAACAAGAGGAACTATTCCAGTTTCTCGGAGAACTAATCTAGACGGAACAGTGACCAGAATACAAGGTGGTGTGGGTGATAAATGATGACAATGTAACTGCTCATGAAACAGTCATGGATGAGTTATGTTCCCACGAGGAGGTGAACATGCCTGTAGTGTACCACTCTCTGCACGCTCTTCAGCAAAGAGTGACCACAGTAAATGTGCGACACGGATGTTGTCGTCATCTTCGTTGGGTTGTTCTTCTGTTTGAAAACGACACGCGGGAACTTCCAACTGTTGGTGGCATTTGGAAGAGGGCAAAGCTTCAGAAACACACACACACACACACACACACACACACACACACACACACACACACACACACACACACACACACACACACACACACACACACACACACACACACACACACACACACACACACACACACACACACACACACACACACACACACACACACACACACACACACACACACACACACACACACACACACACACACACACACACACACACACACACACACGTTAACACCGTTTGTGACAACCTTGGAGAACGGAAGGACATGGGAATTCTGAGGCTGCATGCCACGACGGGCTGTGGTCTCGTTTCAGCGTTCCATGGCATGGGATAGGGAAAGGTCGGATTGGAAGGTGTGGTCTGAAGTTCCTGGGATGACAGAGGCATTTAGAACCATTGCAAGGTCACCGTTAAACGTGGCTAGACCAGAATAAAAGTTGACGAAGAAGCTCGCCATCACAATGCATGACAGGTCAAGTGCAACACCGTCTGTTAACGACGCAAGACGAGAACGTTTGACGAAGAAAAACTAACTGCGCCTCGATTGTCTGCCACCAACAGGGGATTCATTGCTACAACATGTCAACGTCAGGCGCAGCATCTACCAGACAGGCAAATCGTCTTTGAGTTGTGTGGCTCTTCCGCATATGATGTCCCCCAAGAATTGTTGGTAGAAGTTCGAGGATGGTAGATAGCCTCCTGTTTGGCTTCCTGAAGCTACCAAGGCGTGCCGAGAGCTTTTGCAGTGCCGGTGCAAACGTAGAAGGCCTTGCGCAGCGCGATGCACTTGCTCTAAAACTATACCTTTGCACGTGTTCCTGTATCAAGAGGTGCACCATGATTATAGTTAGTATGGGCGATGTCATAAAAGATAAAAACAATACTTACATATTGGGTATCTTTACCATTCAATAACACTTTTTGTTTTTTTCTCTGTATAATTTCAACCGCATCTCGCGGCCTTCTTCAACATACTGAATTTACGGTCGTGTCACATGACCTATGTCATGCGACACAAGCTGGAGAGTGACTGGCGGAAGCTCCTGGCCGACGTGTCTATTCAGTGAAGGCTTCTCCCTGTATATGTTAATCGCTTCCTTGATCTTTCTCCTATGCCAGTTCTCCTCGAGGTCTAAGATTGTTATATCTTTCATCGATGGCCTGTGCTCAACTTGTGTTCGCTTATCGCTGATAGGGGTTGGCGACACGATAGATGTTCTTTAAATCGTGTGCCCAGTGCCCTCATTGTTTCTCCTAAGTAATGTTGGTCGCATTCTGGGCATTGGATGTCATACATCACCCTACACTATGTTGCCTTGTCTTTTGCGAAGGGACCTCAGGGCGTTGATCAGTTTGTGGTACGCTGATATTTCTAACAGTGTGGTGATCTGGTCTACTGATAGTCCACATCTGTCTTTCAATGTTGTGTCCTGGTTTAATTGGTCCTTAATCACTGATACTGCCTCTGTCACTGGGATACTAGTGAACAGGGCTGTCAAATCGAATTATACCATTTTCTTCCCTGGTGGAACTTCCAACTCTTCGATTTTCTTTACAAATTGTGCGCTGTTTTTCACAAAATAGTGGCTAAGTACTTATACTGCCTATACGTAGAACGACAGGTCTTCCTGGTACGTTGTCCTTGTGGATCTTAGGCAATACATCGAATTTTGGCACTGCTTCTGGCGTAGGGTAGATCCTATGGTATACGGCATCCGATATAGTCTTGGTCCTTTTTCACTCTTTCCTAGTGTTGAGTGGTTTACTTGTGTACACACATAATCACTGTTGCCCTACCTTTATCTTCTGGTAGAATCTTGATCGTCCTGTCCATCATCATGGTTTGAGGTGCTTACCTCTCTTCCAGTGATATATTAGATCTGTTCTGCTTGGATCTGTGTTTCATCACGGCTTTGGCTACATCACTACTCAACCCGTCGGTCCTGTGTTTTTCGTTGATGTTCTTACATGCCAATTCTGTTGCCGTGATCAGATCGTCAACGGAGAGGCTCTTGAGAAGTACAGATACCCAACATGAATAACCAAGAAACCGGATCATCACAACATTCAAGAAGAGTTACGTACTTACAAGTTTTGTAATATAGACACGTTCGTATGCAAGAATATACACGCGTAAAGATATATATATGTATATACACATATGTATATATACATATATATATGTATATATATATATATATATATGTATATATATATATGTACATTCATACATACATACATACATACATACATAAATAGTGCATAAATACATACAAACATACATACATACGTTCATGCATACATGCGTAAGTACACACATACATTCATATATATATATATATATATATATTTATTTATATATAATATATAATAACAGCGGTGTTTAAAAAAAAGTATTTACCTTTAAGTTTAAGGTAATTGACATACATACATGCACACATACATAATTACACACATTAATTTGACCATACATACAAAAACAGTGGTGCTATTAAAAGGTTATATTTCACGTCAGTAACATTTCACCTTGAAATTCAAGGGAGGTGATTTATGGATAGAATCAATATAGATAGCATTCGGCGACTATGAGGAATCGTGTAGATACAACCGTTGGACACCTACAGAGTTAAACCATTAACAAAACAAGTCTATTTCCACAGCAGTATGCACAATCGGGAGTATCAAATATATGTCGTATGTTGATACGATGAACATTGCCATACTGGCTCATTCCCGTTCAGCATGCGATTCGACTCGATTGATTCATATAGAAAGTATACGTGGTTCTTTAATACATCTTTAGGCTGTCAAGCTCATTCGTGCTTTTTTACAACAAAACTGATCACACCCTACACGGCTATTCTGGGCAATGTTGACTGTTTCATAACTTAATGGCGAAATGTATGTTCTATGTATAACGTTAATGAGTTATGTCGTGCATTCTACGAAATGCGCTTTGAGATTACAACGAAACTGTGTTATATACTTATATTACTTACTATGTCGGTATCTAAATTAATGTATTAAAATGTGCTGTGTTTTCATGCATAACTTACTTCTGACGCGAAGTTTCATATTGGATTTGACTTAGACGTGCAAGTTAGATCAAAGCTATCAACCAACAGTTTATAATTAAGAAATCAAACTTGATTATGCCGCAAGTGTTAGATTAATTTTCCATTAACTTATATTTCTCAAGAAATATATACGTATAAACATTGGTGCATGTATATAAGTTCATAAATAGAGCCTAACTGTACAACCTAATATTGCGCATCAAATACTGCGCACAATAGACTGTGTATATAATAATTAAGGAACACTGTCTTGACGTTCATACTGTTGCGTTTATCCATTGTCAGGCCTTTTGGGGATGGCGTTGCGTGCATACGCACCACCCCACCCCCCACGCCCACCTCCGCTGAAGTAAGACTTCCACTTGGGGAAATTATCGGTAGTTCTGGTTGATTTGAATTCGTGGCGTTTAAAAGAAATATAACAGCCCCTCGTCTTTGATGCCACGTCCAGCTGCATCGAAGTGCTGAGTGAGACTCCAGCAAAACTGACGAACGACACAGCGAAACATCTCTCAAAAATCAAACGAACCACGGTACGGGCATGTTTGTGGACACCTCTCTGTAACGGACACATCAAAAATTCCACTCAATATATAGACTTATGCGTGTGTTCAAATGTTCGCCACAGGTTCCATTACAACAAAGGTGTGTTGGCTTCTCGGGTGTTTAGTCAAAGAGTCACCTTCTTGCCGCTCGGTGTCACCGGATGTTCGCTTCTGTGTCTTCCGTAATGGAGACTCGGCTATTGGTATTGCATTCTCCGGAACTTGTCCGTCATTACGTGTAAGTCCACTAGCTTTCTCTAGAGCCCTTTCTATGTGACTAGCCCATTCCTCAAGCTCTGTAACGTTACTGCTGGACATTCTATACGTCAAGTCTACCATGGCCTTTAACTTGGTCCTGGCACTGACAAGGGTAGTCTCGAATGTTCCGAAAGGGATGTTTGCATCATCCACAGCGCTAATGTTACTATCCTGTCCACGCCAACGTTTTTCCTCTGGGTCATTCTTCTGTAGAACATCGTCTTCACACGTTGCTTTCTGTCGAATTTCACGTTGTATCTCTGTGTTAACTGCACTGCTACATCCACCACTCTGGAAGGAATCAATTGTAAAACGCGCGTTACAAAAAGCAACATTGCCACATGTTCTTGAGCGGCAGATCATCAATATGGCTGCGAAACAAATGCTGATACGATCATTTGACACTGTAATGTAGCATTAGAGGATTGTGTAACTGTTTTAAATCCCATAAGGGAAAGACGACTTCGGTGAATCGTAATGGTGATGATGATGATGATGGTTTATCATAGATACTACGACACAATACATTCGATATGTTATGCACATTTGATACATACATTGTTATCGTTTCTATAACAAGGGTATAAAGCCATCAGTGGCTGATGTTCCCTCTCAACACATGTAATACATATATAATTCCACGGTGCAAGTGGAATAATTTAACAAAAAGAAAACGCAATTTACAATTGAAGAAAAGAAACCAGGAACACAGATCATGTCATGAATACATGCATTAGAATGCAACAATGAAGGTTAAGTGTATAAGTCACTAATATTATTTACTAACAAAAATCTCTTAAGTTGGCATTTAAGCATTACAAGTGCACAGGTACAATCCACTGTTGTTGTTGTATAGTTCCGTAGCTTAACACCTCGATGTTTATTGATTTTATATAATACGTTGGTTTTAGACATCGGTACATGGAGTAGCTCTGCATGGCGTGTCCTATAATTGTGGAATTCGTTATTTCTAATGAACATCCTTAGCATAACCGATGGAAACATATTATTGAAAATGTTATACATGTACAGGATAACTGTGTATTCGTAGATTTTTCTTATTGGTAAAGTCAACAGCTTCGTGAAGAGTTGGTCTGTGTGCGCTCTGTATGGAGCTGACATAATTAGACAAACCGCATACTTTTGTAATTTGATTAAGGAACTAAAATGTGTGTTAAAGGCTCCTCCCCTCACTTCCATGCAATAAGTTAGATACGGATACAAAAACGTATAGTATAAAGTCACAAGGGATGATCTACTCAACGTTTTCTTGCTTTACTTATAATTTCAACAGCTTTTGCTATTTTACATTTTTTTATTTTATGTACTGTATATGAAAAGATTTCAAAAGACCATAACAAATTACAATCTGTTATAATTCCTAAGAACTTTGTGTTGTGTTTTCGACTTGAGTAATTTGTAGTCCATCAATAAAGATGCTGATTGGATTAGACACCTATTTATTTACTGACTTGAAGACAATAAAATGTGTTTTATTTATATTTAAAGATAGTGTATTACTGGTTAACCAAATAGCTATTTTTTGCAGTTCTTGATTCATAACAGTCTCCAGCTCACTAAGGTTGTTACCATTGACAATATTTATATAATCTGCAAATATGATAGGGAAAAGGATATCTGATACATTAACAATGTCATAAATACAAATTAAAAATAACAATGGCCTTATTATTGACCCCTGTGGAACACCACAGCATATAGGCTGGAAGTTCGAGTTTACTCCGTCAAATAAAACACACTGCCTTCTATTGGACAAATAACTTTCAAGCCAGGCAAGTGCTTTTCCTCTAATACCACAATGTTCTAGTTTATTAAGTAATATTGTTTCATCACCTGTGTCAAAAGCTTTACCTGAAGTCACGAAAGACTCCCAGTACATAATCACCATTGTTTATAGATGTAGCTATAGTACCCACTAGTTGCATAAAAACCACCTTTACAGAATGCTTCTTCCTAAATCCAAATTGATAATCATATCAAATGTTATGTTTTTTATAAGTCATTAATCTGTTGTACATTAATCTTTCGAGAATTTTTGATAAGACTGGCAAAATCGATATTGGACGGTAATTGTTTACGACCGTCTTGTTACTTTGTATATCGGGATAACTTTTACAATTTTCATGTCATCTAGAAAAATATCTTTAGATAGCAATAAGTTAACAACATGCGTTAAGCGACATATGAAAGATGATATGTTAATTTAACAATATGTGGAGTTATTAAGTTCCATCCTGGACTTGATATTTTGATATTTTTAATAATAATTTCTACTTCATTCGCTTCAATAGGTGAAATAAATATTGTATGCAAGTTTCAATGTTTTATATACATTGACGGGCCAAAACCATTTGGGCTAATCTTTTCAGCCAGTGATGATCAAATATTAACAAAGTTATTGAATTACAATTACTTTTTATCGGTTGTTAGCTGATCATTAATAGTCAGCTTCAGAGTTTGTACAGACTTTTTATTTTTATTAATTATTTTCTTAGTGAGTTGCCATGATTTAAACAGATTCGACTGATTTTGCTTTAACAAGTAACTTCCGTTGTGCTTAGTTTCATTAGTAAGGGTTGGTGATTTTTTTTGGTAAACAAATAATTAGTTATTTTAAATTTATGGATCGGACTAAATAGTTTAAAACTGTTCTACAAAGTCAGAAATATACCTATCGTAGGTGGTTGCTAAATGAACAATGTGCAATAATTGCAGGACATATCACAAAAGACCTTCCATTTTAAATTATCATTTCCGTCTACTAGCCAGTTGTCTTATTAAAATAATTTACTTATAAGACATGATGATACTCAGTGTCTACATTTGACCCGTACCTGTCCAAAGACCTGGCACTTGTGCTCGTTCGCTGCAGGCAGACGGATAATGTACTCTATCTTCGTCTTTGGTGGGTCTGGAGAACACAGTTTCTTACAAATCGTCTCTTTCACTTCCTTCTTCGTGAAACGATTATTCTTTGATATCTAAAATTGAACGTATCAGCTTGTAACGATACATCGAGCAACATGTTTTGCATATTCGACGATGCCACAAATAAAACATAGAGTAATAATAATAATAATAATAATTTACTGCATTTCTCTGCGCCATAAATCTGGCAGTTACTACCATTCAGAGGCGCATTACAATCCTAAAAACATGGCATGTAGCTATTAAGATTATTAAATTAAATAAAAATATATAAATAAATAAATAAAATAAATAAATAAAATAAATAAATAAAATCATTACCATATACATACATATACATTTCAATAGTAAAGATACTAATACTAATTAAAACGACAAATTAAGAGAGTAATAATAATAATAGTTAAAGGTGGATATTGGAAAGTCCGGAGTTCGCCACTGTCCACACATATAATTTAAAGAGAAAAGGCACATTTAAAAAGAAGTGTCTTTAGTTGCTTCTTGAACAATATGAGGCAGCCTGTAGCACGCATGGCAAGGGGAAGATTGTTCCACAGGCGTGGCGCGGCGCGTGAAAAAGCTTTGTCGCCTTGAGTACAAAGCTTGCTGCGCGGGACCTCGAGCAGGTGAGCGTCGGCGGAGCATAACGTGCGAGTGGGCTGGTGTCGAGTTAGCAAGTCCGCTAGGTATGACGCACTCATGCCGTGCAAACTGCGGAACGTAAGCAGGAGTAGTTTGTACTCGATGCGCTGTTTAATCGGCAACCAATGAAGCGCAATTAGAGCAGGAGTGATGTGGTCGTGCTTCTTAGTTTTGGTTATGAGACGGGCTGCAGCATTTTGCACTTTCTGGAGTCTGGTGAGGAGATGGTCAGAAATCCCGTAAAGCAGGCCATTTCCATTTTCTAGACGAGACGTCACGTAAGTATGCACCATCATCTCTGTCGTTTTCCTATCTAAAAGATTTCGAATTCTTCCAATACTGTGTAGATGGAAATATGCTACACGACACATGTAGTGTACATGGTTGTTCATGTTTAGGGCATCATCGAAGAAAACACCAATGTTCCTGGCCACAGTGGAAGTAGGCACGATGTTATTGGCAACTTCTATGTGCGGCATAGAAAGTTTGTTCTTGATGTGCGGCGAACATATCACAATAGCCTCTGTTTTGTCAGCATTGAGTTTGAGTTTATTCATGCGCATCCAAGCTTGTATTTCAGTGACACATGCTTGTATGCGCTTCACAGCTTCGGTTGTGTCTTCCTCTGAGAGAGGACTGAAGGCGATGTAGAGTTGGGTATCATCAGCATATAAATGTATGTCGATTCCATGCCGACGTGCGATATCTCCGAGAGGTGCCGTGTAACAAATGAACATGAGCGGGCCGAGAACGGAACCTTGCGGGACTCCGTACATCACTGGACTTTCCGCTGATTCTCTTCCGTGCACTTGAATACTCTGACTTCGGTTGGCCAAATATGAATCAAACCATGCAAGAGATGTTCCAGTTACTCCATAACGATCTCTGAGGCGTGATAACATGATCCCGTGGTCGATCGTGTCAAATGCTGCTGAGAGATCCAGTAGCACAAGTATGGCAGCCTTGCGCTCATCCAGTATACAAAGCAGATCGTTGCATACTCTCAGCAATGCAGTCTCAGTGCTGTGGTGCGGACGATAAGCAGATTGCATTTGCTCATAGAGTTCGTTGTCAGATAGGTGTTTGGAGAAACGGGCAGCAACGACCTTCTCTGCAATTTTTGACACAAAAGACAAGTTCGACATTGGACGAGCAAGTTTCGTTAAAATGTGGAGAGATCTTTACAGGGACGCCTGTATGCAACTTCGCGTAAAACAATTGTGTTTGGCGCTAGATTTACAGATGGCACAAAATCATAGGTTGCATCTAGTATAAGGCAGGTTACTTTTAGAAATGACATGGCACAAGACTCGAAGAGTAACCCATTGTTGTCCGGGGTGTATTGGTGCAGATTGTGCAACACAATTTTCAGATTGCGCAAATTAACAAACACGCATCAGTAGCGCAATCTGCAAATGGGTGCGCTATCTGCAGATGTGTGCGCAGTCTGCGGTTCTTTGCAATTCCGAGGAATGCGCAGCGTAATCTGCAGATTGTGCAGATCCAGCAATTGCGCCCAAGAAATACTGTACTCACTTTGTGGTTGTGGGGGTGTATATGCGTGTATATCCACAAACGTTTGTTACGGATGGTAAAGTGCATACGTTATTTTGGAAACAAAGGAATAAATGTACCAATCTGCATTAGATTAGGCATCGTTTTATATCAGCGTTTCTTAAGCGGTGGGTCTTTATCACCGGGCGCCGCGCGTGATATCTGCCAAGAAACATAATATAGCGAAGGAGATTCTAGGCTGTTATACGTTTTGTAGGGAATCCTACATAAGAGCTAGTTATTTCAACATCCAAAATCATGGTTTGCAACATGCCTGGCCAGGCTCAGTTGTTGGAGCTGAATGTGAAATACCACTCCTACACACAGTATAGTGCGCTGACGTTCTAGGGTCAAGCAGAAGAAGATGGAGGTGTTTCTGAATTTCGAGAACGCGACGTTGATGTAGAAATTGGTGTATTTGATAGCCAAATGTTGGCAGAATTAATGCACACACACATGCGCACACACGCACACACGCATACACGCACACCTCTGGAAATACAGGTCAGATATCTACCTTGTGTTCTGTAAATCTGGCAATCTTCTTCACTTCAATCTGAGCAGGACAGTTCATTTTCTTCGTCGGTTGCGCCAGATTGCGAGTCTTTATTGAGCTTTGGTCTTCTTTCTTAATATGTTTCATAAAATGTGTTTATGTTACTGATAAATAAATAGAACAGACGAAGTTATATATTAACAATAAATTAGCATGACATTGTATGATCACAAATACAATTAGCATTTACTATTCATAATCTGTACATCACTGTTATACTACATGTTATCTGCACATGTGTTACATGTTTGTAATTTACTCAAAGTGATTACCTATTCGTTACTATGTTACATTGCTTCAACCGCGTCGGACAAACGTACCAGGCATTTGTCAACGCCTTCTTTCCATTTTCGTTTCACTGATAATCCTTTATCCCTGCCGTGTTGGCACATAAGAACCCGTTTGCCCAGATACACAAATGGCATGCCATCGAACGGAATGGAGAGGCCGTTGTCTTTGCTGACGCCCACTGTCCATCTGACAAAATCATCCGAACTTACTTCTGAAATAAAATAGACGGTTTCCTGTGTAACAGTATATATATATATATATATATATATATATATATATATATATATATATACATACATACGTGTGTGTGTGTGTGTGTGTGTGTGTGTGTGTGTGTGTGTGTGTGTGTGTGTGTGTGTGTGTGTGTGTGTGTGTGTGTGTGTGTGTGTGTGTGTGTGTGTGTGTGTGTGTGTGTGTGTGTGTGTGTGTGTGTGTGGATACATAACATAAACTTATAAAGCGTTTAAATCCTCGGGAAAGCGCAACAACCAGAAACGTTAAGATCGAATCACGAATCGCGAAGCCGAAGAGGAAGGCGCAAAAGTCATTATTTGAGCGAACGAACGCCGAGGATTTATAATGGAAATGCGTCGAGTTGTTGTCGCCACGAACAACAACTTATTAACAAAATTGACGTTACAAAAGTTATTTTATCAGTTGTACCTCAATACGTATTCTGTATGGTAACCAGACGCATAACAAAATTATGACCTTTTTTGAAACGCCCTGGCTATTTCTCGAGCAGCTTGGTTTACTTCAGACAATTACTATGTCCACCTATATGCCATGAAAATATGTCTAAGTGCACATGCATGCACGTCCAGATCTGCTCGATAAATAAGAACGAAGTCGGCGTTATTTCTCGAGCAGCTCGACGAATAAGAAAAGTCTACATTTACCATCAGAACGGATAAATACAGGCACGAAACAATTCAACAGCGTCGGATTTACTTCAGAAAATTACTGTGCCCACGTATATGCCATGAAAATGTGTTAAGTGCACATGCATGCATGTCCAGATCTGCTCGAAAAATAACGAACGAAGTCGGCGTTATTTCGCGAGCAGCTCGACGAATAAGAAGTCTTACTTTTCCCATCGAAACAAATAAATACACGTACGAAACGATTCAACATGCAGCGTCGGATTTACTTCACACAATTTGTATGTCCACCTATATATGCCTTGAAAATACATATAAGTGCACATGCATGCACGTCCAGATCTGCTCGATAAATTACTATCAAAATCGACGTTATAGCGCTGATCAACAACTACGTCATCGTTATCTGCGTAGTGCTCTACGTAGCACACATGTCTCAGCGAGTAGAACAAATGACTAGCCGCAGCCGCCATTTCGTTGTGCTTCAGCAATGAAATACAATGGCTAGCTCTACTCCTTTTTTATCGTGTGACGCTCGACACAAATGATTTTCGAAATGCGCGTCCCAAGAAGATCGCTACCATTCAGACTTTGAGTCCTGTTATACTATGCACTACCGACAGAGTGCACAGTGACACATGCTAGTACTATGTCTATGATAACATTATGATATCATTACTGTGTTCTCTATTAGTCTATACTTATACAATTACTGTGTTCGAGTATGCGTGTCAGTGTGAAGTATGTGTGTCAGTGTGAAGTATGTGTGTCAGTGTGAAGTATGTGTGTCAGTGTGAAGTATGACACTGAAGTACGCTATAAGTATTGTATGAAGGGGGTGGTGATTATGCATATCGTACGTAATATTACATTCTAATTAATAATATAACTTACAAAAACATAATTAAATCAACAAAAATGTATGAATGCCTATAGCTATGTCACTGATCAAAAAAATTAACATAATTAATTAACTGATTGTAGTAATTATCCAGTGCCACCTGATTCAGGATTCCCGCCAACCACATTACCCATTCAGCTAGAGGGGATTGGCTACTTACTTAACAACCGGCTGCTGGCAATTCACGAGAAAACCAACCATGTGAACCAATTGACTAATGACAGGCTTACGTGATATATGAACGGTTCGACTAATACTCTTAATTTTTTTCATTTGTTCGACAGTTCTCTCAACATGAATTCTGACAAATGCTATGCATTTTGTTAGCATCTCCTCTTGAGGCGTCAATCTATCCCTATTTCGCAAGAATATTTAAAAGTACACATTTTCCTGTAATATAGCCTTGATATCGAAGCCTCTGTCTGCTATTACACGGTCTCCAGGATTGAGACAATTGAGCAGCCCTGATCTCAGAAATAGTTCCTTGTCGGAAATGCTGCCTTCATACATATCAGACAGAAATGCAACAGCCCCTGTTGGAGAAATAGCAAGAAGACCCTTCAAGGTAGAATTATTTTTGTAGTTGGAATACATGTTTCCTTGTTCCGAAAAATGTCTAGGCTGCTGGGCAAACACTTCGAAACAGTCAATTATGACTCTGACATTTTTGAAAGATTTGAAGCACGCTGGCAGAAGTTTCCGAATCAGTTGACGAGATGGAAACATCCGCTTTCTCAACACTGCTGTATGTGTATACAGCAGCTGAATCCAGGTATTTATTATCACAGACACAGTTCCCACACTAAGATGAAAGCGATAAGCTAAGTCTCGATTCGGGAATGCCTGGCGCATTTTGATCAAAGTTAAAAGCAGCTGATCATGGATAGACAATTTACATCTCCCAGCATTCTTCCCCGCGCGCACAGTTGTGTGCGAACCTCTCCGAAAATTCAAACCATCAGCGACAGCGCCGATAGAAGGTATGAGATGCAAAAATTGCACAACGGAAAGTCCTGAGTAAAACTTGAACTTCACTTCGTCGTGTGATACATCGGCAAACACAAAAATGTAACTGGAGGCAGTTTGCTCCCCCACTGTCACTTTGACGACGTTTACAGGCTGTTTTTTGTGGATGATGGCATCGATCTTGCTCGACAACATCTCATGACATGTGTAGGCTGTTTGCGTTTCTTCATCAATCAAAGTTGGTGTGATTGTGTTTGTTGAGATGGTATTTTAGCCATATTAGTGGAAGACGGTGCTTGTAAAAGCAACAAGAAACAGGAATGGCAATGAGGTTGTTGGCGCATTCATTCATTTATACAGTTTTTTGCTAACAGGTAATTATCGCACAAAACACAAACCAGACATGGTCAATATAATAGAGTTATAAATGTTGTTATTTTTTTGGAAATACTATTGCACCTCTACCTGCCAGTAAGCCAGCAGAGACTGCTGCTTTCTTCTTGCAATAAGAATCATGATCGGCTACCATGATGTCCTACTGGAAAGCTTTACAGTATCTTCCTGTTCTATTTTTAGGTATTTCACCGCAAAATTTGTCGAGCAGCTCGAGAAATAACAGCCAGGCTTCGCGTTATTTCTCGAGCTGCTCGACAAATAATGGACCGAATTCGCGTTACTTCACGAGCTGCTCGAGAAATAACGATCAGATTCGGCGTTATTTATCGAGCAGCTCGAGAAATAGCCTGAGCCTTTTTGAAATCCGTTTTTACGAAGTTTCTAGAATCTGACCATGATATGCCTGTATGTTACAAATTATGTTATTTGTTGTTGTCATAAATTCGAACTGTTCGTTGGAAATAAATTTGTAAGTGACTGATTACTACACTAGTTCTAAAAACCATAAATAGGTCACTTGCTAGGGCACGTCATGGTCTGGACAAGCACTGAAATCAGATGCTTAGAACTACGCACAGCCGTATTTCCTAAATGATAGTTCATAATTATTTGACAATGTAATTCAAATGTAACCGATAGGTGGCGACACTTATATATTAAAATAACTTCCCGCTGTTTATTTTGCTAGTTGTTTATTTATTTATTACATTTTACTCTGAATCACGATAAAATACGGTACTGACAACTTAAGATAAATATAAAAATAGACTTCAACTAGGTATAGGTGTAACTACGTCTACGTCTATAGTCCTACGTCTATACTATAGTATAGTCTAGAAAACAAGCAGAAAGGTCCGATAAATGTCAAATTACCGTCATTGTTTATGCCCTTTTCGTAGTCCAGCACAAAATGAGTTGTTGTCTCAATTTCGTGTCGACGAATAAAGTTATTAACATCTCCAACGCTTTCAAACATCCAACTTTTACAGATACGTTGCATGACTTCTGCACAACAAAGCAGCCAAAGGACACACGCTTAACAAAAGTTAGAAAATGGGGGATATGTCCCTGGCGACTGAACCAGGAATTAAAGTTGTGTAGTTTTTCCGCAAGATGACAGCAGTGTGGCTCAGTCGGTAGTTCACCATGTGGCGACAGTGTCGCGCTTACATATATCCGGGCGTTAAATTTTATCCGGGTGATGTTTATGTGCACATGTAAGGCATAATATTAGGCACCAGTAGATCACATAGTGATAAATAATATCCAGTACTTAAATATGTTTCGTTTGTTATCGTAATATTATTTGCTGTTTCAGATATGTGACCAAGTATCAGAGTAAGTCACGTGACATGTGCGTGGAGAGGAAACTGTTTTACGACAGAAATTGTATATGTCTGTGGGAAGCAAACATTTGATAATTTATGTATATATATATGTATATATATATATAGACATATATGTAATATATACATATATATATATATATATATATATATATATATATATATATATATATATATATATATATATATATATATATATATATATATATACATATAAACATACATAACGCCCGGATAAATTAAAACGCGACAGTCGTAGCTGGTGCTAACTATATTCCCCTAGATACGCGCACGCGCAGAAACGTCATCCGGATATTATTTAACACCCGAATAAATGTAAGCGCGACCACGGAGATGGCTTCGTGCTACCCCTCCATGTACAAAGGGTTGGCTCGATGTACAAAAGGGGTTATGTTTATAATTATGTTTGGAGTTAAGGATTGGGTTAAGTTGAAGGTTGTATTTAGGTTGAACGTACTTTGTTCACATATTTATTTTTATTTATTTAGTTTAACATGTAAATAATTACTTAAACTAATTTATATACGTGAACATATAGCATAGTTTTAACATGTTTTATAGCGTATTGTCATTACTGTTGTTATCATTTTTAACTACCGAATAAATGTGAAGCTATTTAAAGATATCAGACTTTGTACCTGTGATGAATGCTATGCTTCGCTTTTGCAATATGCTACTTATCAGATGCACAATTGTCGAGTGGACCAACACTCTCAAAGGGCTGACGCTATAAGGACATTATTGTGGAGTAGTGCAACGGTCAAACATCTCTCGAACGGCCCAGAAAGGCGGTGGTTTTCTCGCAATACTTTGTGAGTGTTCTCACTCGGTTACCGTTAGGTCAACTACCTACTATAGTTGTATGTAATTTGAAATAGGTTTTGGGGTGAAGAGTAGTTTCACACCTCTTACCGACGGCTCTTACACAATTTATCGTGTAAGTTACAATTTGGAAAGTTGAAATCAACAGGACGTTGCAGGATTCAACACGTGGGAAGAGTTTATGTTTACATCAATATGAACACAAGGGTAAGTAATTCTTCTTTCTGGTTGTTGTTGTTGTTCTTCTTCTTCTTCTCCTTCTTCTTCTTTTTCTTCTTCTCCTTCTTCTTCTTCTTTCCGTATATGCCCACAATCATTTGGTTTATTATTCTGGCATTTTGGGAATGAGAGTTCATAGAATGAGATCGCAGCTCAGTGAGTCCACAACAGGTGTTTTCTATTTCTTGGTGTAAGATCTTTTACGTCCCCTGGCAGAAACAGAAGACAAAAGGGACCAACGACTTACAGTGTCTCTTTCGAAAGGCACAAGCAACGTAGGGTGAACGAAATTATCCAAGTTTCGACACGGCGGCCGATACCTGTACTGGATCACCGCCCCACCCTTGTGGTATATGTTTAACATATTCTACCAGTGTCGCATTTATCTACGCATATCTTGGTTCTGTTCAGTTCATTACTGCTTTAAAAGTTAGAATTTGAAGGCATGCTGTATTTGTCTTTTCCAGTCACGGACATGGTCTGTGGTGGTAAAAACAACCATGAGACATGGGGTAATTTGTAATACAACCCCGTCGGATATGAGGGTCTATCCGGGTAATGCATGATACATGCATGGGGCACAGGGTGATATATGGGACATAGCCGTTAGTGGTACGACTTAATTGTATTTTTTATGTAGTGTGCAGGACATAATATATAGGCGATTACTAAATTATGTTACGTGTAATCGCAGTTCCAAAATTTCTGCCTAGTTTTTACATTATAGTCACAATATAACATAAATACAACAATGTGCCGTTGCGCACGGTGCTGCCACACGCATGTTTTGGAATATACTTCATTCAGTACATGTCATTTTGAATTATTAAATATATTTCTTACACAGCGAAACTAATACCACTATGATAATTTAACAATTGTTTATTTATGCTCTGGAAAATACTTTCTGAGACGGATCTTGATTAGGATGGGTTGAGTTTAGGGGAACGGGACTGGACACACACACACACACACACACACACACACACACACACACACACACACACACACACACACACACACACACACACACACACACACACACACACACACACACACACACACACACACACACACACACACACACACACACACACACACACACACACACACACACACACACACACACACACACAGCTACACACATACACACACACAAACCCACACACACACACACAAACCCCCCCCACACACACACAAACCCCCCCCACACACACACACACACAGATACCCACATACACACACACAACCCCCCCCCCCCCACACACAAACCCCCCACACACACACACAAACCCCCCCCCCCCACACACACACAAATCTACACACACACACAACCCCCCCCCCCACACACACACACAAACTCCCCACACACACACACAACCCCCCCCCCACACACACACACATACATACACACACACACACACACACACACACACACACACGTCACCATAAACACAGCAACATGTCTCCAGTAAGATATATATGATAGGAGAAACTGCTGACACAGCCCTACGATAATGCACGTTCATAGAACTGCCTACCATTACGGATTTTACCGTAATCATTACGGATATTGACCGCAGATTAGAGCATTACGGAAATTTACGCCCACTGACGATAAAGATGTGATTGTAGTTGCAAATGGTTAATTTGTATTAACTCTTTTATATCCATTTCACCAAAATGGTGCATTTTGTTTCCGTTTAATACATTATTAGATCGTTTTAACTTTCGCAATAATTTCACAATTAGTAACTTGTTTAGATAATATTAGTTTCTTTAAATACGCTTTCCTGTATTCAATAATAATTAGTTTACTACCTTGAACGTTCAGCACCTTTGAACCCTGCTAACTGGACAATTGCTTACTTGAAAACCGATTATTGTACTTCCTGTTCACCGCTCTATCACTGACCACTTGACCACTTCCGGCAGGTGGTCACTCTCCTGGTCATCTCGCTGCTGATGTGCAACGTCGGCGCAGGATGGTGGCCCAGCTCTATCATGTGTCGCCTCAGGTGGGCATTGACCACTGTTTCATTTTGCAATAGCAACAAATTTAAATACGGATTAAGTCACATCTAACTGTGCGGCGATAATAATATTTCATTTCACGAAAAAAAATCTAAAACGTTATTGCAGGATTTAAAAAACCGTAGTCACAATTTAAACAACTCCGCAGCTTAGTAGTTCGTTGAATAATCCTTCTTCCAAATCTACAAATGTGTACGTTTGTTAAGCCAATTTGTTATGTATAATACACCCAATTTCTGTATTCAGAAACAATGTTCAACCAAGCGTACACCAGAGCTGTACAGTATCACAAAATAATCGCAATAACACAATTCACACACACGCACGCACACACGCACGGGCATGCGGACGCACACACACACACGCACGCACGCACACACACACACACACACACACACACACACACACACATACACACACCGTGCGGTAATTGCGCCTGCGCCATGTCGACAGGTGCGGTAAGGAGCGGGCCGTGTGCTTGGAGCGGTGCAGTGTGGGACGGGCGTTCGGCTGCGTGTACATGCGGGAATTGTGCAAGGAGGAATGCATTATGCAGGAGTACAAGTGTAGTCTGCGCTGCTGACCACAAGACCAGCTGGACACGCCGTCATCGTTGACCACTGGACGGTTCTCCCACGTGCTGTACGTGTACCTGCCAACTTCTAAATTTCAAAATCCAGTAGTTTAGAGATTTACTAGAAAAGACTCAGCTTCATTGGCCTTCGGAAGACGGGGGAGCGAGTGTGCTGTTGTATATTTTCGCGGCAACGCCCACATTTTTGCAGAAATCTCTATTTTGCACCCCCGCCCTTGAGTCACGCCAAAAACTACCTTCTAGAGACTCTCCAAAAATCTCGACTTGTACTTCGCCCCGGTTATGGCTGGTAAAAAAGCCACGTTGAGGCTTTCCGGTGACCTTTATTTACACTCCCACCGAGACTCGCCAAAGAACCTCTTTTTCACCGACAGTGCGGGAGATGTTATTCTTTTCCGGGTGTCTCGGAGATTCACGACAATCCGCGAGACTCCCAGAAGATCCGGGCGGGTTGGCAGGTATAATGCTGCTGTGATCCATCGCTTTGTCCATCTGGGACTGTGTCACATCACGTGACGTAGCACCTATTGGAAGATGAACTGAAATGCCACGTTCCCTATTGTGACAAAATCTAAACGTGTGTTCTCGGACTACCCGGCGAATGACCTGTCGACTCTGAGACTTCTGAATGTTAGGATACAATGTCTAGATCGTGCAATTTCCATATGAAGTGTCTGGATGAAATGATGTACAGTGCACACAGGTACACCTCGTATTTGCATCAACCAGCCGCCCGCCAATGAGTGAAGAGGCCCATGTCTAGCAACACGACATATTGTGTGTAATTGGGGCTGGTTTCATAAAGCGGCTAAAAAAGTGACGCGGTTTTTTAAATAAGCGAACATAGGAATTTACGCAAACCGGCCTCTGATCGCGATCGAATACGATCGAGAAGTAGAAGTGTCATGCACTTACGCTGCGTTCCATATAGACGAGTTTCCTGATGACGTGCGCATAAATTAAATCCACCTGCGCGCGCATACTGGCGGCAGAAACAAGGCAGTTGCGTGTGCGTTTGAGTCGTCATGCCATCTTCGTGTTGTGCTGTCGAGTATGAGAATCGCTCAAACACGCATCCACACTTAGAATTTTACAGAATATCCAAAGCCACACACCTTTTTCACAAAACAGACGTCAATTATGGCTTAATCCTGCGCATTGAAAACTGACTCCATCCTTTATTCCCCCTTCCCACCCCCACCCTTAATCAATTATAGGTAGAACAGTTTGTTTGGCCTACATTTTCACTGACCACTGTCACGACAACATTTTGCTTGTGTATAACTTGATTATTTCTATTTAAAATAATATTATTTAATGTCAGACATAGGTGTATAGTTAAATATGTGTACAAACAATCTTGATAATATCACACTTGTTTTTTAAATAGCATAATATTGTGCGTTAGTTTTTTGCATTGTTTCGGATTCATTTCACTATTTTTCAGGGAAATGCTCAATGGATTCAAACAGCCCCGACTTTGTACCATCGGTATTTCCATATAAAAAGAGTAGAGCTGATGATGTCCACAAGATAGAAAGACATGAACGTGCACATAAACGTTTAAAACTGACCAGCCTGTAGGACCATCAGAACTGGAGAAAGAAGCAGCCGAGGCCCTGATAAACTTAAGGCCAGATGCAGGTCCACCTGACAGTCCAAGTATTAACATATTCTACATACATAGATACATTGGTGTTGTGCTTATGTGGTGTGACAGTGTTGACGTTGATGGTGTATATGTGTACGATACCGGGTATGCAATTTATTTTATTAATCACAGGAAAGTAACACACCTAAGAATATATGTTAAAATTACTATATATGCATTATTAAAATGTGTTCATGTCTCTCAAGAAAATGGCGCTTCAATGAGTTGTATCTTATTTTCTGGAGGCTGTCCCTGGCCTTACGGAGGTCGATATGGGACAGTGGTGCTGGGTTCACTTTTCTCCTCGACACGTCATTCCAGGCCGATACTTTTGATGTACTGGCCTCCGGCCGGGTGACACCATTTCGAACTGCCATTTCAAGCTTGAACATCGCAGCTGCTGCATGGCTACACACTGAGCCTTGCCTAAAACAGACACAGTGAACGTTTACAGTTTAATAAATATGTAGTTTCCCACAGTTATGCACCATGTCAGTTGTGATGATGTATAGCATAATCAAACAATTTAAATAATATTATTGCAATACAAAACTGCCACGGAATTGTGCGATGCACAAAGTTAAGTCTAAAACACAGTTTTATGATACATATTGTAGTAAATACGATTTGTTTAGTTTGATTTGATTTATTCAGACAAAGACATTGTCACCATAATTTATTTAAGTATGACGAATGTATGAGTAATAAAAATGTCATATTAGTTATGACTAATAGACATAGCCTTCCCCTCAGATAACCCCAAAAGCCATAGCAGCGTATTTCCTTTAAGGTATTAGGTCACACATAGGATGACTAGAGGGAAAATACATGACATATATAAATAATTACTAAAACACACCTTAGTTTGGCTTTAAACGTGTAGAACATCAGGTCATTATAATATTCGGATAAGATTAAGTCTAAGATTGTAATAATGCAATCATTCGCTATTTTTCAATGCTATATGGTTCTATTCAACAGGAATTTGTTGACCTTTTTGCTTAAAACTATACTGAATCCTGTGGAGGTAGGGGGTTCCATAATTGATATTGCTAGATGAATAAATAAGACACTTACCCCGCCATACACGTGCAGTGTGCTATGAGTATGTTCGCCAGATGCTTGTGGACGCACACCCAGGCCTTGGCCTCGTTGTCTTTTCTCCCTGTCGCTGACTTGGGAGGACTTCAGCCATCAAGAAGCAGTATTTGCAGTTCTTATTTATAAAATGATATTTCACTCGCTGTACATGACCACGTACAACATCGTCCAAACTCTTGTACGCTCCCTTGTTCTCGTAGGTGTATATATCATATGTTCGCGGTGTGTTAATGAAGTAAAGATGAATCTGGGGGAACTCTAATGCAGGTCACTGCATTAAATCCAGCGACCACTCATTGTCTGGTAACGTATGTGGATCTGGTAGCTGCTCACCGGTATTGAGAAGAAGTTTGACCACATAATTATCATTTTCTGTGTCGAATTTTATTTTACTCGCCGAGCCATCCAATTTTAACAAGCCGCTTGCCACACACAGACGCTACTTCTGCCGCCAATATGAATGCGCATCCACACATGTCACGTTTGTTTATAAACATTGAAACTCGTCTATACCACGTGTACATCGTATATATACCACGTGTACATCGTATATATACCTCGTGTACATCGTATATATACCTCGTGTACATCGTATATATACCACGTGTACATGGTATATATACCACGTGTACATCGTATATATATACCACGTGTACATCGTATATATATCTCGTGTACATCGTATATATACCTCGTGTACATCGTATATATACCTCGTGTACATAGTATATATATACCACATGTACATCGTATATATACCTCCTGTACATCGTATATATACCACGTGTACATCGTATATATACCATGTGAACATTGTATATATACCATGTGTACATTATATATATACCTCGTGTACATCGTATATATACCTTGTGTACATCGTATATATTCATCGTGTACAACGTATATATACCACGTGTACATTGTATATATACCTCGTGTACACCGTATATATACCTCGTGTACATCGTATATATACCTCGTGTACAACGTATATATACCTCGTGTACATCGTATATATATAC
The DNA here is from genome assembly GCA_963995525.1 of Escarpia spicata. Classification (NCBI taxonomy): domain Eukaryota; kingdom Metazoa; phylum Annelida; class Polychaeta; order Sabellida; family Siboglinidae; genus Escarpia; species Escarpia spicata. Next base: position 46,180,687 of record OZ023211.1, on the reverse strand, counting down.
CATGTGTACATCGTATATATACCACGTGTACATTGTATATATACCTCGTGTACATCGTACACATACCTCGTGTACATCGTATATATACCTCGTGTACATCATATATATACCTCGTGTACATCGTATATATACCAGGTGTAAATCGTATATATACCACATGTACATTGTATATATATATATACCTCGTGTACATTGTATATACACCACATGTACATTGTATATATACCACGTGTACATCGTATCTACACCATGTGTACACCGTATATATACCTTGTGTACATGATATATATACATCATGTACATCATATATATACCACGTGTACATCGTATATATAGACCTCCTGTATATTGTATATATCCCTCGTGTACATCGTATTGTACATCGTATATATACCTCGTGTACATCGTACACATACCTCGTGTACATCGTATATATACCACGTGTACATCGTATCTATACCATCTGTAAATCGTATACATACCTCGTGTACATCATATGTTTGCATCGTATACATCGTATATATACCACGCGTACATCGTATATATATATACCACGTGTTCATCATATATATATACCTCGTGTACATCGTATATACACCACGTGTACATCGTATATATACCACGTGTACATCGTATATATATATACCTCGTGTACATCATATATATACCTTGTGTACATCATATAGTACATCGTATATATACCACGTGTACATCATATATATACCACGTGTACATCGTATATATACCTCGTGTACATCATATATATACCTCGTGTACATCATATATATACCTCGTGTACATTGTATATATACCTCGTGTACATCGTATGTACATCGTATATATACCTCATGTACGTCGTATATATACCACGTGTACATCGTATATATATCATGTGTACATCATATATATACCACGTGTACATCGTATATATACCTCGTGTACATCGTATATATACCTCGTGTACATCGTATATATACCATGTGTACATCGTATATATATATACCACGTGTACATCGTATATATATCTCGTGTACATTGTATATATATATATATCTCGTGTACATCGTATATATACCTCGTGTACATCGTATATATATATATATATATATACCACATGTACATCGTATATAGACCTCCTGTACATCGTATATATACCACGTGTACATCGTATATATACCACGATATACCTCGTTTACATCGTATATATACCATGTGTACATTGTATATATACCACGTGTACATCGTATATATACCTCATGTACAACATATATATACCTCGTGTACATCGTATAGTACATCATATATATACCTCGTGTACATCGTATATATACCTCGTGTACATTGTATATTTACCACATGTAAATTGTATATATACCACGTGTACATCGTATATATACCTCGTGTACAACGTATATATACCACGTTTACATCGTATATATACCTCGTGTACATCGTATATATACCTCGTGTACATCGTATATATACCACGTTTACATCGTATATATACCTCGTGTACATCGTATATATACCTCATGTACATTGTATATATACCACGTGTACATCGTATATATACCTCGTGTACATCGTATGTTTACCTCGTGTACATCGTATAGTACATCGTATATATAGCTCGTGTACATCGTATATATACGACTTCGTAACGTCTGTTTGACCCAATTGCATAAATTTACCAGTGGAAAATTCGGGCTGCTTCTTTCACTTTGTGACCGCATTCAGAGTTAACCACTCACGTGAAGACGATGATTGTCGTGGCAAATGGTTAGTTTACTTTGAACCGTTTAGGTACATAACGCAACAAATCCTTTTGTTTCCCTTTGTTTACCTACACAAATTAACAAGTAGCAACCAATGAGTGACATGGTGTGGTCTTGCGTTCCCCAGGGAACAAGTGAAATTGAGCGATATATGATTCATGACAATTACATAAATTGCAGACATATCACTTATATACACACATAAGTGTACAGAGGACCCTCGCTTTACAGTCTCATCCCTAATATCATCGCATTAAAATGATCCTGAGACAGTCCCAAATTATTTATGTAACAGTAACGTTTAACAAAATGTGTTCAATTATTACGGACACCTCGCTATTCAGGTCACTTTTGTCCAGTGCTCTGGGTGACTTTAATAATCGGGTTCCACTGTAGATATAGCGTTATACACACAAACGTATTTCATATACACATACATGCATGCATGTATACATACGTACGTACGTGCGTACGTACGTACACTCATACATGCAAGTATGCATACATGTATACTTACATACATACATGCATGCATACATACATACATGCATGCATGCATACATACATACATGCATGCATACATACATACATACATACATACATTCATATATACATACGTGCGTACAGTCTTACATACACACACATACATGCTCACAAATGCATACACACATGCATGCATATATACATACCTACATAGTACATACACACATACACACATACACACATACACACATACACACACACACACACACACACACACACACACACACACACACACACACACACACACACACACACACACACACACACACACACACATACACACATACACATACACATGCACACACACATATACACATACATACACACACATACACACACACACACACACACACACACACACACACACACACACACACACACACACACACACACACACACACACACACACACACACACACACACACACACATAGACACACAAATATACACATATATATATATATATATATATATATATATATATATATGTACAGGCATGTATACATGCGTATATACATATCTACGTAGCAGAAAGAGCATACTACCGACATGAGCTTCATAAGTACAAGGGAAACGAACAAAAAAACCTGGAGAATTCTAAAGACTATCATTAAAAGCAGCTAGGTGATACATTTAATGAATATTTTATGAATATAGGCCCAGAGTTGGCTGATAAGCTACCAGTTGTATCAGGGTGTCGTTATAAAAAGGTGATGAACAAATTAGATAAAAGCCTATTGGTAAATCTATATGATCTGTTTATCTACCCATATATTACCTATTGTAATATTGTTTGGGGAAGGGCCCTGGGTATATATTTAGCTAAAATAAATATATTCTAAAAAAGAATGTTACGCATAATTAGTCATGTAGGATTTTTTGGAACACACGGAGCCTTTATTTATAACTTTACAGATAGTGAATATCTATCAGATAAATAAATATGTATGCTGTATTTTAATGTTCAAGCATAATAAGGGTATGTTACCAGACATATTTAATGATATATTTATTCTGCAAATAATAACACATAAATATATTACAAGGCAGAAAATAGCATATGAAATACCGTATTGCAAAACGAATTGCAGACAATTATATTTGGCCTATAGTGGTCCTAAAATGTGGAATACTTTTGTTATAAATAAGTTTCTACAATATTGTGCAAATTTACATATCTTTAAAAAAGGGTCAAACGTCTGCTTCTGCATAATCAATAATACAGATTATAGTTTTTGTTTCTACTTTGAATCTATTGTTATGTTGTGATGCACCTTATTCTATTTGTATTACACATTTATTCAAAGACAATTTATCACCAGCATATGTGCATTAACTGTGTAATTTCGTTGGTACACTTATAATGTACTGTTAATTAATTAATTAGAATATCATGATGATAATTGTTCTCTTTCACGAATTACGATTTTATTATAACTTGAGCACATGAATAAGGAATATAAGCAAATTTGTCGCTTCATTCCAGTTGTCGCATAATGTATATTTATAATATTTGTACTGTACTGTACTGAACATTATTATGTAACAATAAAGGTTATTATTATTATTATTAGCAGCAGTAGTAGTATTACATCCTACATACATACATACATACATACATACATGCACGTGCATGCATACAATATATTTTCACCGTCTGAACCCCCAATATTTTTCATCTGCTGTTACTGTCAGGGTCTTTTCGCTCTCCTGGCAACGAGTCCCACAATGTCTTAACAGAAGCATCCACTGCTGAATAGTAGCATCTGTCTGAAACACAATAGAGAATTTTTTTTGTTAATGTATCTTTTTATTTGTCTTCCCTCTCTAGTCTGTAAACAGATTTTTTTATGTTGTACAGAATTAGTTGCATAATAGAACAAATCAGATAGTTTTCTTTAAAGTTACAATATTTCTATCTCCAAAAGGTATTTGTATGAACGAGTTACACATTGTTTTAATATACAATTCAAGTATTGTTGGCAACATATTTATCGTGTTTCGTGTGGGTGTTCCATTATAGCTGTGCCGGATTGCGATTCAACGCGACAATTGACGCGCTAGTTTGGGAGTATTTAAGATACCCAACACATCAACAATAGGCTACGCAAAATCATGACACAGGAATGGCTCATCTCTCTGACAGTAATTAGTATAGAATATGACGTTTTGTGTATATTGTGTGTGTCACGTCCGTATCTGCAGATACATAATTATTCTGAAGGAGAAATGTTATGTGATGTTGTGGTTTGTTTTAAATAACAGCAAAAGTCATGCTGTGCTGTCAATTCCATGCAGTAGTAGCTATGGATGCGTAAAACTATTATGATAGGATAACCGGTCGTCATTATCCAGGAGCCTCCACAGTCCCAAGTTTTGGCGCTGTTCCTAAGAATGCTGCATTCTGAACTAGGTCAGTTCACTCACCCTGCGCCTACCGGGGTGACTGGGAACCAGAGCAACCATTATGGACGCGTCCAGCTTTTTCTCGGAGTTCTCAGGCGATCGGACACACACTGCCCTGTTGCCTCGCTCATCGAGTCACGCCGTATCGATTACTGCCAAACGGGCTGAGGCGTACAAGGCAAACAACCCACTGCAGAGACAAGCCGACGGACGAGACCGTATTGCGTGCAGGTGAATTACTATCGTCTTGATGACATTACAACGACGGCATCAGGTGCGCGGTGCAGCCGCCTCGTTTGACACAACAGGGACATACATAAGCCTCTCGTTGATCCAGAGACGATATAGTGTCTTATCATCGACATCGAACGGTACTATTGAAGGTGTTGAGAACGTTGAACATGGAAATATTTCATTCAAAAAGATGTGACGTATTTCTTGTTACTGACGAAGGACACTTCTGAGCATTGGATCAGACGATATACGGTTTTCGCATCAAGTGCAAGTGCGCTACTAACTCACATCGTGTGGTACTTCTGCGCTGGTATCCCGGTTCCGTGACTTCGTCTGTCCGGTGACTAGACAACGGGTCGCATGAATCAATCAACGTGCTTGCAACCTGACACCTATCGTCACTCAACTGTAAAGTCGACGTACTCAACTGGCCCGGCAAAACCTGCGTTGGAATTGCGAGCATCGTGCAAGCTGTGCCTGGCCCGAGATATACTGGGAGACGTGTGTGGAAGGAACTGCAGCCTACAGACGGAGCGGGTCACGATGTGATGGGGTGTTGCGCTTCCCACTTCTCGTCGACGTGTTTCACCTACTGCTCGACCAGCGTTTGTTGTTGCGACGTCAACCGTGTGCATCCACTTGCCGTGGGCAAACAGCACAGCTCCGCGTCGCCGGCCCTGGACAGCGTCTTCGTACGCGGGCGGGGCTCCGGCGACGGGGAGATCGCCAAGCCGCTCAAGATACCGCTGACGGAGAGGGAGACCATCGTCATCATGAGGTCATGGAAAAACATCCAGAACAAGATCGTCGAGACGGGCATGGCAACGTTTTTGAGGTGAGAGAGAGAGAGAGAGAGAGAGAGAGAGAGAGAGAGAGAGAGAGAGAGAGAGAGAGAGAGAGAGAGAGAGAGAGAGAGAGAGAGAGAGAGAGAGAGAGAGAGAGAGAGAGAGAGAGAGAGAGAGAGAGAGAGAGAGAGAGAGAGAGAGAGAGAGAGAGAGAGAGAGAGAGAGAGACAGACAGACAGACAGACAGACAGACAGACAGAGACAGACAGACAGACAGACAGACAGACAGACAGACAGAGACAGACAGACAGACGTGTGAGTGTGTGTGTGTGTGTGTGTGTGTGTGTGTGTGTGTGTGTGTGTGTGTGTGTGTGTGTGTGTGTGTGTGTATGTGTGTGTGTGTTTCGTCTTATCAACACATACATTCACACATATATATATAATATATATATATATATATGCGTACATACATATACACATACATAGATTATATACACACATACAATACAGACATACAGGCATGCATGCATAAAAGCATACGCACCCACCCACACACACACACACACACACACACACACGCACGCACGCACACACACACGCACGCACACAGTTATATATATATATATATATATATATATATATATATATTTGTAACTGTGTGTGGGCATGTGTGTATGTGTGCGTGCGGGCGTGTGTGTGTGAGTGCGTATGCATTTATGTATGCGTGCCTGTATATATATATATATATATATATATTACGAACAGAAAATAAATATATCAGAAAGTGAGAAAAGGAAAGATGTCAATTCAAATTATTAAAACAAGTAGGCAATAGCTTTGTGTAGTTCTACAACAGCCGCATACTAACTAGAAACGGTTACAGAAGACTGATGGAAGAAGACAGAGTGTTCAGCAAAAAAACAGAAAACATGACAGGCGTGAAGCTGACAGGGGAGAAAGTGACCGTAGTGAAGGAGGTAGCCGGGGAAAAGGGACGGGAGAGGAGAAAAGAAAATGTGATGGGAGGAAAGATGAAGGGACGAAAGGATGTGACAGTAAATGTGCTAGAAGAGAAGATGACAGGAGGAAAGGGGACAAGAGAAAACGCGACAGGAAAGAAGGGAGTGGAAGAGATTGTGACAGGAGAGAAGACGGCAAGAGGAAAAGACAACAACCAGACATATGCAAACCGGAGGAGCTACTCCGAGGCAGTGATTGAGGGGGCAAGGAGAAAAGAGAGAGTGCTTATGGGCGATTCAATTCTGAGAAAAACAGACAAGACTATATGCGAGGGGAAGGACGTTGTTGTATGTCTACCGGGGGCTACGATAGAGCATGTGACCGAAAGGGTAGAGAAGGTATTGGGGCATGGCAAGGGAGGGTCTATACTATTACATGTAGGAACAAACAATGCAGACAAGGAGGTAACAACTGGGATAGTTCAGAAGTACAGACATTTAGTGAGGAAGCTAAAGAAGACAAGAGTGGAACAGGTTGTTCTCTCAGGAATTTTGCCAGTAATGGGAAGAAGGGGGGTAACATACAGAAATTGTAAGAGGATGGCGATCAACGCACTAGTTGAGCAGATGTGTGAAGAAGAGGGCGTGGGATTCATAGATTTATGAGGGTACTTTGTTGGGAGATAAGATGGCCTCCATCTAAGTGGAAAGGGGGCAACAGTATTCTCAGAGAATCTGCTGCGATCTGTTGACAGTGGGACAGGTTGCATCTATTTCAACAAAATTCGCAGGGGGGACTCGCAGAGAAGCCTGAAACTGGAGGCATAGATAAAGATAGCAAAAATAATTCAGCAACGAACAGTGTGGAAAACTGTTCTAAAGCTGGATATAAATGTGTTTGTTTAAATGCAAGGAGTATAGTAAACAAAAGAAATGAACTAAACATTATGGTAGAAGATATTGACCCTCACATAATAGGTATAACCGAATCATGGGCAACCACCGATATATCAGATGCCGAATTGGGACTGACAGAATATGTAATGTTTAGGAAATGTAGAATAGGAAGAAGGGGTGGTGGAGTTATGTTATATATTAAAGAATCTATCCAGGCTTATGAAATAAAATTAGACAGAGAAGCATATTGCGAAGAAGCTGTTTGGTGTAACATAGTTACAGGAAACTCAACGTTAACGGTTGGATTAGTTTATCGAAGTCCAAACATAAGCATAGAAGAGAATGAAAAAATACAAACACTATAAGGGAAGTGAGCAAACGGGACTGTGTTATTATGGGGGATTTTAACCATGGGCATATAAAATGGAAATCTCTACAGAGTATGGGTAGTGAGGACCACAAGTTTTTAGTTTTAGTACAATAGAGTTTCCTTTCTCAACATGTGCTAGAACCAACCAGGGGAGAGAATGTGTTAGACATAGTTTTGTCCTCACAGAATGAATTAGTTGACAATGTCAGGATATGTGAGCCACTGGGGAATAGTGATCACAACCAGATACATTTTACCATCAAAGTAAAATCAGATAGGAATAGTAAAAAACAGTACAGGAGAAATTTCCACAAAGGAAAATATAAGGACATAAGGAAATATTTAGCAAAGATAGACTGGAATAACACACTGAAGAATAAGACAGCAACAGAATGCTGGAATATCTTAAAGAGTGAAATTGAATGCATCATCGTCAAATTTGTTTCCTTTAAAAAAACACGGGAAACGGTCCAAAAAGAAACACTGATCGAAAGAAGCCATTAGAAAAATTAAGTATAAACAAATGATGGGGAAGTCATATAGACGTACTGGAAATGACGAAGACTACAACATTTATAAAGAAGCACTAAACCAAGCTACAGCCGAAATTAGAAATTCAAAGAGAAGCTATGAACATAAATTAGCTTGTAATATAAAATATGACAGCAAGAGTTTGTATGCGTATGTTCGAAACAAACAGAAAGTTCAGGATAAGGTCAGTCCTCTAGAAGATAGCGCTGGAAATATAATATCTGAAGGATTCTTAATGGCAGAAGACCTGAATGAGTATTTTAGTTCAGTGTTTACCAGAGAAGATATTAGTTCACTGCCAGTACCAGAGGCTAAGTTCAAGGGGGCAGAATCAGACTATTTAAGACAGTTAGTTGTAACCCCAGAAATGGTATCTAAGAAAATTAGGGCTATGAAGGATAATAAATCACCTGGAGTGGATGATATTCCACCCAAACTACTATTGGAAATTGTAGAACAAATTAGAATACCGCTTCCAACAGTTTTCAACTTGTCATTAGAAGAGGGAGTGGTTCCTTTAGGCTTCGTAGAATTGTAAATAAGAAAATTGGTCGCGTAACAAAAACGAATAAAAATAAATATCGACACGTTCCGCAGAGGAGACGCCACAAAACTCTTTCACTTGAACTGATGAGAAAATAATATCCCAACATGACAGAAATTGTCGTTTGAAACTAAGTTAAATTATATAATATTATTCTATATTAAAAGTGAAAATATAGACAATATTAGAAATCACGCAGGATTTAATTAATTGGAATCATATTGGTGAACGTCGGACACAATGTCTGACGTTTGTAAATAAACGCTATGTAGACACTTATGTAACACTGGAGTGTACGGCTAAAATGGTGGTCACTAAATTTGTGTTGCCACTTTAATGGTCGCATGTAACTTCAATTCTTTAAATGTTTGCGATAACAAATTAAATTAACAATGACGTTCAGTAATAGTGACTTTCATGATCAGGACAATTAACCTTGACTGTGCCTTAGAATGAGTAATTCGTATAACAAAATTTTATATCAAAGTACACACAACTTAGCATTGTTATATTCCATGTACCTATATGTCTTATATATATATCGAAAATGTATTTTGCTAAAACATTTTCCCTGAAAAACGTTATATTTCACGCTTAATTGTGACAATTGATTGGTATATATATATATATATATACATTTAATGACGAAAAACCGACATATTTTAAGGTATCGCTGAATCGTGTATTTTAAAAATATATTTTTATTTGAAAAATCGTAATATTAACCCATTTAGTGTGGATGTTGTTTTACTACGACATCCACACAAAATACTATTATATTATAAATAAAACAGTGTCGCAATGTCCCATAAACAGTTGTTCAATAAAACAATCAGACTAATTGTACTCTCCTTCAAATATATCTACCAACTGCCTGTACTTATCAACGATGGCAGACATTCACTTCAACGTGTTTATGCCAGTGCCTGATCCAAAAGGTGGTACTGGTACTATTCACATGAATATTTCCCGATAACTAATTTCACTCAAGTATTGACCATGACCTTTCCTGCTCTTTGTCACTAATCCTCTATTTTTATCTATGGTAATTGGTACTTGCTCTAGCGTGTACTAAAACATTGAAGTTTCATAAATAATCGACACATAATGTGGAACGTCTAGTCCCGGAAAGAGGCTAAATACATAGTTGGGTCGTCGATTATTGCCGCGAGGTGTCAGAGGCGTGCTCTTCTCACCAGCAACCGCGTCGCACGCGAAGTGTTGTAGATTGTCTGGACATAGATAACTCTAAACCACAGCTGTTCGCGTAAGGAGCATGCGTGAGATATTTCTAGATGTCAGTCGATCACGATAACCCATTTACGAAATATAGAAATTCTGCGAAGTTGGAATGTCATACTGGATATATCATTGACTGCTCTAAGTGGACCGACTGTGATGCTGTGTCAAAAGTAGCAGCACTTAAAAATATAGGTTCAAATTGAAAACGAGACTTAGAGCCAACAAATTGGCAGTTTTTACTAATGCAAAGTTGTTATGATTAACATCAGCTTCCCATTCAAAAAGGTCAACTATCACTATGAACTGATTTACTGTGTTTTAAAATATATTTGAAACCAATAGGGGATGCAAGTCTCGTTAGCCGCCATATTTATGCTATATTCCCTTTTAATTCGTGATCCGGTGCCGAACGACGCACACCTAACCATGTATTATTTCGCGTATGACAGCACCTGCCATATACGAAACCACACCTGTAGCTTTTATCGGTTTCCAACCAATAAACGTTCATTCAGAAGGTGGGAAATATCATGCAGGTAAGTATTTGTTTTATTTTTGCCTTTTATCGACGCATGCACTCGTCGTCGTTTAAGAAACTCGGCACCCCGGCTGCAGTCAATAGAAGCTTCTGATGTTCCTTTAAATTTAACATTCCCGTGGGTGTTACTTACTTACTACCCGTTACGCCTCCTGGCGTTTAAGGCAGCGACAAAGTTCCTGCACATCTGTCTGTCTCCGGCCATTCGCTGTATGGTGCCCCAGCTGTGGTTCATTTCCCTCAGCTCCACCTCCACTGTTCTCCTCCATGTTGTCTTTGGGCGCCCACGTTTTTTGTTTCCCTTCGTCCACCAGACAACTGTTTTTGTGATGGTCTCTGCATTCATGCGAAGGATATGTCCAATCCACCTCCAGCGTCTTCTTTGAATGATGGTGGGCATATCCCTCTTGCTGGTATTGGGCAAGCAACTCCTGGTTGGATATGGTTCTTGACTAAAAGATCCTGAGATTTTTCTGAGGCAGGTTGTGTGGAAGGTAGACAGTCTTGATAGGTCCTGCTCCGTCATTCTCCAGCACTCAGCCCCATACAGCAGTGTTGACAGCACGCAACTCTGGAAATTCTGAGTTTTGTCCTTGTGCTATACTGTGCTGATCGCCAAACTGCAAGTAGGCTCACGAAAACATTACGTGCCTTGCTTAGTCTGCTGCGGATGTCTATGCCAGCGCCTCCATCTTGGCTAATGACGCTTCCAAGGTAAGTGAATGTTTCAGTGCTGGAAAGGTCCATGTTGTCCATCTTCACTGAGGCTAGCATGTTAACAATCAGGGTCACGACTTTCGGACAGCTGACATAAAATAGCCCTGTCACACACTGTTATAACCTCAAAGTAAAGATCGCTGGTTCCAACATTGCAGATGAAGTACGTGTATAAAGCTTTGATGATATTGACGATGCGTTGTGATATTCCGTTTAACCCGAGAATGCGCCAGAGGCAGTCCCTGTGGATGCTGTCAAAGGCTTTCTCAAAATCTAGAAGGTTTATGTATAGCTGTCTTTGCCACTCTGAACACTGCTCGATTATGTTCCTTCAGCGTAAAAATCTAGTCAGAGCGTCTTCTCACTTTGCAAAACCCAGCCTGTTCCTTCCGTCGTGTGGCATCTATAGCCTCTGTGATCCACTGCATGATGATCTTGCATAGGCTCTTGCTTGGTACTGACAGAAGGGTGATCCCTCGCCAATTGTTACAGTCGCCAAGGGCCACCTTCTTGGGTGTCTTGACGATCACTCCCTTGGTCCATTCTGTTGGTACCTGCTCCCGTTCCCAGATGACTGTGAACAAGGATTCCAGGATCTTGGCTGCAAGCTGGGGTCTACTTTGAACAGTTCAGCATTGAGGTTGTCATGCCCAGGTGCCTTTCCATTCTTTAATGTCCTGATGGCTGCATGTTTTCCTACTCTCTGAGGATCATCTGTATTTATCTCCAGATCTGCTTCTGTTTCTTCTATAATAGCTTCCTATTCGGGTGGTGGCCTGTTTACTACTTCACTAAAGTGTTCTGTCCATCGAGTTTCTTGCTCCTTCTCTGTCGTGAGGAAATTGCCTTGCTGGTCTTTAATTTGGGTATTGGAATTGGTACGATATTTCGCGCTAATGATCTTGGTTATTTTGTACAGGTTTGTTCATTTCTCTCAGCCGTGGGTGTAGTTTACCCAAAATTCTAATGAAAACGCCATGCCTGTAATCGATCGAGCGAAAATACTGGACAAAGACGTGGGCAGTGCATGTATATGATCTCATTAACTCTCGCATTAAAACGGATCGGAAACGAGAACCACTTGGGTTCCCTATAGCAAATGTGACAGCGACGACGTGAACAATAGTGTTCGACGTCATTGCATGCGCTATTGTATGTATCATGACGTAGCTAACTACGCCGTAAACAAGCCAATCGGATACTTCCTTCTTATGAAATCATGACTGCCCCACGGGACACATCATTGCGTGGCGGACATGTTAAAATAATTTCACGAGTTCTCAATTCAATTTCTTGTATTTATAAGCAAAATACACTTAATACATATGCATGTAGTTGATCGTATGTGGAGATGTCCGCCTGCTGTTTTGTTTGTAAGGTGGTTCATTGAACAATGTCTTGAAAGCTTACGAAACCGTACGGTAGCGACATAGACGTCAGTAGTAGTCAGATTCTGCATTAACAGTAATGTATGCTTGAAACTTCGCAAAAAAAACTGTGACGAAAAAGAGAGCGTAACGGCAGTACTGTTGTAGTTCCACGTGGCTACGGGTGGAACTTAACAGAGACAGAGTCAGCTTACTAGTAAACTTTACATATCTAAAATGGTTTCGCTTTTGTTTTCTAAATATATATTTGTATGTATGTATAATTATATATATATAATTATATATATATATATATATATATATATATATACATGGTATATATAAAAAGAACCAAATGTTAACATTGACGCTGTATTTGTATTATTAGTATTAAGTAGTTCATGTCACTCGTAGAACTAGTTGTTAGTTCGTTGGAAGGTGTCTTTGTCATAAACGTAATAATGGGCAAGTACTGTATACGTACACTCATAATGACACATCATTGTGATATGGCGTGCGTGGTCCGGTTCTGACGGACATAGATATTCTGACCGCGTAGAGAAGATCGTAGTAATGTAATAAGACGACTAAACAATATTTATAAATATCCGCTATTTAAAGGTCCTTTCTTAAGTCGAGTTTTTGCTCTTCCCGTTTCAGTCTTGTTTCGCGATAAACCGAGCCAGTGCTCGTTTGCAAACAAATGACAAACAAATCAATAACAAGGTTGACCGTGTAAAACATAGCAAACATAGTCCGGTACATGTTAGTGCTATTATTACATTATCATAGTACAACATATACGGCTATTAAATATTGTTGCAAGTTACTAGATTTAGCGATTAAAGAAACTGATGTTGTATTTTTAACAAATAAATAATTCGTTTTAAAACAAACTGCGCAAAATACTTTCACACGCTACATTTCCGAACATTGATTAACCTGATTAGCGGGCGAATCGGGTTATTCGGGGGCGATTTTTGAATCCTGGATTTGACGACAAGAGGCGTAAATTTGACCGAGTTTGTAAAGCAAAGGCCGGCAACCTTCTTAAATGGAGGGCCAAGCAGACGATTTGGACTAAGTCAGCTGTCGACACATGTATTGTTGAATATTGATGATCGTTAGCCTAAGCCTAGTGGAAACTGGTACATTTTGTTATGTTTGGAATGTCAATATAAGCAAAGACACTCAGCTTTGCGTTTCGCTATTGCGTCTCACACAGTAGCACCGTGATCTCGGAAGCGGAGACGAACTGGAACATCTAACTGATGACATGTTCTCGCCAATCCATTTGTGGTCAGCAAATTCCGGTACTTCTGTCCCCGTCTGCCCGTGAACACACTGTAATCCAATGACATAGCTCACAGGGCCTATGCGCAGCACATCACATCAACTCAGCTGGCGCTCTTCGCAATAGACGAGGTCTTGATATAGCACGGTACTCTCGGGGGAGAAAATATTGGAACTGCCGGTGGTTTCGGCCACGAGCGCGGACATAGTTCACGGTCTTCTCGATGACTTTTATTGTGTTCATTTCATTTTTATTTACTTGGCATTCATGTTTACTTGTGGGATAATGTAGCAATTTCATTTTCATTTACTTGGCATTCATGTTTACTTGTGGGATAATGTAGCAATTCTTCCAACCATTGAAGTTACAATTATTGTTATCATCCCGCATTTGGCCCGCGGCTGTAGGTTGCCGACCCCTGTTGTAAAGAGAACACGTGTACCCACTGTGTGTAGTAGAGGAACTGTTAGAATAAGGATCCCAAGCAAATCTGTTACTCGTAATTTATTAATAGTGTACTGGGGTGCGCTATTTTTTAAACAATTGATTATTACCAATCCAAAAGCAAAGACAACGCAGAGAGCGGTAACTATGCATATCACTTGACACCCAATCATATTTTAGGGTTTCGTCTGTCTCCGTCGGTCCTCGTCAAGTCTACAGTAGCATTATCGTCATGGCAGCCGAGTCCCACCCGTTCCACGCCGACTCGCCCCTCCTCTGCCATACGTTGTCTGTTTCACGTAATGATTTGCCTAAGCACCTCAGTCGTCCACAGTCATCGTATCTCAATGGCATTCTCTATCCCTATATCCTCGTTATGGAGTTGTACGAATGATTGCTAACTTACTAACTCCTACTTCTTCATTCTGCCAGTCTGTGTATTGGTTTCCAGAATACGGCTTCTTCTAAAATATCTTCTTCGTGACCGTAGTAATGTCTTAATGATCTCAGTTTACGTCCGTTATGATTTCGTAGATCAAGTACGAACAAAAAGATAACCTGGAGTCCATCCATAGATTCCGAGATAGATTCAGCGATAAACCACAATGTTGACGTAATAAAACAAATTAATGTTTGTTGGACTTGACCCACTAGGTAGCAAAAGGTGAAGACCACCAACCAAACTCGGGTCAAATGGAGTCGTCGGGAGTAATGGCCTTATTTGTTAATGATGTTCCGGTTCAGTCTGTTCTCCGTTCACATAAATAATTGCGCGAGTTATGAAGATGTTCCGTTGATTTGTCCGTTTAAAGCGGCGTATCGAATATGAGAACAAATTAATTTACTTGATTGTTGTTAATTATGTCCACTCGACAAAGCGCAAATTATCGATTTGGACTGAGGCGTGGGGACAGCTGACGAACTGAACTGCATGCCACGTTCCTGAACACGACGGGTCATCCTTGTCATAGACGTTGGAAACAGGGGGGGGGGGCTTCGGGCTATATGTTTGGTGGAGATTCTGGTGATATGATTAGCAAGGAAACTGTTTGGTGGGGGCTGGATATAGAATTAGTCCCGCTCAATGCTGAGGGATGGGGTGAATTTTAATGGAAGGTGTGTTTACGCGAGCCTCTGGGGAAGGGCAAATTCAGGTTTTTGGAGAACCTTAAAGTGGGTTTTATATGTCGAGTCTCAACGGGGGTGCAAATAGAGTTTTCCGATGCCATGTCTGAGCGAACCAAGAGCATATGTGTTCGTATTTGTTATCTATCATTGCGCAGTGGAATACCACGCATAAAGAGACATCATCGTTGACAGCGGTTTCCGCATCCAAATCAGGCGATAAGTACATTCGAAACTCTCGGATTATTTATTAGAGTAATTTACAAAAGTTTTTCCTATTACTTCTGCTACTGGCGCCGTAGATGCTGATGATGGCAAAAACGAGACACATCGCAGTAAATCACAAACACGATAACATCGGACGACCGAATCCAATATCCATCGGTCACCATGACATGGGTCGTTTGAAATTATGACTTTTGTACATCAAAGAGAACGTTGGCTACATTACTGTGATTAATTTGAAGAGTGCGTTTATCGCTGGCGCACAAACATATATAACATATGATATCTGGGAAGGACAATTTATTTAAGTATCAGGCAGTACCCAAAAAAATGAAAATTATTATTTATAATAATAATAATAATGTATTTCTTACACAGCGCCCCATCCAAATAATTGTTCTGGGGCGCTTTACAATGGTTAATGCAAATAAATCAATAATATAATACGATATATAGTTAAAAATACTAATGTGCTAAAACATATGCAATCATTATTACTAAATAAAATCAACTATACTGTTTTAAAATATATAAATAAAGTATGTAAGCTATTAAAACAATAAACTCAATTAATTATAATATTAAATTAATTAAAATAAAGGTATCAAAAAATTTATTTTGATCATCGATCATCGAATGTTAAAATAATTTGTGAAAAGATGCGTCTTCAGTGCCACTTTAAACTGATTGACACTAGTGCATTGGCGCACTGTGAGTGGTAGTTGATTCCATGTTATTGGAGCTGCACAAGAGAATGCTCGTTCGCCGAGTTTAGTTCGAGTAGTGGGTTGTTTAAGGAGTAGCTGATCGGAGGAGCGTAGACAGCGCGTCGGGCGATACGGAGAGAGAAGTGCTGATAGATATGGAGGTGCGAGCCCATGAAGGCATTTGAAAGTGAGAAGTAAGGTCTTGAAAGTAATGCGACTCTTCACAGGAAGCCAGTACAGTTCCAAGAGCATGGGCGTGACGTGGTCTCGTTTCGACCGCATCATTATGATACGAGCACATGCATTTTGGACACGTTGTTATTTCTCAATTACTGTCGCTGGCAATCCATTAAGAAGGCTATTGCAGCAGTCAATTCGCGAAATGACTAGCGCATGCAGAAGTTGTTTTGTGTGTTCTTTGTCTAAGTATCGACAAATGCTTTCAATGCTGTGGAGGTAATACGCATTTCTATAAATGTCTGTTACATGTCGCTCAAGGGACATATTGGAATCAAAGATCACCCCCAAGTTTCTGGCGTGTGTGTTGGGTAACATGCGCACGTTACCGATAGTTACATAGTCAGGAAGAACATTTTTGTTTGCTGAAATGATGATCTCCGTTTTGTTATCATTGCGCTTTAGCATGTTGGCTTTCATCCATTGACGGATGCTGGCAACACAGAGTTCTATTTTCGTCATGGCATTATCGGGTGAAATATTATCGCTCAGGCTAAATTGTTGGAAAAGTTGGATGTCATCGGTATATAGATGGTAAGCCATGCCATGGTAGTTGAGTAGCGACGCGTGAGGAGTCATATATATATAGTGAACAGTAATGGTCCAAGCACTTACCCCTGCGGGACACCGCAGGTAAGTTTGTGAGGTTCAGACTGCTCACCGGCAAACAAAACCGTGCATTGTCTGTGTTGTAAGTAGGCAGCGAACCATGACAACAGTGATCGTCGACGCCGATGGTGTTGCTCAGTGTGTTTAAAAGAATGACATGGTCAATTGTATCAAATGCTGCGCTCAGATCAATTAGCAGCAGAACCCACTTTTGCGTTCGTCCATGCACCGAATCACATTGTCATGCACGTGCAGAAGCGCAGTTTCAGTACTACAGTCCTGTTGGTAGGCTGATCGCAACGGCATATACAGGTTGTTTTCACGCATGTGTGCAATCAACCGGTTTGTCACAATCCTCTCGACTAACTATGTTAAAAAGCACACGTTAGAAATAGGCCGATAGCTTTTCAGAATTTCACTATGAAGACTTGCCGTTTTCAATATGGGTGTGATGACAGCAACTTTAATTTCATCAGACATTCCTTCCAGCAAACACTTGTTGATAATGTTCATAATAGGCGTTGTCGTGACATCGGAGCACTCTTTTACCAAGTTTGAAGGAATCGGTTCAAGTTCGCAAGTCTTCGATGATGACTTGCTCAGGAAGTGTGCGGTTTCTTCTTGTGTGACAGGCACGAAACTAGAGAGATGGCAGTGTGTGACAGAGGGATCTATGCTCACAAAGTCGGTACTCACAGCATGGACATCTGGCGCTTGTAGTGTGGCACGAATACAATGGCTTTTATTGTCAAAGTAGTGTGCAAAGTCGCTAGCGAGCGATTCGGCACATTCGTAGGTTGGTAGTGTTGCTGTGTTACCCCGATGCAGCAGCTTGTTTGCGATGTTGTAGAATTGCGCTTGGTCCCGGATGGAATTTTTCCTCGTAATGGATCTTTTTCGCTTCAGCGCACATGTTGTTGACTTTGTTTCTTTGCTGTGCATACATGTCTCGGTGCACTGTTAATCGTGTCCTCCTGTATTGATGTTCAAGCCGCTTATGTTTAGCTTTTATATCTTTGATGTCCGCGTTGTACCATGGCACGTTGTTCTTCACGGTGACATATTGGTCGAGTATTGTAGGCAGGGCGTGCTGCGTCCGCGGCTGCCAGATCTGGACCTCCTGGGTGATAGCGCGAAGTCGCCTAGCGGGTGCTGATGGGTAAATAGCGAATTATCGATACGTGTTAAACTGCAGAACGTACACAGTAAAGGCACACCAAGCGGCACATGTAAAATACAAAGAGCAAGAACGATCTGGCTATGTGAATAATAACATATTAAAAATAACTGATATACACATTATACACTAACCACTGAGAAGCATAAAACTGCCAGTCTACATATACGGTGAATGAGAACATATAAATGTAATTACAAGTAATTTACATCTCAAGACATGGTATGGGTGAACTCATGGAACATTTAATCCAAGAACATCACCTGTTCAATCAGCAATATCTTAGTGACAGACTAAATGTCTCCCAAACACAAAACAAAACAAAAATAAAATTGGATAACTCAAAGAATCAGTCGTTCAATCTTATTTAGAGAAAGACTGTACGGGAAACTTAAATAATAATAGTGACTTCTTATTCGCCACTATCCTCGAAAATCAAGCTCAGTGACGCAACAAAACCAAAGTCTTAAGGCTTTTAATCTCGTTATCTATATAAAAACATAGGTTTTAGACGACGGCGAAATAAAATTGTATTTCCTTCTAATTTAAAGCTGATAGGAAGTGAATTCCACAGAGTTGGTGCGGCAACCGAGAAGGCTCGAGTTCCAGCATTCGTCTTCACTCGGGGAATGAAAAGAAGATTACAACTGATCGACCGTAGCTGATTGGGATTTCTTGCTGGAGTGAGCATTGAATGTAGATATGCAGGTTGTTTGGATGAAATTGTAAACATCATGAAAATAATCCGATATCGCACAGGGAGCCAATGCTGTGATTTTAGAATCGCCACTGATCTAGAAAAACGAGCAGAACGCGTGATTGCCGTTACCAAAACTTTCTGGACACGTTCAGGTTTTGTTGTATCCTTGCTTGCAATATTATTAAGGATGTAATTGCAGTAGTCGAGTATGCTGCTTACAAGAGTTGTTGCGATAGTTTTAGCGACGGAAAATGAGATGTACCGGCGAATACGTCGAAGCTCATGGATATGGTAAAAACAGCAGCGACATGTCTTGGATATGTGGTGTTTAGAATTGAAGTTTTCATTAAACGTTACTCCGAGATTCACTCGAGAAACGTGTTGGGAAAAAGCCATCAAATTCACAACATTGCTTTGGAGTACCAGTGATGAGAAATTTAGTTTCATCTGCATTTAACTTTAATTTGCTGTCATTCGGCCAATGGAAGATATATTGGAGACAATTGCTGAGCTCGTTTAGGGAGCGATTTGTATTTGGTGTAACCAAAGAAATGTAGATCTGTGTGTCATCTGCGTAAAGGTGATGATCCAAGTTATGACTTTGGATAACAGAACTTAGTGTAGAGTGTGAAAAGCAAAGGTCCAAGAACGATACCACATGAAGTGGGCAGTATGGCTGAAAAACAGTTACCTATCTTTATGGCTTGGTGTCTGTCAATTAGGTATGAAGGCAACCAGATCAAAGTTGTGCCCGATACCCGGTACCACGTTGATGAACGTTCAATAAGAATGTTGTGATCAATGGTATCAAACGCGGCAGACCTTGCCTTTATCGATGTTTAGGTTAATGTCATTGTGTACTTTTAACAGAGCAGTTTCTGTGGAGTGAAATTGTTTGTATGCAGATTGCAACACATTAGATAAATCACTTGTGCTGATGTGAGACCTGAGATGGTTTGCTACAACCCTTTCAAGAATTTTGGAAATAAAGCTGAGGTTGGAAATGAGTATATAACTGTTTAGGACGTCTTTAGGCAGACATGTCTTCTTAAGAACTGGGTTTACATGGACGTGTCTAACATCACCAGGAAAAACGCCAGAGCGCAGTGATGCATTTATGATATATGTTATTGGTTTGAGTAATGCATCAAGACATGCTTTTTGCAGTGTTGTCGGCAATGGATCGATATCACAGGATTTATTTTGGGAGGACATAATTATTTTCCTCACTTCTCCAACTGTGGCAAGGTCAAACGATGCAAGTTGAGAATTTACTTGTGGAGAGTCAGAATTAACAATACTTGAAGTATGACCTGGGAAAGAAAGCAGACCGTATAAGACTGATTTTGTCCTTGAAGAGACAAGAGAACGAGTTAGACAAAGACTTGATTTGGTAGGGATGAAGCAGGCGGTCTGTGTAAAATTTGATTTACGCAGTTGTTCCACAGCTGATGCGGAACTAGTTGCCCTTGAAATTATTGAGAGAATAATACAGCAAATGGATAATGGCAAAATCCCTTTCAATATTTATCTTGATTTATCAAAAGCTTTTGATACATTGGATCATAAAATTAAATTGTACAAACTAGACTATTATAGTATTAAAGGTACTGCCTTAAGCCTTCTTATAAGTTAGTTAACAAATCGCAAACAACATGTTGATTTTTCACTTACTATGTCAGAAACAATATATATCAAAACTGGAGTCCCCGGTGGGTCCATTTTTGGACCCCTTTTATTTATCATTTATATAATAATAATAACAAACTCCTATAGTGCCTAAACCCCCAGAAATCTGAGCTCATGCAAGGCGCCACATGCAAGAGTCGTTGGGCAAAATCGTTAACATAGAAAAACAAGGGTCGTCATTAGAGCAAGGGACCGCTGAAGAATACGGTGGGAATGGAATTTCAAATAAATAAGTCTTCAGTTACCTTCGAAAGATATATATAGTATCAGATGATTTTAAAGCGATAGGCAGTTGATTCCAGATGTTGGGTGCAGCTGCAGAAAAAGCACGTTTGCCAATAGTAAGCTTGGTTTTTTTAACAAAAAAATGTTGTGAAACAGATGCTCTGAGATTCCTGGGGAGACTAAACAAATAGGATGGGTGCTGCGATTCTGTCAGTTGGGCTAAAGTAGATTAAGTACTTATCGAGCCCTACTTCATTTTTAAATATTCTGTGATTTGAACACAGCTTATTTACATGAATTTCATTGTGCCATGTTTGTCTGTTGATGTCTCTCATGTTAAGTTCTAGGGTATGCTTCAACCATTTTATATTTACATTTTCATGATCATGCCACATGTTAGATAGTCCACATCCATCAATGATACTCTTGATTTTTAGAATCCATTTTGATTTATAATTACCTGTGTTGTGGAGGTTTTTCGTCAGTCTAAATATAATACTAGATAGCTAGATACTAGTATGCTGATGATACTACCTTAACTAGCAATCTAAATGCTTTTAATTATATAACTTATAGCAAAACCAGTCAAAATATAGACAATGAAATAAGCAGAGTAACCACATGGTTGTAAGATAATAAGTTATCACTTAATGTTAAACTTATGATATTGTATACCCCTTTAAAAATAACTATACCCAAAATTAAAATGAATGGTATTGAATTATAATCCGGTCGATGATTTCAATTGTCTAGGCCTTACTGCCTTACCTTACACATGTGTTGGGAGAAAACGCATGTAAATAGAATAGCTAAAACAATCTCACAGACTATTGGGATTTTTATTAAATTAAAACACATTATACATTGTAACATTTTTAAATATTGAATAAATGTCAGTTTTATTTTAACATTAGTGTAGTTTATATATTATTATTCTAGTGTTTTATTTTGATTGATTTATGTTGTTAGTGTTAGTAATTAGTAGTTAGTTAATGTTAGTGAGTGAGCTAATTAGTTAGTTAGTGTTAAACACTGTCAATTAATGCGTATTACTTATTAAATCATGTAATACAATAATTATTGTTATATTATAATTTTGAATTAAAACATATATATATATATATATATATACATTTAACAACAGGGTGGCTCTTGTGTTAGCGGCATGCATAATGCCTTAATGAGTGTCTCCCTGACCATACATTTTTAACATTTATTTGCTGTATATAATATGTATTTTATGGTCGAACAAACGATTCTGATTCTGATTCTGATTCCCTAAACCACAGAACAGCAACGTATATGTACACCAGCCACTTCGTAGGACAATATAAACAACCGAGCGAATGAATGAATGGTGTCAAGGTGTCTTGCTGTACCAGTAATGCACAAACAAGCGCGCACACACATGTACACATGCACATACAAACTCACACACACACACACACACACACACACACACACACACACACACACACACACACACACACACACACACACACACACACACACACACACACACACACACACACACACACACACACACACACACACACACACACACATGTACACATGCACACACACACACACACACACACACACACACACACACACACACACACACACACACACACACACACACACACACTCACACACACACACACACACACACACACACATTCACACACACACACACACACACACACATGTACACATGTACACATGCACACACACACACACACTCACACACACACACACACACACACACACACACACACACACACACACACACACACACACATTCACACACACACACACACACACACACACACACACACACACACACACACACACACACACACACACACACACACACACACACACACACACACACACACACACACACACATGTACACATGCACACACACACACACACACACACACACACACACACACACACACACACACACACACACACACACACACACTCACACACACACACACACACACACACACACACACACACATGTACACATGCACACCACACACACACACACTCACACACACACATTCACACACACACACTCAAACACACACACACACACACACACACACACACACACACACACACACACACACACACACACACACACACACACACATGTACACATGTACACATGCACACACACACTCTCACATATACACGCGCGCACGCACACACACACACACTCTCACACACACACTCACACGCACACACGCACACACGCACACACGCACACACGCACACACGCACACACGCACACACGCACACACGCACACACGCACACACGCACACACGCACACACGCACACACACACATATAACACTGTTCTGGCGCTGCCCGTGTCACCCTGTTGTCTTCCTGCTACAGGATGTTCGAGCAGAGCCCGGAAGTGAAGATGGTCTTTGAGAAGTTCCGCACCGTCGACAGTGGCGTCGCGTTGTGGCAGAGCAACGTACTCGAGACCCACGGCCTCGTTGTGATGAGCGCCATGGACGAGATCTTCAGTAACCTGGACGACGAGGACTCTGTATACGAACTCATCCAAGAGCAGGGTAGATCGCACGCTCGCTTCGGCGACGATCTCACTGAAGATATCTTCTGGGTGGGTGGCCGGCGGAAGTAGTTCTACGTCTAGCTCAATCAGTGTGAAAGTTGGGGCAATCGTATTCCTTCCCTAAAACGTGTATGCTGTAGGAACTTTGTGAATATTGAGGCGCTGCGGTTCTCCCAAAAAATTACATTCAGATGCACCCTCTTGAAACTCGCCAAAAAGCACCTTGTATCCCTAAAAAAAAATCCTATCTCCAGCCCCCACTTCAATTATTGGGGCAGCTCAGCCTCCCAATATTCCCTCAGGTTCCGACGCCTACTGTATAGCAAGGGTGCTAGCAATACTTTACAGATCAAAAGTTGTAATATTGACCCTTTTGTATAAGTGCCAGTTCTCCACAGCAGCACATTGGGTTGACGACTTTGCCCTATGTTTCGGAAATAAACACATCGTTCCAGTGGCACCGCGTGACGAGTGAAACTGGTACTAGTGCATATTTTCGCTATTGTGGATATTAGAACAGGGTAGGGTGGATACTGTCGTGGTAATCGTGTTGTATAAAGTTGTTCATTTTAGTATTCAGTGTTGTCATAAGCGAACAGATAAGGCGGTTTTCTACATTCGTAGCATTCATTGCAGCTAGTGACAAACGCCCGAGTCTTGCCTCCTTTCCTTTCTTCGTTTCAGTGCTACGGATATATAGTATCGCCACCATACTTCTGCATAAAACATGACGGCCATCTAATTGGCAATATGCTCGTTTTGTACTATTTCAGTTAAGTCCCACGCTCTGCGTTGAGGCGGTGGGAGGCGGTTTGACCTAAACATCTTGAGAATATACGACATCACCCTATTAAGGGCTGCATATGAGCTCATATAAGTTGGAATTCACTGTATTTCGGCGTTTTCGATTTCATCCAGTCACGCTGGGGTGCCTGTTTTAGATTGGCATCTGACATTTGGTTGCAGGAATCAGTTTTTTTTGTGACGTTGGTGAGCTCGTCTCAGGTGTTTCACTATGTAGCTGTTGCGTGCACGTTGTAATTGATTATGGCGGCCGCAGAAAATACAGACAGTTCCGTAGACGACGAGTAATATGCATCACGCACCAATTAACAGTGTCCCACTTCACAGCTGTTCAGCGAATGAGACAAATTGAGTAAGTGAATGTATTGCACAGGACTTCACACGCGAGTGTTTTTAAACGGCCCCGAAGCGGTCGCGATCGAACAACTGGATGTTTTTCCGGAACACAGAAAGCATAGACGTAAAAGGGACCAAGCGCTTAAGGTGTTTCTTCCGAAAGACCGAGCATTAAATGAGCCAAATTTTTTGTTAGATATCATTAAACATAATCTCGATTTTTGTTGTGCTTGTAAAAATAATGAAGTCAGCACGTACGCATCGTGTCTACTCTCGTTTCTCGTCTGATTAGTTTTATTCAGTTGTAATTAATGACCGGGAGTGTGCGCGTGAACTGATCTGTCCAGCGGCCCGGCGATTCTTGGCCAGAGAGAGTCGCTGTTTACAGGCGCAGCACTCTCTCACGTGGAATGCGACTCGTCCATTAATTGTATATCATTAACGACGATTTGCTCTAATCGGATGTTCGGCGATCGATGTCGATGACGTCGCGGAATCTGGCTACGTTTGCGAAGACACCTGGTCCTGATGGCGTCTCGTGCTTACTGAGTTCACTGACTACATCTGCACGTGATGTGGCAAGCGACTATCAATTGCCGTCGTCGCGGTGCAAAACCGGTGCATGTCGCTTCACAGAACTATGTCACCTTACCGGATTTCACATAACTGTATCAAACTACGGTGGGACCCATTTGGCATACGTGCGAGCCTACCTACAGTCATCATCATCGGTTAATTGTATCCAGGTGGCAAGGGAATAAATCACAACCTCGAAGCTAACTAAGAAATATTCAATGTCAAGCGATGACTTCCGTTACTTCTCGAAACGCATCATAATATAAGAATCATCAATATCGAGAGTATTTAAGATTACTACAGCCTACAAGACCGGCGAAATAGTGTGCTATAATAACGATGACAACGTCAACATATTTAGGTCGTCGACATCGTGTTTTGGTGCCACCTGTCTTCATGAAAATACGACACGATAAACTTACCCTCTCACAACTAGACTTGTTCTCCGCTATTATGTTGGCACGTTATACTTACTTTCTCATAACTAGACCTGCTCTCCCTTATTATGTTGACACGTTATACTTACTCTCTCACAACTAGACCTGCTCTCCCTTATTATGTTGACACGTTATACTTACTCTCTCACAACTAGACCTGCTCTCCCTTATTATGTTGACACGTTATACTTACTCTCTCACAACTAGACCTGCTCTCCCTTATTATGTTGACACGTTATACTTACTCTCTCACAACTAGACCTGCTCTCCCTTATTATGTTGACACGTTATACTTACTCTCTCACAACTAGACCTGCTCTCCCTTATTATGTTGACACGTTATACTTACTCTCTCACAACTAGACCTGCTCTCCCTTATTATGTTGACACGTTATACTTACTCTCTCACAACTACACTTGTTCTCCCCTATTATGTTGACACGTTATACTTACCCTCTCACAACTACACTTGTTCTCCCCTATTATGTTGACACGTTATACTTACCCTCTCACAACTAGACCTGCTCTCCCTTATTATGTTGACACGTTATACTTACTCTCTCACAACTACACTTGTTCTCCCCTATTATGTTGACACGTTATACTTACCCTCTCACAACTAGACCTGCTCTCCCTTATTATGTTGACACGTTATACTTACTCTCTCACAACTAGACCTGCTCTCCCTTATTATGTTGACACGTTATACTTACTCTCTCACAACTAGACCTGCTCTCCCTTATTATGTTGACACGTTATACTTACTCTCTCACAACTAGACCTGCTCTCCCTTATTATGTTGACACGTTATACTTACTCTCTCACAACTAGACCTGCTCTCCCTTATTATGTTGACACGTTATACTTACTCTCTCACAACTAGACCTGCTCTCCCTTATTATGTTGACACGTTATACTTACTCTCTCACAACTAGACCTGCTCTCCCTTATTATGTTGACACGTTATACTTACTCTCTCACAACTAGACCTGCTCTCCCTTATTATGTTGACACGTTATACTTACTCTCTCACAACTAGACCTGCTCTCCCTTATTATGTTGACACGTTATACTTACTCTCTCACAACTAGACCTGCTCTCCCTTATTATGTTGACACGTTATACTTACTCTCTCACAACTAGACCTGCTCTCCCTTATTATGTTGACACGTTATACTTACTCTCTCACAACTAGACCTGCTCTCCCTTATTATGTTGACACGTTATACTTACTCTCTCACAACTAGACCTGCTCTCCCTTATTATGTTGACACGTTATACTTACTCTCTCACAACTAGACCTGCTCTCCCTTATTATGTTGACACGTTATACTTACTCTCTCACAACTACACTTGTTCTCCCCTATTATGTTGACACGTTATACTTACCCTCTCACAACTAGACCTGCTCTCCCTTATTATGTTGACACGTTATACTTACTCTCTCACAACTACACTTGTTCTCCCCTATTATGTTGACACGTTATACTTACCCTCTCACAACTAGACCTGCTCTCCCTTATTATGTTGACACGTTATACTTACCCTCTCACAACTAGACCTGCTCTCCCTTATTATGTTGACACGTTATACTTACTCTCTCACAACTAGACCTGCTCTCCCTTATTATGTTGACACGTTATACTTACTCTCTCACAACTAGACCTGCTCTCCCTTATTATGTTGACACGTTATACTTACTCTCTCACAACTAGACCTGCTCTCCCTTATTATGTTGACACGTTATACTTACTCTCTCACAACTAGACCTGCTCTCCCTTATTATGTTGACACGTTATACTTACTCTCTCACAACTAGACCTGCTCTCCCTTATTATGTTGACACGTTATACTTACTCTCTCACAACTAGACCTGCTCTCCCTTATTATGTTGACACGTTATACTTACTCTCTCACAACTAGACCTGCTCTCCCTTATTATGTTGACACGTTATACTTACTCTCTCACAACTAGACCTGCTCTCCCTTATTATGTTGACACGTTATACTTACTCTCTCACAACTAGACCTGCTCTCCCTTATTATGTTGACACGTTATACTTACTCTCTCACAACTAGACCTGCTCTCCCTTATTATGTTGACACGTTATACTTACTCTCTCACAACTAGACCTGCTCTCCCTTATTATGTTGACACGTTATACTTACTCTCTCACAACTAGACCTGCTCTCCCTTATTATGTTGACACGTTATACTTACTCTCTCACAACTACACTTGTTCTCCCCTATTATGTTGACACGTTATACTTACCCTCTCACAACTAGACCTGCTCTCCCTTATTATGTTGACACGTTATACTTACTCTCTCACAACTAGACCTGCTCTCCCTTATTATGTTGACACGTTATACTTACTTTCTCATAACTAGACCTGCTCTCCCTTATTATGTTGACACGTTATACTTACTCTCTCACAACTAGACCTGCTCTCCCTTATTATGTTGACACGTTATACTTACTCTCTCACAACTAGACCTGCTCTCCCTTATTATGTTGACACGTTATACTTACTCTCTCACAACTACACTTGTTCTCCCCTATTCTGTTGACACGTTATACTTACCCTCTCACAACTAGACCTGCTCTCCCTTATTATGTTGACACGTTATACTTACTCTCTCACAACTAGACCTGCTCTCCCTTATTATGTTGACACGTTATACTTACTCTCTCACAACTAGACCTGCTCTCCCTTATTATGTTGACACGTTATACTTACTCTCTCACAACTACACTTGTTCTCCCCTATTATGTTGACACGTTATACTTACTCTCTCTGATGCAAACTCAGGATTTCATAAAATCATGCTCAGTGACGAGAGAGCTAAGCTGACAACTTTCATAACGCCATGCGACAGATACATGTTCCGACGTCTTCCTTTCGGGATATCTTCAGCGCCGGAGTATTTCCAGAAGCGTATGGACCGTGAACTGTCGGGGCTCAACGGAGTCGTTTGTCATCTGGACGACATACTTGTTGTCGGACACAACCAACACGAACATGATCAGAGGCTGAAAGCTGTTCTCGACAGACTTACTACAATGAGTGGTCTGACGCTCAATCTGGAGAAATGCGTCTTCTCACAGACCAAACTATCGTATATCGGACAGATCACAGAGAACCACGGAATCCACAAAGATCCAGCTAAAGTGAAAGCGATCGTTGAGATGGCTAAGCCAACAGACATTGTGGATCTGGCTGTGGGGCTAGACACAGCAGCAAGCCTTCAAAAACCTGAAATCGGAACTGGAATCTGAAAGAATATTTGCCCTGTATGACACCGAGAAAGAAACAGTTGTATCGGCGGATGCCAGCAGCATTGGTCTTGGATCTGTGTTACTACAACGACAATCTTTAGGGGAGTTGCGACCCGTTGCATTTGCAAGCAGGTCAATGACCGAGACCGAATGCAGTTACGCCCAGATCGAAAAAGAGGCGTTGGCAACTACATGGGCACTCGAACACTGGTCTGACCTTCTCATTGGATTGAAATTTAAGATGGAGACGGATCATAAACCGCTCGTTCCTCTACTCTCCACGAACCTTCTGCACGAACTTCCTGTACGTATTCAACGGTTCAGGATGCGCCTGATGAGGTATACGTTCAGCATCGACCATGTTCCAGGAAAGCACCTGTACACTGCTGATGCACTGTCACGTGCTCCCATGAAACATACTGGCGACCAGCAGACAGAGGAGTTCCGTCAGGAGGTGGACAGCTACGTCAATGCGGTTATGCTGCAACCACCTGCATCTGACCAAAGACACAGACCTTCGTCCAAAACTGGTGCAGACTTTTTTTACACACAAAAGTCACATATACCTACTGACTGTTGACTACTATTTCCGAGATGTCGAAATCTGCATTGTGTCAACAAATGTTAACACTGGAGGAACAGTGTCCAAACTAAAAAATTGCTCAGTCGTCAGGGAATACTGGATATTCTCTTTTCGGACAATGGGCCGCAGTTCGATTCAGAGGAATTCAAAGACTTTTCGAAATCCTGGGGATTCGAGCGTGTCACGTCGTCCCCGAAATATCCTCAGTCAAACGGTGACGTCAAACGCGCAGTCCAAACGATGAAAACTATTGTGAATACATGTGATGATGAGTATCTCGCTATTATAACATACAGGAACACTCCGCTTCACAATGGATATTCTCCAGCACAACTGAACATGGGACGGAAGTTGAAAACCAGAGTGCCAATTCACCCAGACGAGTGGACTCCGAAACTACCGGACTTCACAAGGGAGAGACAGTATCAGGAGATTATGGCTCAGAACTACAATCGCAGACACAGAGTCGTGGAAGGCGAAACCTTATCACCCGGAGACCGAGTGTGGGTCCCCGACCTGAAGACACAAGGCGAAGTGGTTCGCAATCTTCAGCATCCTCGATCTGTACTCATAGAGACACCGAGAAGTCGTGTACGACGTAACCGGCGAATGAACCGCAGGTTGGACTTACCAAATCTACGCCAACTCACATTAGACAGTGGCCAACTTGTCATGACTGAAACACAGTTAACCTCTCTCCAGCCAGATGGCAGGCTTTAGGTAGACGACCATGAATGTCCTCCTGTGGTCGGACGTCACCAGGAACAGTCGGTGCTAGTACAAGAACCACCGGTGTCCAGGAAGAAGTCTGACAGAGAAACCAGGGAACCGGCACGACATATAGAAGAGTGTTAAGTTGGGCATAGACTCTTAGAAATGTGAAATGAACAGTTCTGTTTAATTGGAACATTTTATGTTAAAATGTGATGTGCGCATCTGTCTGAATGCAAAAAGAACTCTTTCATTTAAATTTAATGTCCTTGATTCTAATTTACAAGGACATTTCACATGCTTAATGAGCAGGGGATATATTGTATAACGTAGTTAATATAATAGTGATTATGCACCCTGGTGTTTTTGTAAGTTGTTCGAATGAAGCGACAGGGGGCGCGTGTGTGGTGGATCGATTAAACATGTGACTTAGCGTGTTACTGGTTTGTCTAAAAATGTCCTCTTGCAACATATTACACTATGCAGCACGTATTGTCAGTTTGAACCTAATTATTTAGGATCAGTAAATACAAATAAATAAAAGTTTGATATCGGTGTGTTATTGTGTTGCAGGCGATCGAGAAGCCGTTCTTGTTGTCGGTGAGGGAGACGCTGGGAGACCACCTTTCACCCCACGTCGAAGACATGTACGCCAGGACGACGCATTTCATCCTCTCGATGCTGGTCATGGCCTTCAATGAAGTCATCGCTCTCCCAAATGGCGAACAAGGGAGGTAGAGATTCAACTTCCGATTTATATTATCGCCATTGTTGCTACCATAACGACATCTGATAAAACATGCTATATCATATCGGAAACACGATTTAGTGTTGAGTCTAATATACGAATTAAGACGTTGAAGTGAACACGGAAGCAACGATTCAAGGAAAGTAACAGTACCAACAAGACAATACAACCGGTAGCGTAGTAGAGCGTGAACCGGGGTGTAGAATACAAAAGTACGACTGCGATCAATTGTATTTCCGAGTCATGTGTGCAGAATGCATCAACTAGCATGTGAAGACAATCGCGGAACTTACTTTTGTATCGCAAACTGAAAGCTGCAACCTCACAAGTCGTGAGTTTGCAATCAAGCTGTCCGGAGATAATGGCTTTCAGTTGCAAAAGTGCAATTGAAAATTGCAATCTACAAATTGAGAGGTTACCCTTTTCAGCTTCGGACTGCGAGGTTCCAGAGCTTTAAAACTGAAACGTTTAGCCTGGAACTGCAATTTATAACCCATGCGTAAGAGGCAGCTGACAGACAAATGCTACGTTATATATATATTATATTTGGAACTTTGTATACTACTTGCGACGTTCACTGTTATATTAGTTGATAACGTTTGTCATAAACTAGGACGTTATATATGACGTCACATCACTGCTATCGCGGTCAGGGCGAGATCTCTTGAGGTCGTACATGGTCATGTACGACTAAGACTTAACTATGCTGACAAGTGTTGGCATTTGATATGTCAAATTATTTACACGTGATATCACACATCGAATAAAGAAGAATCAAACCAACGAATATCTTAAGTGAAAAAACAAGTACAAATCTAAACGTCAACATTCCAAAAGGCAACATTTGTTGGTATTATTTGTTGGTATTATTCCACAAAAAGGAAGCTGCTCGCTTGAGACGTGGCACGTGCTTTAAGTGACATTAACCAGTACAAGGAAAACTAATCAAACTTGAATATTCGTAGTTTGACTCTTCATCGAAAATATGTACCATTATTGAACTATTAAGTACTTAAGGTTATCTTAATCGATCAGGTACCTCTCCCAGTCCTGAAAACTCGACATTTTGACAAGTGCTTTAATTATGTATAGTGTGTCATATGTGCTTACATTGTCTTCCTCGTAATATCACTTCCACAAGACCCGTTGTTAGTTATTGTCGTATAAAATCAATAAAAACCGTTTATTGGCGAATGTGTTAAAACAGTCAGATGTAGAATTGCGTGTTGAATGCGACCGTCGTCCCATCCGCCGCTGCGTCGAAGCCTGTGTAGTAGCAATTTACCACAATATGGCATTCATTATGTTGAAGTTAAAGTTCTTTCATCAATTATGTCTTTATGCTCGTTCTTCTCGTTTTAAAAAAAATACGAAACGGTAAACATGCCTAGTATTCATTATATCCCAGCTCGTTTGAACGTTGTTTTATTTAGATACGGTGAAAGCACTGGATCCGGTCAAAATGCTTCAAAGAATCTGATTTGCGAAGAGCTAAACTAAATGAGGAGGGACGTTTAGTTCAGTTGTGCGTTAAAGGCCAGCGGTTGCTCATTGTAAAGAGATTGCGTCACTGAAGCGATACCATTGCGAGTCACCGAATATGTAATATTGAGATTCACTAAAGGTCTAGTGTTGAGAGTCGTAATGAGAGCGAATGACTGGAGAAGAAAATGACTGCCCAGATAATACATCCATCAGCCACAAGCTCTGACGAGATGTTATGGGTGGGCGGTAAGTAATGCTATTATTGATCTGAGCCGGCTAAATCAATACTATTAATATGCCCGCGTACATGTCATCACATAACATTCAGCTGTTCTGGTATCCTGATCAGTTTGACTTCTATGTTAATACCAGCATGCATCATGCATGTTCGTCAATCAAAATTATTCCATCCGTGCTAGAGCATAATATAATATATAATAGAAATAGTAAGACATGCTACTTTAGCCATGCTATCTCGAATGTTTACCGTACGGCCCACTGCGCAAGTTGAAGTCGTCTACGTGCATCAGTAACTGAGAAATTTATACTCAACCAAACGTAAAAAAAGTACTAACAACTGTATTTAAGTTAAAGTAAAGAGTAGCTCCAAATGCACTATTACCAAAAATTCGATGAGCTGCTTTCAGTAGCCAACAATATTTTCAAACGAACACTCATTAGTAAAGGATAGATGAGTTTCATTAAACAGGTTTAGGCATATATAAAGTATGTTTGTAACAACCTAACAACTGTCGCATTGTCGCCCGCGTTCCCACTGATGGCGCCACTCATCGTATCATCAGCAATTGATTAAAAATCAAAAATGGACGTCTTGAGAAGTGGTGTATAATACTTCGTAGACATTGTTACGTTAGTCCATTGCAACGATGCTCTTGGTTGACATAAGATCATTTCAAACAAAACAGGTAACTTATTTCCATAATCTCCAGGTAGAGGCTCACTTCCGGTTATGTCTTCCCGCCAACTTCAACTGGAAACCGGATTCACCGATAACTAGTCTTTGTATATAGAGTTGGGTTTCTAGTGAAATATTAAATTTAAAATATGTAGTTGTATGCAATTAACAAACGTTAACAGTTTACCAAATAAAAAAACCTTGTGCAAAATTGCACATTAAATGTGTTGATGTGATTAATATGATGCGTGACGGTGATTGTCATCACATCAGAAGTGTTTCAATCTGAGTATGTTCAATAAGTCACGCAGATCGTATTGAAATGTATGTTGTAATGTTATATTACTTGATAAATTCGTTCCAAATGATTTCGCTTAAATATCATATTATATATAAACAAACAAACAAATTGCCAAGACGACATACTATAAGAATGAGTTAAAAACATTTAAGAACGATTCTAAACAAAACTTGGACATTATTTAGAACCATGATTGGGGAAAACAACGATAAATCAGGCATTTCGTCAAACTTTAAATATAATAACGATATAACTAAGGACCCTCATCAAATTTCGAATATATTCTGTAATGTTTTTACTAATGTTGGTTAAAACCACGCAAATGCAATCCCTCAACCTAAAGAGCAATTTACTAAATATCTTCAAAATTGTCCTAAACAAAATCCAAGAAGTCTCTTCATAAGTCCGACCGATGTAAATGAAATCAGGCAAATTATAATGTCTCTCCAACCTGTTTTGGATATGACAATTTTAGTCCCTGCCTCATAAAATTATTTGGTGAGCAAATAGCCTTAGCAATAACTATGTTAATAAATAAATCAATAGGTGAGGGAATAGTGCCTGACGAAATAAAAATAGCAAAAATTATACCTGTCTATAAGTCTAAAGCAACTGATGACTTTTCTCATTATAGAACAACATCTTTGTTACCTTCGATTTCTAAAATACTGGGAAAAGTTGTACATAGAAGGACTTCTGATTTTATATAGAAAATCACTATATTGAACAATAACCAATATGGTTTTCGTGAGAAACATTCAACAACCAATGTTATTACTGCTTTTACTAGTGACGTTATTAAAGCACTGGAAAAAAGGACCCAGTCCTTGCTGTTTGTCTGGATCTAAGTAAAGCTTTCGACACTATCATTCACCAAATCCTATTACACAAACTTGAATATTACGGTATAAGGGGTACTCCACTCAAATGGTCTAAGAGTTACCTTTCAAATAGGAATCAGTATGTTAAGTACAGTTCTAGTGACTCACTTCAGCAGGATGTCACACACGGTGTCCCACAGGGGTCTATCCTCGGTCCGCTTTTGTTTATATTATATATTAATGACCTTCCATTCTGTGTAAACATGTGCAAGCAATACAGTTTGCTGATAACACTACTATATACCAAACTGGAAAACAAATTAATGAAATATATAAAGATATGAATAACGAACTTGAAATATTAGCTGACTGGTTTCGTGCCAGTAAACTATGTTTAAACATTTCTAAGACAAAATGCATGTTATCTTCTAGATCTCGTCCTGCTTAGAACGAAGAATTATTATTAGCGATAGCTAATAACATAATTCAGCGAACAAAATGTATAACATTTCTAGGTCTTCATATAGACGACAGACTTGATTGGCATGAACATATAAATGCATACAAAAACAAGCTAACTAGTGCGTTATATATATAATTAATAACGTTAA
The DNA here is from genome assembly GCA_963995525.1 of Escarpia spicata. NCBI lineage: Eukaryota > Metazoa > Annelida > Polychaeta > Sabellida > Siboglinidae > Escarpia > Escarpia spicata. Next base: position 46,145,142 of record OZ023211.1, on the reverse strand, counting down.
CAGCTACCTTCCAGTAGTTCCTTCTGCACATTAAAACAATTTATTACACTTTAGTTTATCCCTACTTGACATACGGAATCATTTTGTGGGGATCCACATGCAAAACTCATATAGAAAAATTATTCATTATGCAAAAAAATAGTACGTTCCATTCTTAAAACAAACTATTGGGAACATTCACATCCCCTCTTTACATGTTTAAATTTAATAAAATTGCATGATATTTATTAAATTGAAGTTGGAAAATGTATGTATCATTGTGTCCACGGGAGTCTGCCACATTCTTTATCGGATATTTTTACATTTACATTTTTTACATTCACTTTTACAAAACAAGACAAACCTGTAATATACGTCCTATCATCAGTTCTACTCAAAGATCTTCGAATGTAACTGTTATACAAAATAAACCCAATTTAAATAGTTTTATATTACCATTAAAGACACATTTTGTATATTACATTTTAATATAGGTAAAAATTATATTTTCTGTATATTTACACATTACATTCCTATGTTCGATGCTTTGTCATAAACGAGCAACTTAAAAAACACAATTTCACACAATTGAACGAATCACCTTACATGCTTAAAAATATTTGACAAGATCTAAAAAGAGTTAAGAAAATTACCTTCGAGACAATAAGGAACGTAGAAAAGAAGGCGTTCGGCGTGTCGTTGTATATCTGAGTAACGCTTCCTTCTGACATATCTCAATTTTGCTATAAACATATTCACTGTGTATATCATTTGAAAATACTACTAATTTAAACTATGCACTGTTCACCAGACGTATACAGATGCGGCAACGTGCGAGTGGTTTACAGTTAAATTAATTTACATAGCAACTATCTCAAGCAAACCGTGGTAGGGAAATATTTGTTGTTGCCAGTATTTTGTTATTTAAACAGGGTGTGATCTAACGCAACAGCAGATTGGCTCGTCTGGAGTTATCGGTCTACTACTGCTAATCACTTTCTAATACAATTGTTTTACCTTTTATTACGACCACTCATTGCAAACCTATGATACCTTTGTTTTATTTTATCCTTATCTTCCAACGGTTGATTAAGTTTTGCCTAACTTTCGCTTTCAAAAGAAAAACACTGAACTGATTCGTGACAACTATAGTTCTTTAGTATATTACCTGCAAACAATACAATGATACTTAAACTTTTACTGAATTAATAAAACATTTATCAAACTTTAATATTACGATGAGTACAAATATGTAAGCGTAAGTTCTTAAATAGCGCAATATCCAGTCCTTGAGACTGTTCAAAGCGTTTTAAGTTACACTCCACGTCTGATCTGTCAAACGACCACCATCTCGCCTTCTCTGGGAAGCATTCAGCATCGTTGCAATTACTATGCGAAAGGTATTTTCAAACAAATATTCACTAATGTACACACATGCGCTCGCGGCCACACACACACACACACACACACACACACACACACACACACACACACACACACACACACTGACACCATTTACCAAACCACGTTTTTATTGCAAACCGACCTTGTATAAGTCGTATGAAGCGTATGTCATCATATGCGTTGACAAATGAACCAGGTCGAAAGGGATTGGTTGAGTGCAGGAAGCACCGCAGTAAAAAAATAAAGCGGCTCGTTTATTTGTTGCTTTTGGCCAAGTCGTCGAGTCATCGGCAAGATGTCAGCCTTAATGTTATCGGAGATTTCAGTAGAATATACCATTTTGGGCCACATTCTGGGTAAGCCACTTACGTTAAAAAAGTGATTGTGGCTGCAAATGTTTAGTTTGTATTAACGTGTTTCGATGCATCAGTTGCCTTTTGTTTCCCTTTAAGACAAAAACACACTAGACATTGATGTCCTATAAATTATCCGAACAATGTTCTGATTTGACACAGTCGTTTGGAAAATGAATACGCAGAAACTCTGTATTATGTTGCGATAACACGTACAAGGGGGCGCAGTGGCCAGGTGGTTAGAGTGCCGGACTGTTGACCGGAGGGACCGGGGTTCGAATCCCGGCGCCGGCCGGGCGGTGGTTCGGTACTAATTCGGCCGCCGTGTGGAAACTTTAACAATTTCGTTCACCCTACGTCCCCCCCTTCCACCATGCACCGGCCAGCGTGGGTAGGCCAACAACATCGGCATGCAAAATAAAATTAAGCCAAGGCCCCATGTCCCCAGCAGCATGGAAAGAGTCTATGACCGAGAAAAGGTAAGTAGACTGAAGATAGCAACATATAACGTAACGTAACACTACAAAGAGATGAGCAGATACAAGGACTGGAGGAAGAACTTGGGGAAACCATGTTGGTATGGGATGTGATCGGGATCGGAGAATTCAGAAGAAGAGAGGAATGCTTCACTACCTTACAAAGCGGCCACCTACTATACCATTCCACGGCGAACAACGGCCAAGCAGGAGTAGACTTTCTCATAAACAAGAAATGGAAAGACAATATAGTGAGGGTTAACAGCATCAGCCCCAGAGTAGCAGAACTTGTTATATGCATAACAAAGCTCTACAAGCTGAAGATAGTACAAGTATATGCACCAACAACATCATACTCAGAAGAAGACATAAACAACTTCTACAACGACGTGGATGAGATCTTAGAAAAAAACAACTAATTACACGATAGTGATGGGAGAATGTAATGCGCAAGTAAGGAAACGAACGAACATTTCGGAAACGGCAACAGGCAAATTTGGCCTAGATGTGAGAAATGAAAGAAGCAACATCTTGGTAGAATGGACAACATCACGAAAGTACAAAATCATGAATATCATGTTCCAGAAGGAAGCAGGCAGAAGATGGAAAAGCCCAAATGCAGAAAAGAAGAACAAAATTGACTACACCCTAACAAACAAGCCAGACATGGTCACTGACATAACTGTCATTAACTAAGTCAACATCGGAAGTGACCACAGAATGGCAATGAGCAACATCAAACTGGACGTCAAGGCTGAAAGGGAGAAGTTGGTAAACCAAGTGTAGATACCACACAAATAGGAACAAAAAATATCGAATTCCAATTCGAACTGTGTAATCGATTCGAGACACTACAAAAACTAGACGACATCGACACCATGTGCGATAACATCACTGAGCTGACCAAACTAAATGCGACAAGTGTAGCCAAACCAATCAACAGGCAATGACGAGAATACCGTCACTGACACGAGCACTAATGAAGAAACGACGAGAAACGGTGGATAACGGCAACCGTATAACCAAATAGAGTACGCAGAAATATGTAAGACCACTAAAAAAAGCGAAGGAGGACATCAGGAAGTACAAATAAGAGATCATACGAGAAACGATTACGGCGTCAAAGAGCCTGAAGAAAGCAAGAAGAACACAGGCACTAGGCCGAGACAGACTGATTACACTTCTAGACAAGCAGGGTAGAGAAATACAAGACCAAGATATGATCATGGAACGAATACAGGAATTCTACACCGAGTTATACGCCAGTGAACAGAGTACCATAATTCATACCGACCCGAAAGAAGTACCAGAGATAACACCATGGGAGGTGGAAGCAGCGCAAAGAGATATGAAGAATGGGAAGACACCAGGCAACGACCATATAAACATTGAAACATTAAAATAAGGAGAAGATACCATCTCGAAGACACTGGCTAAGCTGAATACTAAATGCTTATTAGAAAGACGAATACCCACCGCATGGAAGAACGCAAAGATGGTGATAATCTTCTTCTTCTACAGTTCAGCATATCTCTGCGAGACGTAGCTGCCCACATGATCCCACGATACGCTCCTCTGTCTGCCGTTTGTCTCCCTGCTCTCACGATGTCGTCTTCCAACTAGTCGCTGATGTCCTGCTCCCATCTTCTCCTTGGTCTTCCCCTTCCTCTCTTTCCCTCCACTTTGCCTTCTTGTACTTCTGTCATCTAATTATACATCCCTCATTACGTCTTCTGTGTAGAGATTGAATATGTATGGAGTTAAGTTTCTGTAGTTGTGTTTTCCAGGCTGACCACTGCTTGTTGTTTGCTATAAAGTGATTTCAAGAGGGCGATTATCTTTGGGTGGAAGTCCATGTCATTGAGCGTTTTCCACATCATCTGATGATTCACACAGTCGAAAGCCTTGGAATAGTCGATGAAGCATATTCTTAGATCATTATTGATCTCTCTGAATTTCTGAATCAACATTCTCAGATTGAATATGTGGTCCCTTGTGCCATTTTCCACTCTTCCATATTTTCTTACACAGTGCATGGTATATGTATATTCCTTCGTCCTCCGCTGCTTTTATAATTTCTGCCTGTATGTTGTCGTACCCAGGGCGTTTCCCATCTTTTAGACTATTAATGGCCCACTTCACCTCATCTCTTATTGGTTCGAGATCGTCTTCGTCTTCGTCTTCGTTTCCCATATCAGGGGGGTCGTTGTTGTCTCCATCTCGTGCGTACATATTTTCACAATATTCTTTCCATCTTTTGGCTATGTCTTCTGCATCAGTCAGAGTTTCCCATTTTTATCTTTGATGACACCGAGTCTGGGCTGGAATTTACCTGTCATGTTCTTTATTTCTTTAAACATTTCTTGCTTTCGTTTTTCTGCCATACAGTCCTCTATTTTCTTACACTTGGCTTCTATATACTTTTGTTTGTCCCATTTGCAGAGTTTTTTATATTAATTTGTTCATCTCATTATACCTTAATCTGATCGATTCCTCGTTTTTGCGCTTCTTAAGCTCTTTCCTTTCTGCTATTTTCTTTAAGGTCTCTATACTGATCCAGGGTTGTTGTTTCCTCTCTCTCTTCCGTAGGTGTTTTTCCGCTTCTTCTCGGAAAAATGTCTTGATATAATTTGCAATTTCTTCTGGTTCTTTCTCTTCTGTCATTGTCAGTAAAGTTGAAAATCGATTCTTCACAGATACTGTGTATTCGTCTGTCAGATTTTTTTACATCATATCTCTGTGTTGTTGTCACTCCTTTTTGTACTTTCAACTTAAGTTTCATCTCTGCCATCAGTAGTTCATGATCAGATCCACAGTCTGCTCCTGGTAGTGTTCTTGCATCTCTTACTGCTGATACCCATCTCTTTTGTATCATGATGTAGTCTATCTGATTTCTTGTCTTTCCATCTGGCGATGTCCACGTGTAGACTCTTCTAGGGTGATTTGGGATATTGGTATTTACGAATGTGAGGTTATTAGCGATGGCGAACTCAACAAGTCGTTCTCCCCTTTCGTTTCTCTCTCCTAATCCAAATTTCCCGATTGTTCCTCGTTCTATCTCGTCTTGTCTTTGTCCTACCGTGGCGTCAAAATCACCCATGACAATGGTGATGTCCGATTTCTTGGATTCGTCTATTTCACCTTGCAAATTACAATATAAAAAGCTGCTTCTATTTCTTTCTCTTCTGCTGTTGATGTCGGCGCATAGACTTGTATTATTTTGATATTCTTCACTTTTCCTTGTAACCTTATGCTCAGAATTCTGTCATTTGCTGGTTTGTATCCAAGTACTGTATTTGTTATGTGTTTACTCATATATATTGCTACGCCTCCTTGTCCTGCCTTTGCCTATCCGGAGTATATGAGTTTTCCTCCTGCGTGTGGTGTAAAATGACCTTGTCCCACCCATCTGTGTTCTGCTATTCCTAGGACACTTATATTGTTTTGGTTCGGTTCTTCTATAACATTTTCCATTTTTCCAGCCGCCATGCTGCGGACATTCCAAGTTGTTATTCTCGTTTTGTTTTTTAGCCATCCACCCAACTTCTTTCCCTTCTCCGCACAGTCGAGCAAATTGCCTTCATCAGCTTGAGTAGTACTCCCTGTTGCTTCTGGCTCTTCCCCAATAGCCATTAGGGACTCTTCTGGCTTGGGGGACTCACCACCGAGTCCCATATCGATTCTCTTTGGAATCATGATTTCATCTGGGTTTTCGGCATTCCAGTAGTTTGCCATTGCTTTCTGGACGGTTCTGGCCGCTTATCGTTATCAATTCCTGATGCGCCCTTGGCCCGACACCAGGCCTTTCCATCTCCCGCCTTCGTAGCCGTTGACCTCGGGGGATTCATCCGCCTACTCCGCCGACAGATGTGTGTACTAACAGGGGGGACAACCCTTCGGAAAGACATAGTTTGGCCGGCCAGCCAAAGCCGTTGCCCGGGGTGTGGCGCATGCAGTCACTAGGAGCCATATGTGAGCTAGACAAGGAGGGGGAACCAAATAGGATCCTGACCGTCCTGTGTGGGACGTTGCTGTCATTCACCGTGAGGTACTATCCCTTACCCTCCTTACCCTACATCCTGATAGTAGTCTTGATAATCTTCAAGAAAGGAAATAAGAGACTTAAGGAACTACATACCTATATGTCTGATATCAAACATCTACAAATTACTCACAAAGATACTAACGAATAAGCTAGGGAAGACACTCGAAGAAAACCAACCACGAGAACAAGCAGTATTCAGAAGCAGGTACTCAACGACAGACCACATACATATCGTGAACCAACTGAAAGAGAAGTGCCGAGAATATAATATCCCGCTCTGCATCGCTTTCACCGACTACGAGAAGGCTTTCGACTCGGTGCTAACTCAAGCAATACTGACCTCCCTTCAAGAACAGGGGATAGAAGACGTGGACATCGATCTCCTGAAAGACATCTACACTAACAGCTCGGTGACAGTCCACCTACAACAAAAAGAGCAACAAGATCAACATCAAGAGAGGAATACGACAGGGTGACACCATATCACCGACAACGACAACACTCGAAAGCATATTCCAAAGACTGACCTGGGAAACCAGAGACTTGAGGATAGACGGAGAACATCTCAGTCATCTTTGCTTCGCCCACGACATACTCATATGCGCTACTGCACCACAAGAACTAAAAAAAATGCTGCAGGAGCTAGACGATGAAAGTGTAAAACAAGTCTGAAGAAGACAAAAAGTGAAGGTAGAAAATGACACACCAATATATATATCAACACCACGCAGACAGAGAACGTTAAAAGCTACAGAGACAAAAACAAAGGCAAGGATATTCAAAGAAGAATCACCGCCGGCTGGACAGCATTCGCTAAACACCGCGAAATATTCAAGGGTAATTTTGGAACCTGCTTGAAGAGACAAGTCTACAACACATGCGTGCTTCCAGCGATGACATACGGCGCACATACCATCCAGGCAAAGAACAAGCTAGCAGCCGCAAAAAACAAAGATGGAAAGAAGTATGCTAAACATCACATATCGATCAGGAGGGAAAAACAAACGTCTGGACAAGAGAGAAGACAAAGGTCGTAGACTTGATAGAACAAATCAGAAGACAGAAGTGGACCTGGGCAGGGCACATTAGCAGACTACGAGATAACCGATGGACATCGCGTATCACATCCTGGAGACCTTACGATGGGAAACGATCTAGAGGAAGACCAGCGAGACGGTGGAGAAACCAACTAGACGAGTCCTGGAAGGGCACCATCTGGCAGAAGATAGCGCAAGGCAGGCATATTTGGAAACGACATGCTGAAGCATTCGCCCAACCACGGGACACTACGACTGCACAATGATGATGATGATGATGATGATGATGATGAATACGTACAACGACGTTTTAATCGTTTCTTTTCAAATGCCTACATGTACAAAGTGATGTTATCTAGTGGACATTGAGTATTATGTGATCGATTTTTGCTAATCCGTGTTTACTGGCGCGTACGGAGTATGGCCACGCATCGATTAACTCTATCATTAACGATGATTTACGCTCATCGGAAGTTTGGCCATCCATGAAGACGACTTCTCTGAAACTGGTCAAGTTCAGGACGGCGAATAACTCAACTCCCTCTAATCAACTGGTGTTGTTGATGTGACCCGATTACAGCAGCTGTCGCCGTTTAGATGACGACCACGGTTGTCTCTGTCAGCCACTAGGTAGAGTCACTTGTACGCTTCATTTGCGTCTCAGTGTTAAGACCCGTTTCAAAAACAGACGCATCAGTGGAGTATTTAGGATACTAACCTAACAAAATTAGCTTTGTACTACATACATTTCCATGTTGGGTTCATTTTGAACTAATGCTCTTGGGCTAAAACTAGCGCCAAGTTTAGTCACCCGTCAGTTTGCCATGCTACCCCTTGTAGAGACGCATTAAGCAGGCTTTACACCAGGCCACGCCGTCTCTGCGACAAGATGATGCCGTCGCACGCAATCTTATTGCAGTCTGATCGCCTCGTGTAAGTACACAGCTGCGATTGTATCGCTTGCAATGTCATAGCTTCGTCGCCCGACGCCGCCGCTTGCGATAGAACTGGTCTTATTTTCAGGCGACCGTCACATCTAGAAATATAATAGGCTTCCCTATAAATAATGGTTGCATTGATGCGTAACGGAATGTGACCGTGACCCTCACGCCCACGTCGCTTGCGATATCATTCAGCCTTGACATTTCTTAATGACGTCGACATCACTTCGCTAGTGCAGAGCAAGGTGTCTTGTAGCGATGGCCCCGAGAGCAGCGGTTCCAGGTGTAGACAGTGGTGCCATCTAACGAGTTTTATTTTGTTCGCTTGTGACCCTGACAAACAATTGCTCGTGTCAACGCTCATAGTGTCATTACCTGGGTCACCGCGAACGGGTTACAGCGAACGTGGCCAGCCTGTATGATGGCATGGACGACAATGTTTCGCATAGCAACTAACCCATCTTGTCAATATTTTATCTATACATTCCAAGTATATAAACGGTGTCGCATGCACAATACTATGTGTAAGACGGACTTACTTGTATGTAGTGTACCCTACGATGTAGTACAGCAGGGCACAATACTATGTGTAAGACGGACTTACTTGTATGTAGTGTACCCTACGATGTAGTACAGCAATGTTTTTTGATACTATGAAGATAGGTCAGGTAGCAGATGTACTGTTGGGGAAACTCTGTTAAATGTGACCAAGTCCTACAAGTATCTTCGTCATATAATAACTGATACTTTGTGTGATGAAGCTGAGCCTTTATGGCAAGTGCAATGTTTTGCTTAGAACATTTTATTTTTGTTCTAAATAAGTTAAAAATAAGTTATTCTCTTGCTATTGTAGTAATGTGTATCTGTGCTCATTATGGGTTAAATATAGAAAGTTGTCATTTCAGCGTTTCATTGTATCTTACAATAATGCATACAGGATCTTACACAACCTGCCTATGAGATGCAGTGCAAGTATCATGTTTGCCACTGCGGTTGTTGACAGTTGTAACACTCGTATTAGAAAATGCATTTACAGTTTAATGAGCAGGTTATCTATTTCCACCAACTGATTTGTACAGTGCACTCTTAACAGTGATGTATACACCATTTCTGCATTACACAGAACATGGCTAGGTGCATTATATAATATTTTCTAGTTGTGCTTAACTAATTGTTGGGTATTCTTTTTATAATTATGCACCTATTCAATTACTTTACTATGGACGTACTGTATACTATGATGTACCTTGATGTCTGAAATAAATGTTTATTATTATTATTATTATTATAAAACATTCTGAACAGTTCACAACTTGCATTAATAAAGTATGTTTTATCGCTCAGGAGATGAAAACCTATTAATAAACGTCCCAGTTGTATGCTTGTCGATAACTATATGATTTAGCTTTCTAAACTCTTTATTACGCAATATTGTTCATTTGATTATTACAAAATTCATGCCGACGTCAGTTACTTCGCGCCGGGCGCCGGGCGGCAGGATCAACGCGCGCCGGCCTCCAGGGCTAACGACCGCGCCGTTCGCGCGCTCGCCGGTGGGCGGGAATATCGCGGTGTGCAATCGTAGAATGATCAACTGATCAATAGCAAAGCATTTAAATAACCAAGCAGAGTCACTCAACCATACACAACTTTGATTTTGAACTGGTAACGTATATAGTCAACAACGATCAGGTGTACATCATCCCAATCCGGTCAACACCAAAGGGTAAACATTTAAATTGTTCATGCATACAAATATCTTGTTACTACAATTGATGACAAACTAAGGTGGGATGATAATACAATGACTCTATACAAAAAAGGCCAGCAAAGATTGTACTTCCTGAGACAACTCAATGCAATGCTCGTTGACAGAAATATCCCGTCTCTGTTTCACAATTTATTTGTGAAAAGTGTTATGACTTTTGGGCTAATTTGCTGGTGGGGAAATCTCTCAGTCAAAAACAGAGAGAGACTAAATAAGCTATATACCACTTCTTGCAAGATCGCTGGATGTTGTACACCTGAAACCAGTTTACAGCAATTGTACAAGTCGAGAACACTACAAAAGGCAAAGAGAATTTCATCTGACGCCACCCACTTCTTACACGACCAGTATTACCTTCTCCCCTCTGGAATGAGGCACAGAATGCCAACTGTACGAACTCAGCGTGGCCTGAAATCGTTCATTCAATCTTCTGTCAAGTTCCTGAACCAGTCATAGATACATCACGTCATTGATCAATGTTATCATTATCTTTTAATATTGCCATATTGTTTTAGCATATTTATTCATACTGCTTTATTGTGTTTAATTGATTTACTATTGCTGACACGTCACGACCGAATGATTTTTATGGTTCGATGTTGTACTATTATCTATGTACAACACTCAGTATTACTAATTAGCAACTGTCTACACACTTGATTCTATTATGTACATACTGCAATGTGATTTAAATACTATGTTTAATTATGCTCCCTCCTCAGTGCAAATGTATTTCCGCTTTGTGGACAAATAAAGTTATTATTATTATTATATAATTACGTCACACCTGAATAACAGAAGGCGATGCGAGAGAGACTATGCTTGATTATTGAAATGCTTTGTCAACAGTAACAACTTCTGGCAAATAGGTCAACTCGTCTATTTGTGTCACAAAAAATACTCGCAAACATGTTTTGTTTTCTATTTCATTTTGTAATATTATGTATTTACCGCCCTAACCCCAACAATC